>JAAWXA010000013.1:223561-247929 GCA_038090715.1 Florisuga fusca
TACTAACCTGACTCATTATGGTTTTTTTTCTGGATTAAATAATGTATGAGCCTATGAACAGCAAAAATCCTATTAAAAAGTATGATCTCTTGGAAACATTTTGTGGTGGTCATGTTTTAAATTTGGGATATTTTGTATTTGCTCAGCAGACCACAGGAATTTTGAGCGTGAAGCTGAATGAAACCATGGAAATGAGTCAGGTTAGTAAGCTGCTCATTGGTTACATGCATAAGTATACTTTAAAAATGAAAAGCACAGGACACAGCATGTTTCCTTACAGAACTGCTTCATCTATATCGTAGAATTATATACATCTATAATGTATATAATTAACCACTAAGTCAAAGGAATATAAGAAATTAAAATCTAAAGTTCAGCAATACTAGTTTTATTAGCAAGCAATCCACAACACGAAACTTACTTGTCTTCTAATAGGAAAGTTTGAAAGAGTTTTTCAGATTTTGCATTCACGTATCATTTGGAGACCTCAACTGTCGGCAAGCATGCAATGAAAAACTGAACTAATTTAAGAAATAGTGTGAGTGTAAAAGGAGCACCAGGGCAAAAAGAAAGCCATTATGTTACTGTACCCGTTCCACTTCAGCATAAGCTACCTGGTATTTTTTTTCCCCCTCAAAAAAACCTGTCTTACTGAGGTAAATATCACTCAATGTAGCACTGTAAAACTAAATTATCTTACTCACACCAATGCAATTCCAGACAACTGGATGACAGACTATTCTCTGGTTTGGTTTCTGCCTGTGTACTGTTGTGGTGATCATGCAAAACATTGTGTACATGGTTAATATAAATCATAGCCCCAGTGATCTTCAAGGCTGAAAGGTCATGTGGTCACATAGGGCATTTGTGAATCTCTGATGACGAGCCCAAAACCACTGAATGAAAAGCTGGACACAAGGCAGTGGGAGTTTCACCCCTGAGTTCCACAGAGCTAGGATTTCATTCCATGTTTTTGCATTTTCCATGAAGCTCCTGGAATAGTGCTTGTTGTAGCAATAACACATCAGTCAACAACTATTATAAATTTCTCTGCAATCTAAAGCTAGTCCAATTACTGCAAACACTGTGTCAGAGGATACAATGAAATTCCATTGTTACTCTGAAAGAGATTTGGTTCATTGCTTAGATACTTACAGTTAAAGGAAGTACGCTCTATTTTTAAAGTATATTCATAAAAACTACAAATTATCCTTCTTTATTACAGCTGTGATACATATTTTTTGTGGCGATACCTCATCCAATTGTCTCTTGCAGTGAAAGAGCATAAAGAACGATTCATTTTTTATTCTTAAAACTTTGATTTTACCTATATTAATTTATCATACTTAAAAAAGATAAGTATTAAATATGTCCATATGTGACCATGTATTACTGAAATACATAATATAGTTCATATAGGGCAATGTCACTTTGCAAAAGCTGTTTTGGTGACAGCCAAAAAAAAAGCTAGCATTTGACATTTGGAATTCTCATTCTCATGAATGAGAAAATAAATAAAGGTTTTTATATGAAAATGACCAAAAAAGTATGCTTAAGAGAAATATAAAGCTTAAAATGTAAAAATTGGGAAGGAACACTGTACAAGGTCCAAAATCAATGCTGATAAATCTTGTCATTGCAGGTCTTACATTATTTGTGCATTCTTTTTGTTTTACTCTCATGTCCTTAAATAAAAAAAGATAAAACTATCACGAAATTTTAGATTTTTTTCTAAACAAAATTTAGCATCTAGCAGAAAAGAACCTGAAAATGCAAGCTGGATGCATTTGAAGCACCAGATACAAGAAGTTAGGTATGTAATAGCCAATAGTTTTAAAAGGACACTTGTGACTTGAACCAGTTGCATGACTGTGTCTGCTGACTTGATTTTTTAACATCAAGGACTGGAACTAGTGAAAAATAAGATTTAAAATAACCTAGTATCAAAGGGAGAGTGTTCTTAAACTAGCAAGTGATTAGACATAGGAAGACATGTGCTTTGTCTAGAAATGCTTGAAAATGCACAGGCATGAATGTAAACTATTGCTGAGTGGCAGCAATTTGTAGAACAATCTGATCTCCTGCTTGTTTACACGAGGAAAGAAGAATATAAAATGTTATGATTTTACCTAGCTCTGTTTTACACACATGGATGTGTTGGTATAAGATACCAGGCAGAGAAGGGTATCTTTTGTGAACAAAACAAAAACTAAAGCAGAACTTTGGTTTATCAGTTGAAACCTGCCATTTTTTTTTTTTTCTGGATTGTTGTGTAGTTATGTCCCCTGACCTTAATGGTGTAGTAATAGTAATCAGTATGAAAAATGTATTCTGAATTCTAATACCAGTTCTCAAACTGTGACCATGAGATAACTTAGTTTTTACCACCTTGCCTTTCTACTATGTAAAATAAGCAGTCATTTATCTATTTTATGGAGGTTATTGAGGGATGTAGAACATAACTTAAAAACCTTTCACATGAAAGTAATAGCATTTCTTTAATAGGATCTGACTACTTGTTAAATTATCTGTACTGTTTACAAAGCACTTGGATACTGAACAGAACTATGTGGAGCTGCATAATTACAAAGAACATGTCTTCCTGTCTCCTTTCATGTCTCATAGATGATGGTCCAGCACTACCAACATTGTCTGAGATTCTCAAAAAGCTCTGTAGGTTAACAACAACAATGAATCATTAACTACATGTTTAAACTATAGTTTTCAACTTCAAAACAGGCATTTTTATTTGGGCAACACAAAAGCTGTTCAAATTCAGATGGAATAAGGACATTGTTCACTGACCTTTACTGAATGCCTCTTCTAACAAGGAAACTATTGAACTACTTCTATTCACACAGTTCTACATTTGGGTGGAAGAACTACAATTTTACATTAACTGGTGTATTCTAACTTGATATAAAATCAAAGTCTTGACATGCATCTGCTTGTTGACACTCAATCCTATTTAACAATGCATGACAACAAGAGTATTAAATAACACAACTAGTTTCTCAGCTTATAATTAGGTCATCAGATGTTTGGTAGCAAACACCCACTGAACCACAAGTGAGGTTACTAGAAGTTACTAATGAGTGGTATGTACGATAACAATGTCATTTTGGAAAGGACTAAAGGAAAAATCAAACACTTGTGACTATGCAAATGAATAGTCTTCATTAAGCATTGTCAAGAGCTGATTGTAAGGACAAGAGCCTTCCTGTAGAATTAAGTTTAGAAGTTGCAGGAGGGTACTGAACAGGAGCAGGTACTGATCCATAGTGATCTACACAGATAGTTGAAAAAAAAAAAATTACACCAAGATGCAATAATGATAGCATACTGCATCTTACTTACCTCACACAAAGAATGCATAATAATGCACCATAAGAGTACTAAGTAATGAGTAGCTTTCAGTGAAACAGCTAGTAACTCCTGGTTTTCTTTGTTGCTCTAAATTTTTCATATACAATGTGCAAAGTTTCAGTAGTTGTGTGGGATGTTGATGATTTTTCATTCAAACCAGTAGCTACTGATAACACACTTCTGGAGAGGAACTCTATCCAAATTTGCCTGCTAAGAGAACGCCAGTTTACAAGTACCGAAATTCCTGTGGCCTAAGCCTGATAGTGTTGAAATCAACAATATTTCAAGTCAAGCTTCGTAACTATTTTATTGCTTTCCTTAAAATACGCACAAGATATCTTTATTTCTTGCATCTTGACATAATTTAGACACAGAAATCATTTAAAACATTAATACTGACTTGAAAACTATTCAGTTTTAACAAATGAGTTTAAAAGTTAAACTCACCTGGATATACTTTTCCCAGTAATTCCTGTTTCACAATCCAGTTCTAAGAGTTTCTGTTTCCTTTCTGCAACTTCTAAACTTAACTCTACAGGAAGGCCTTAGACCCTTTCCAACTATAGTTACTAGAATCCTATTTGTAGCAGTAGGAGTCAAATAAATCAGCATAAACCTAACTTTAAGCATGTCAAGTGGCCTGACTGACTTCCGTTTGAACACAGATCTAAACTGCAAATTCTAATTCTTGATTAAAACCATACACAGGAAAGAGTGAAATAACTTTTTAGAGCTATGAAATAATGTAAATCTTGTCTGAATGCCCATATTATTTTTTAAAATAGGAGGCAGAAATTGCTTTATTGTTTGAAGCAAAATATTTGAAATAGAGGACTAACACTAACACTATTTTCAAGTTTTCTTCAACAACCAAACTGCAAGCTTAACATTTTACAAGAAAGTGTTCCTCCATATAAGGGACCTTCTATTTACACTACAAAGGGAGAATAAATCCTCAGGGATAAAGTTCAAATTCTAAAACATGACCTTTATTTGTCCTTCACATTTATTCCTTGTTCCAAGAAGGAAAAAAAAAAGGAAAAAAAAAAGATGTACCTAATGATTTTGTCATGGAAAGGAACAGGACAATGCCAGTGACTTTGATGAAAGATGGATTAGAAATTAAGTTAACACCTGCCTGGTGACCTCACATACGTCTTAGGTTCTTCATCAGTTCCATTTAAATTCCTAACATAGGACTTAAGCTGTGCAGAAGTTCTGGGATGCCTCTCTGTGCTGGAGTGAGTTCACTATAATGCACAAAGAAATGAGAAGAGATATATATATTTTACTAAGCAAATACATCTTGTGGTTTTATTTTCAGTGCCAGATCCAATGTGAAGCTACAACCATTGAGTTATTCATGGGGGCATTTCAGTAGGGCTTCTTTTCTGGAAGTTTGTAAAGAGCTCCTTTTGTATTTAATACCTGGCTTATTTTCTTTTCTTCAAGCAAATCATATAAATGAGAAAGCTGCCCATGTAAATTCCAGTAAGGAAGAGAAGGAATTGTATGCTGTGAGGTTTTTAATTATATTTGTTTGTAATTCTTGCTCTGAGTCATACATTACCACACAATGCAGCTTTAATGTACGATATTCAAATAAGCATGAACACAGGCTATGATGTACCTTATTTGCTCTGAAGACATCAATTGTGATGCATTATGAATTTTATCCTTGTGCGAAGAGCTAGTACAATGTCTACACACTATGGGAGTCTCACTTTAGCTTCAAAATTCAACTGACTAGTATTTTTATTTTAGGTAGGGAGTCTTTGTCCTAATCATGTATAAGGACATGAATTTTCTCCTCATGATGATTCTTCAGCAGATGCCCAACACAAAACTTCTATGAACTTTTATTTAGGAATAGAAGAAAGGTGTCTAACTTTCTTCTTTCCCAAAGAGGCAAAAATGTCTCTATTTTTCTTCCCAGCTGTCAGAAATTTGACTCTGTTTTCTAAAGTCCTGCTGGTAAGATCAAAAAAAATGGAAATAACATTTGGTATGCCTATTGGCATTATCAATGTATTGTAATATGATAGTAAGGTTACCCTGAAACAAAAGAAGGCAAAAAGAGATGTTAACTGTTAAAGCAGTTCAGCCCATCTTATTTTCTAACTGTTGTCTAAGGTTTACCAGTTTTGTTTTAATTAATGTATTGTGCATGCCGGTTCGTTCTTTTATTATCTAGGGCAACCCATATGTAGTAAAAGCACATTCTCCTTGTAGCTGCTTACTAGTGTCTTCTGACAAGATTATCTTCACACTAAGTATTTTGTATAGGAATTCCAATTATAGCTCTTTTGGAATTGAAGATCTAAATTGCTAAGAATTGCTAAGATCTAAATTTCTTAGAATTTACCGAATTACAGCATCTTCATTCTACAGTAATTGCTGCTTTTAGATATTGTTTCCAAAATACTCCAGCACACACCTAGCTTTATTTCCAAGAATAAATGCCAAAACCACTTAGTTATATTTACAACTTCATGAATGTGTGTAGTATTCCTTAATTTCCTGAATGCTTTTTGAATTAGAAGTTTAAAATATCAAGCGGTGACCTTAATGCTTTGCAGTTATGAAGAAAGGCATAAAGATATGGATACATTATTTGTAAGTGGAACAACTGTGGAGATAATTAGACTAACAAGAAAACTCACAAGATTTTATAGAATTGAATTTTTTTTTCTGTACTTCATTCTCAGAAAAGCTCTGTAAACATCTAACAAAACCAAGTAAGTGAGAGAAAATATTCTGATCCCTGTACTAACACCACTATTTCCTGTGGTTTTCAAGCCATGGTGCAAAGAATCAGAGGGCCTGCCATCCTCTGGTAAATGCTTCTGAGTTTTTATATACTTGCTCCAAAAATTAACTTCAATTAGAAAAAAATAAGCACCGAACAAAAAATAACATAATGCATAAGACATATTTATGAGAATAAAAATCAAATAGCCAGCTCAAACTGAAAGCCATTTTTTGAAGTCCTCTAGACACAAAGATTAGAAGGCAAATGTCTTAGTAATTTAGCACTGCAGGCAACACATTACAAACTGATTGTTCACCATCAAGAAGTTTTAAAAACCCAAACCACAACAGTACTGGAGTATTTTTCAAAGTAATAAATGTAATTGATATAATCAAGGTTTTGAATTTCAGCGAAGTACAGTTTCTCAGTAAATGCCACTTCTGCTCAGTCAAGTTCTATAAAGTACCACAATGTTTAGGACATCTATTTTTCCAAACACAACCACCCCACCTTCATTAATTTGTAAATATTTCCCAACACTGCTAATAAGTCAGATGTATTTTTTAAAAAATAATCTTATTAGCACTTAAAGACATATCAGACTTGGGTTAATAATTTCTACCTATCATCCCATACATCAGGAAACCTGACAAACACTGCCTGGAAAAATGCAGTTGCCTCTAACCTAGAAGAGACTTTTTACTTTGGCTGTTTTGGGCAGTCTGCTGCTTCTGATCTCGAAGTACGGCCAAGAAAGAAGCATTCACGTATTTTTAAATGTAGAGACAAGCAGGAAGTCAGAAGTACAGAACTATAGGTTAAACTAAGTAGAATGTTCAACCATGACAATGCACCTATTTTTTTTTTAAAGGAACATAAAAACAGGCAAAAAGGGTAATGAATTCAGTCACAAATGCAGTACAATTTTGTGACAAAAAAGGATGCAGAATGTGTCCTTATTATGTCTATTTAGAACTATTATACTTGTAGCAGCAGCTACAAAGAGCCTTTAACGACAGTATGGCTCTTCTAAAAGGATTCTTCTAAAAGAAGAATTATTTTATGTCAAAAGGCTTCTGCTATCTCTTGGATGCCAGGATATGAGAAGCAATTTGAAAACTTTGAAAGGCGAAAAATAACAAAAGGAAATGGAAAAAAAAAGAGTCAAATAAGTAGCTTTGAAATAAATAGAAACTCTTCAACACCTAAGCATGCAGTAAAACTGTAAGCCAGCACACTGCATATCACAAAGTTCACCAAATTCATCTTGTCACTGAGTATGCTGGTGGCACACTTTCCCTTTCTTACTCTGCACTTTGATCATGCTGTAACAACGTTTCATGAATAATAGCTATTTATATTATCTCTGTAAACCACTCATCTCCTTGGTACCAAAATAAAGTAATAAATAACTGCTTCTGTTGCTTCCTGCTCATGGGATCACAGTTTATTCACATAGTCAAAGGAGGAAGCAATTTAAAGCTATTCACATGGATTACATGCTTGTAGGATTGCAGCCTTGAACTGTACTGGTGGACGTCAATCAAGATAGCTTTATTGCAGACTATGTCAGTCCATCCATCCACCAAAGACTGGAAGGCAGTTATGTGGCCTGCCTGTAGACACTATCAACCTCAAGGCATTGCAGGATCAAAATATGAAGGGTAAATCATGTATATATACTTATATTCTGCAACATATTTTAAGGGAGAGGAGGGAGGCAGGTGCAAATTTAAGTAGGTGACCTGCAGACTGCCTCCCCAAGAATCCAGAAGATTCTAGGACTGAGAACCCTAGCAACTATAACAGGTGTCATGTTATGAACAATAATTAAAACAAACTAATTGTTTGTTTTGTGAATAAAAAACTGTGTCCTTTTAAAGTGTCACCTTCTCTAAAATTCTATTTTAAACAATGAAAACAGATACTAGAATCAAGCTGACCTGTGAAAATTCGAACACGAGGTGCCTATTACCTATGTAAAAAGATGTGACTTCCATGCTTAAAAAAAACCCAAAACCACAACAAAACAAATCCACAGGCATATGACCACTCAAAGCATTTTTTGTATAATTATTATTTAGATACCTAATTAATTTTTTTAATGGGAATTACCAAAAAAACTACTATGTAAAACACTATGGGAACTAATCAGTTGCAGAGAAAAAAATATATATATTATTAAATGCATATCATAAAATTGCTATATTAGATTCTGATTCTGATTCTACTCTCAGTAGAAAGGGCATGCATTTCTCTGTATCAAATGGCCAAGATGTTTCTTTTTTCCTATTCCTGAGAAACAGACACAGGAACTATCTTTAAGTATTAGCAGTTGTGCCTTGCAATGTGAAGTAGAATACGCCTCTGTGCTCTGCAAGATACCATATTAACTAACTTCTTGGTCTACTGCTTATAGGACCTGTGAGAACTCTGAGATATTACAAAGCAAAACTGAAAATAACAAGCAGTAAATTAAGATTAGAAATCTAGTTCAAGGAACACTACTTTACTTGACAGAGTAAATATAATGATAAGTAACAAAACATTAACAGCATAGTCTGTTTCATTTATTGCTATATTGCCATTGGACAATGATTCAACTAAAACAAAGCAAAGTATTAAAAATTTTAGTGTTATTTAGAGCTTAAGAAAAACTCTGACGGGGGCATGAAACCTTTTTACCAAGAACATCAGTTATTTCAAACTGCTCAGCTTTTCAGGATACTATTTTAGTGAACAAAACTTGAACCGTCAGTCAAGAAGCTTTTTCAAATACAAACTTACATATAAAAGAGTTTTCCTTATATTGTTACAGTTTTCTGTTTATACAGTAAGAAGAAAAACCACCCAAACAACACAGCATTCCATGCAAGACAGCAGAGAGTTTTGAGACAAATGCAGTATTCCCATCACTTCAAAAACATAATGGAATTGTTGCCAAGCAAGAACTCAAAGTCAACAGTTTTCATGCAAAATCCTGTATAAATGCAGAGGCATTGCCATCCTGGTGACATGGCTGAATTGTGAGCTACTGCCTATTTCAGATCCCCACAAACACAGAACTGTCTATCAGCATTAAAAAAAGAAAAACAAAAAAGACTAACCAAACCTTTCCATGGGTTAAACAAATCTAACACAGCGGTTACTATTAATTAGAATTCCTACTTGTTCAATACCACTTCCAGTTTCCAAAGGAAGTGTGACAGGCTGAACTAATAAAACTCTACTTCTCAAAGCTGCTAACACCCTATTTTCTGGGCAAACAAGCTGCCCTTCAGTTACACACCATGCTCTAGTGTTCAGGGGGAGTACTCAGGTTCACTGCTCCCACCAAGGCATCCTACACCTATGCATAGCCTTTTTGTTAAAAAAAAAAATATTACATCAACATTTAAAAGACACTTTTAAAGGCATTTTTATTGTTTTTCTGTTAAATGAACCTAAACAAGAAGCAGCAGAAGAAAGGGAACCGCACGACAGATGGTCACAAGCAAGCGGGTGACCCCTGAAGCTTGCTGCGAGAATTATCAATGGGGATTTCTCTTCTTACCGCCCCATCGCATGTAAAGAGGAACCGCAGCAAACTCTCATCCATCCCTGTTAAGTGACTTGGTAAAGAAGGGAATCAGCAGCCGTGAGTAGATGGTGCGAGCGGCTCAGAACAGGAGAGGAGAGAAGAGGAGAGGAGAGAAGAGGAGAGAAGAGGAGAGGAGAGGAGAGGAGAGGAGAGGAGAGAGGAGAGAGGAGAGAGGAGAGAGGAGAGAGGAGGACAGGAGGACAGGAGAACAGGAGAGAGGAGAAGCGAGCCCGCGGAGACGGCGTGTCCAGGAACAAACCACAGGATTTACTAATCCGAGCTCTCCACTAAGATGTACCATGGGAGCTGCACGTCGACTGTGCTCTGCATCCCCACTGATTAGTTTATCGGAAAATATGCAAAAAGGAAACCTGACTCCACTTCTAAAAATAGCCAGATTTACTCGCTTTCAGCGTGAAGTCCCACTCCTGAAGTGTGGCAACGGCGAGCGAATACCTCGTCTTATCTCCGAAAGGCAGCATTTCAAGCCGGAGGGGGGGAAGCCCAGACGAGCTTCTCAGCTCTTTACATCAGGTACTTCGCAAGAACCAATTCGGAGGAAAACGGGCAAGCACCGAACAGCCGCCCCCGAACACTGGACTGAGCCCCCGCCAGCCCCGCGCTGCCCCCTGCCGGCCTCCCCTTCCTTACTGCCCTTCCCTTCCCCCCTTCCTCCCGAGACCCGGGGTGCAGCCCGGCTCCTCTACAGCCGCTGCGCTGCGGTTGTGCTCCGCTGAGGTGCTTGCCCCTTTGTCCAGACCCCCCCGACCCCCTCGTCGGGCGGGGCTCTTCAGTACAGTGCATCACGTACAGCTTTTGCGGTCGCTCTCCAGCTTCCCTGGCACTTAATTCATCGCCCTCCGTCCGATGGTCGCCGAAACGTCAAAAAGGTAGCGAGCACACAAAGCGACTGAGCTCTTCAAGACCAGCCCTTTGTTTAGAGATCACCAAGTACTGACAGAACCCGCCCTCCCAAAGAGATCAGATGTTATCTGAGGCTTCAATATATTACTACTTTGTACGGCTGGGAAAATACATTGCTTGCTACTGTAAGTTGACTATGTCTGGTTTTAACCAAGGCAAGAACAAAATAAATAAATATGCGTAGGCCCAGGTCAGGAGCTCAGAGGCTGGGACAGCTTCACGGATCTGCGGGCGCTCGGCCGCCGTTACGCGGCGGCGGCTTCACCGCAGGGCTGCAGCTACCCAGGGGGAGGGATGGCAAAGTCCGTGAAGCGCCCGCATGTGCACATGGACATGAGGACAGCTGAGGGGGGCTGCTTCTTGTCAGTGTCAGTTTTCGCTCTTTCGAGGGTGGGGGTGGCGGGGGAATCGCTTTTTTCCTTTATTTTCTTTGGAGATGATAAAGGGAAACGGAAGAGCAATCTTCTGCTGGGAAGAAAGGCTCTGTCACTATCCGCCGCCGCTCCGGTCTTACCTTGTAGCTTTCCTAACAAAGTAAGAGCGGGTAAAGTCGCCGTGATCGTCCAGCCACGATTCCACCGCTTCTTGCTCCGGCGGGGGCGGGCAGCTGCGCTCCATGCTTGGCACAGCCTCTCCCGCCGTCGCTCTGCCTCCTCCTGCCGCTGCCCCTGCTGTCGGTGTTGCTTTCCCCCCTCCCGACCCTCCTCCTGCTGCCGATGCCCTCGGCCCGGCGGGGGGCCGGCCCTCTCCCTCTCCCCCCCCGCTTTCCTCCTGCTCCCAGGTGTGAGGGCAGCAAGGCACTCCGGTGGCCGGCCTCAGCGCCGCGCTGGCGGCACCTCAGTTCATTCCCGGCCCCGCCGCCCGTCCCGTAGAGGCCAACCCGGCTCCACCTCCGTCGCGGCCCCGCAGTGTCCCCNNNNGGGGACACTGCGGGGCCGCGACGGAGGTGGAGCCGGGTTGGCCTCTACGGGACCCCGCCCGGCCCCGAAGACGGAGGCACCGACAGCCCGGCGCTGGTGATGCCCACGTCGGCGCGGCAGGGAGAAGTGTACGCCGGCGGCTCTTCTGACCTGGAGCTGTTAGCCCAGGCGGTCCCCGCGGAGCTGGAGGAAAAGGAAAAGCTACGAAAAAGTAAATTGTTCCCCCGCAGTCTGGCAAAGGCGGTTTGCTCCCCCGCCCCCACTTGACAATTGCCTTATTTTCAATTTATGACCTGTTTCAGCCCGAAAAAGTGCTGTGTTGTGATTCTGGAGTATTTCACTGCAGGCTGTCAATCTTTGACGGACCTCAGCCTCGATATGACTCCTAAAGCCCCGGCTTTTCAATCCTTCATACCTACAGTGAAGCTTTTCAAACCATTTTAGACATTTAGTAACCACATACTAACTTTAAATATGCTCCAGACTCACAGCTTCTACTTTCTCTACTAATAGACAGTTAGGATTGAAATTTTGGGTAATGCTGAGCATCACATTCATGTATTGCAGTTTCATAGATTAGTCATCCTTGCACACCTGTGCAGTTTTTTTCAGTGCTTTTATAGTCTTAATATTCAGAGACTTAGCAAGAGGCTGGATTCTTCTGCCTGAGAAGGACCAGCAGCAGGAACTTCACAGCAAAGGGATTATGAGCCTGTCCATGAGCTTGGGGGAGCTTTCTGTCTTTGTGTCACATCTGTGCATGTCGGTCTCTTTAGCATGTGTATCTTTGGACTATAAGGCTTTGTGTGTAACATGAGACACAGAGAAAGGGAAGTTTTACAGGAGAATTACTCTGTTATAAAGAGAATCTCAGGAAAAATTTGCATGGTTACCCAAGAGCAAATGTGAAGACAGAATTAAGACATGCTGCAAGAGTCAAGCTGATATTCAAGGCAAAGAGAAATCTTCATCAGGGAAGTAGAGAATTGCCAAGCAAAGTGCATCACTAGGCAACATGGCACTAAATGAAGCTGTTATCTAGAGTCAAAACCTGGAAAGTGTCGTATATTGGAAAAAAAGAAAATAAGCCTATCAAGTCACTCATATATTTATAAATTAACCATTCCGTTTCAGGAAAAGGATTTTGAGGCTACAGTAGACATGGTAACGAAAGCTTCTAAGCTAGGCAGAGCTTTTGGAAAAATAATGCTATGTTAGAATGCTTAAGATGTATACCAATAATGTAAACCATACAATTATAAAATGAAGATTTTAGAAATATCTGAAATACCATTCCCCAAATGGTCTCATACAGTAGATCGATCATCTCAAAAGTCAATTCCAGAATTGTGAGAGGTGATCTAGACAGGAAAAACAAGAATGACCAAACACATGGAAATACGTTTGCTGTAAAGAGGCAGAAAGAGTTTATTTATAAAAGGATGAATACAAATATATAATTCAGTTGCTGATACTTAAAAAGTAAGATAGGATTTTCTCTCTGTCTCATAGGAGAATAACAAGGTAATGGTCAATAAAATTATATCAGCTGCAATACATAGTGTCTCATTTCATGTAATTAGGAGTAGTAATAATAAAAATAAGCATTTATACTGCAGTCAAGTAAGCCCCAGTCAAGAACAGATACTGTACTGAGCACTGTAAACATGCAATATTAAATGCTAAGATAGCTGAGAGGTGTACAGCATCCATGTACTTCAAGGTACTAGGACCCCTGGGTGAAGCTGCCTCTGCTGTGGTCAGCTGTGCCCAGGCTGTGTGCAGTGTGTGCAGGACAGCATACTGGGGGAGGAGGGGTCAGGCAGTGCAACAGCATTGTGCATTTTGCTTGGGCTTGACAACCATGTCATTATTTAGCTTACAGGTAAGAATCAGTAAAGCCTAAGCAAATTATCTTCCAGTGAATTCAAAGGCAAAGCAGCAGTTCAAAAGTTTGCTACCTAAGGAAAGAATGGCATAGTCTTTCCCAAAGTAAATAAAAATGGAACAGTTGGGGGGGAAAAAGGATACTTTCTATGTGTCCTACGAATGTCCATGAATAATAATGAACATGCTGTTTTCATTTTGAAGGTGACAGGAGGGAATGAAGGCCAAGCACAACAAAGAAATGAATGGTAAAAGTGGAAAAAGTCTTCCATGATTTTGGCTTCCAAAATGCCCTGAAAAAGCTCCATGTACCTTAGCTCACTTTCAGCCTTCCAGTTTGTTTCCAGAACTCAGATGACAGAATTGATGTGCGGTAGCTGTAAACCTGAAAAGCTTTTCTAGTAACAACATGCAAATAAATATGTCCAGTTCAAGTTTGAAAGCTGCTCGTGGCAAAGCAGTATGCTTGAGAACTTAGCCTAGAAGCCAGGAGACTTTTCCAGCAGTAAGGCATTCTACAGCAGGACTGGTTGACAAAAATAAACCCTCTTTTATCTAAAGTCTTTAGTTTGTGTGTTTTGCAAATATTGTCATGTAAGGAGATAAGAAAAGTGGGGGGCGGTTTGTATGTCCAAGGCACATAAATTAGAAATTGTAACTGGTGATAATTAATAAGAACAAATATGGAAGTATGTAATCAGAAAAGTATTTCTGTGATATTTTATGCTTAAATAGCTATTTATTCAAACCTTTTTTAAAGTAACATTCCTGTATCATCCCCCTTTAGAAGAGAAGAAAATAAGGTTTCAAAGGTTACCATAGCTGAATTATTTGCCTTACCTAGTCATTAGACAAACAGGAGCAGCATTTAGCTTTTTTAAGAAGTGGGAATTGTCTATCTACCATTCCTTAAATCTGGAAAACAGTTGGTTCCTTTTGGCTCCTAAAACAAGTATAGGCCTGTACTACATTGTCAGTGAGGATAGAATATGATAAGGTTGAGGAAAGAATTCCCATAAATATTAGCCAGTGCTTTACAGACACAGGTGAACACACATGTAGTGGAAGAATTATAATATTAGTAAAGAAAGTTTCCATTTCCCTTCCATTACTTAAGTTGCATAAAAAGAATGAAATATCCACCAAAATCCAATTAATTTAAAATCTAATTGTTATGTTAGTGATGAAAATGCTAAATCATGAGAATGTCTAATCAGTTTATTCTCTCAGTCCTTTCCAAATAATTACTGGAAATGCTTCCCAAATAAACTTAGCTATGCAGAGCTGCTCACTCTCTGCATAATCTGTCTTCTCCTCTGAGATAACATGGCATATGTCCTACAGGAAGCCATGTAAAATAGCAGCTTCCTCCTATTTTGATTTCAATGTGATTGAGCATTTGCGTCAACATCCAGAATTATTGCAAGCCTCAGGAAAGCAGCAAGCTCTCAAAGTTGTAATATCCAAAAATTTGTCTGAAAAATAATGTCTTACTTTAGTTCCTAAAAAATGTAATTGAGAGTTTGAATGTAACATATGAGCATTTAGTATGTGAGCTGACCACTGTGCTCAATTTTTAACCTTTTCTACTTTCCATTGGAAGTATCAATATAAATTTGGAGCCTCTCCTCTCTTTCTTTCCCTTTGTCTCTTTCTTTTTCTCTCTCTTTCTCTCTCTCTTCTTCTCTTTCTCACCCTTGTCTCCTTTCAGGTCTTCCTTGAATGTCATGTTTTCCAGCTCTCTGACCATTGTTTTTCACTTTGGATATTTCCCAGATTGTTCCCACCATTCCTGCAGTGTCTCACTGAGCTAGAATCAAATAATCCAGCTGAACACATATCAATACTAAATAAAGTAGAAGGCATATTTTGGGTATCTTGCAGGCTATGTTCCTGATAATACACTTGTGTGTGGATTATGCCTCTTGTCAATAAGCTGATATTGTTGACTTGTGGTCACCAACTCTATTCTCTTTCCCCTTCTAAATATTTATCCCCTTTCTAAATATTTGTCATGTAGTCTGGTGTTGCCTGTGCACCTGCCTACCTCTGCCTAACCATATTTTCTAGCTCTTGAATATTTTCAATTTAGTCCTTTGCTTGAAATCCATTTCACCAATTTATCAAGATTATTTTTAATAATTCTATGCCAGTCCTCTGATATGTACTTGGCCTCACCAAGATTAGCACAGATTTTCTGAAGGACACAGGTCTGGTTGATGGTTTGGTATCATTCAGGCAGTTGAAACTGTAGTAGGATGTCTCAGCATCACTACTGGTTTAGCTAGCTAGAGCTTCTGGTGCAAGATTTAATCAGACTATTGTTTTTATTTCGGGATTTGAATCCAACATGTCCTCAAGTATGTTGTTCACACAGTTAGTTTTCCTGGCTGCTGAAAGTTTCTATTTGTTTTCCTTTGCATTTATCTGTCTTTAGTAGCATGTATGAAGCTCATTAAGTTTTTTCCATTAATTACCTATCTACTCTCTTATTTCCTTATGCATAAACCATAATTCTCTGTTAAACTTCTCACATATTAACCTAACAACTGGAGTTTCTGAAGACTCCCTGTCACCACAAATGATTAGTATTGTTTCTATCAGTAAAGCCCTTGATGATGTTTTTTTCAGTGCATTTTTCTAGTAATGAGCTCTCTGAAACCACAGAGAGGTTTAATAGCACCAATGACACCTACCAATTATCCCCTAACTTGTTTAATAAAAAAACTTTTTGCCTACACTTTGCTCTGAAAATGTGCATCTGCGTGGGTCTGCTATTACTGTTTCTTTATTTTCAGTCACTCCTTGTCACAAAATAATTTTCCATCTTGGACCTTTCAACTAACGTCTTTGTCTTCTCTGTGTTAATATGTATATTCTCCAGACCTTATTCCAGTGATCTTAGTTGGCCTGTGTTAATGGCCTCCCTTCCCATTATGTATCACTCTATAACTTTTTGTAGTTTGCAGCTTTTTTCAACAATAATTGTCTATTTTTGTTCCAATTGTTCAGTATGGTCTGGGTCCATTTAGTGTAGACCTCACTGACATACAGTGCTGGGATTTTTTACCAAAAATGTTGTAAAGTTGTGAGCCAAAGCCCTAGAAAAAGATTACAAAAATTACTTTTATCAAACTAATTCATAATCTCATAGGGAAGAAGGAAGGTTTATTTTTTCTGACAAGACCAATTTTCTGTGTTGCTGGCTTTAATTGCACAGTGATTGCGTCCTATGATTTCCAATTTCCATATTAAATAATGGAACAATGCTTGCTTTTCCTTTGTCTTCAGGAACTCATGTGGCATTTCCAGACAGTTTTTTTTCTTAGTTTGGTTGGTTTTAATTTTATCTTACTGAGGTTTAGAGTTAACACCTGTTGAACAGGTATTATTTTACTTTCTGATATTTCAGGACCTTCAGAAGTTAACATAGGAATTTCTGCTTTGATACATCCCATGAGGAGTGTTTTAGTGGCCCAGAAGTGGTAAATCTTTCTGGTACTGTTTGTTACTATCACTATTAAATCTTATAACCCAGGATATAACTTTTTACAAAGGGGTATATGTAGTTCATGCCATTGTTTTCTATTTACCACAATGAGTAAAACTTCTGTTTAGACATTTCCCAGGTAACGCTGTAAAGCATCTGCTGTACACTAAGTCACCCAGAACATATCTCAGTGCAGAGTCCTGCTGCAGATAAAAGTAATAAATTTGGCTAATGACAAATTTTTAAAGCATTTTATGCATCTGAAGCTATACTCTCACTGATGCTATTTACTTAGAGTAACAGAAGCCTTGATCTTGTCTAGACCCCAAAGTAATTAAACTGTTGAACATTTCCTATTGATCTGTGTGTATAACATTTTTGGTGTTCCTTTGACCCAGCCTGCATGGTGCTTAACTGAATAAAATAACTTTTTGACTCATTAGAAGGAAACATACTTTAGTAAAGCTGTGATCTGATTTACTCATGAGAACAAACATAATTGGCATTCCATATGCATCACTGGTTCTGGAAAAAAAATACGAATTAAAATCATCATACTTTCTACAGACCACAACTGGAGTCAGGACTTCTTTGTACTGGAAGCCGTACCACAAATATATCACTTGCTTGGGTATGTCATCAAATACTCACTTTTTTTTTTTTAATTTATGGATAGACTGGAGGGAGGGATGGAGGTTTATACCCAGACCAATACAGACCCTACAAGTAAACATAGACTATATCACTACAGAATTACGCAGCAGGCATAAAAATTGTTGTCAGGACATTTTAGGAATGCACAGGAGCATTTTTGTAATTAAGGCATTGATCTGTGATTGTGAAAGACCAACAAAAATAAACATCAAATAAGGTGAATATAATACTTATATATAACATTGATATTATAATCTAAAAGTATAACCAAAAAATTTTTGCTATTCTGACAAGGAAAATGTGTAACAGATTTGTTTGTAACTAAGGCTACTTGCAGCATTGTTAAATGAATACATTTGGCTTGTATGGCATTTTAATAATACTCAAAACCAATGAGACCAGTCAGACTGGAAAGGGGTTGTTGGAAATGAGTGTGTGTCTATATCTGGATCCCATCTGATTTTTTTGGAGGGGCATGGCATACTCAGGATCCTTCCATTTTCTCCTTCAGTTCTCATGGCTATACCTCAGGATATCTTTGGCGCTCCAAGGGAATCTGAACAAGTGTATTCACAGCATACCATTGCTAATTCCAAATCAGATGCAACAGTCTGGTGGGGAAGTGTTCCCCACAGGGGCTTTTCCTGCTTTTTTTTTTTTTTTTTTTTAAGCCTTGGCTGACCTGAGGACTTGGAGCTTTCAAAACCTTTTGATAGTAGGTTTATTCTATGTCTGGTAAATAAATGAAGAAAACTATTAGAGTAAATCAGTGAAATGGATCTTTAGATTCTCCCATCAAATAGGTTTGGGTTATTTACCTGAAGGAGTGAAGCTGTTTTTCTTAAGAAAATAGTGAGTGAGACAAGAACTACCAGGTCCAAATTGCTGTGACTATATATCTTTTCACATTTGGTGCTCTGTTTCTGAAATTGCCACTTACATTTCATCAGGTTTTCTATAGCCATGAGGTTACACAGTTACTTCTGCCAGAGACAGAAGGAGCTACGTCAACAGCAAGTTGTGTGCTGCAAGCAACACCAACCAATTCTCAAACGCGGCAAGCCTGACTTGGTGTCTTTGCTCACAAATGGATAATGTGAGCATCCGAAAACAGCATGTACCTCACGAGTGTCTGCCTGATCTGATGGCCTTTGGTTAGATACCTTGGAATTTAAAATGCCAGCAGTGCTGTATGTAAGTACTCCTGGAAGCCACAGCCAAGTGACCAGCTACCTGGGATCTTTTCACATTAAATATTTAGACAAAAAAAAAATTTTGTCAAAAAATGAAAATGTGGCTTTCATCCCTCAAAAGCAAAAAGTTTCATATCCAATAAAGGAGACAAGTATGTGCATATTAGCTGGTGTGGCACCCCACTTCTAAGGATTTCAGTGCAGCTTTTAGACCAGGTGAGAATCAAACTGTGTGAAAGCAAAGCTGCCAGAAAGAGCTAGGTACACAGTCATATTGAAATAAGCACATAATTTTGCTAAATTGTTCCAGTTTGAAACAAAAATATTACAGAGATTCTTGGTGACCCTAAATCGCCTTCCAGCTGCTTGGGATCTAATGGCTGTGCCTGATACTCTTTCTTTCAGGCTGCAAAGTCTGTTCTCTTTTCAGAAATGGAAAGAAAAGTGATTTCATTTTTATTTCAGCTTATTGAATTTATTTTAATTTTTTCCCAAGAGAAATGGTTGTCTGAAACAGAAGTTTGTGTTGTGGTCTCACTACTCCGCACCCTTGCAGAAAGGAAATGTGACACAGGATGGCCAGCCTGCCAGGACAACTGAGTGATTGCAGGTTGTAGGCTGGCTTTTCAGCTCACCCTGCATCAAACAGATACATAACCCCCACTATTTCCTCCTCTAAATACGTGACCAGATGACAGAAGTGAAAAATGGACTGAAAGGTAGGATTTTTGTGTATGTGTTGTACATGTTTTTTATCTGTAATTTTTTTTCCTTAGAGATCTAGAAGAGGGACTTTATGCATTTTACAAGAAATCTATGCTTCCTAGTACAGTTGATCTTAACAGACAAAAGCATATGAAGAAATGTAGTGAAGTACTGTACTTCATTACATTTATACAGACTCCAGATTAATTTATACTGCATGATCTGAATTTGCAGTGTATACATTTGTATTATAATATAAATCTGTTTTATTTTTGACATCTGACTTTATGGGGTTTGTGATGAAAAGCCACTGCTGATTAAATCTGGATTGACAAGGTTGGATTTTGTAATTACAGGAATATGGCTACTGCAGGTTCCTCTGAATGACATTTCTTCCTCTGTGCTTCCTTCAAAGTCCTGAAAACCCAGAACAAATCCGGCAACATTTGTCCCTGTGTTTTTTCAGTGGAAAGGAAAACCAATACGTTATTGATAGTTGACCAGAATAATTCTTCCGTGGATAGAAATATGGCCTTATTTTGCTACTGAGAAGTAGTCTGGGGAGACAAGTGAATGGAGTTGTGTGGAACAAAAACTAACAAAAGGAAAAAAAGAAATCAGTCTTCTTGATGGTTTTGAGTTTTTAGTGAGGTTGAAGATTTTTCATTTTATATGGACTGATATTCAGTTTAACTGATGCATGGAGTTTAATATTATTGCCAGGAAAACCAAATTTTGCCATTGATGTAATCCCATAATTCTCTTGCCTGCTGTAGGAAGAATTATTAGAATGGAAAATATACAACAAAAAGGATATAAATATATAAACAAAAGGAACAGGAACTTGAATTCTATAATGCTTATAGTTATATATTGGAAGAAAATAAAGAAATATAAATAGCTCTTAAACTATTCAGTAAAGTTGAAAGCTGCTACAAGTTTACCCAAGTGCTTTTCAGACATGAAAACTTGAGCTGAAACATGCGTTGTACAATTGTTTTCCTTTGCTAACAGTCCTTACTCACTGTGCTGGTCCCTGGAGGTTCAGACTAGTTTTCATTTGGAATGGTTCAAAGCATTACAACAATTGGTTACTTTACATCTCATCAGGAAAGCTTAAGATTGATTGAAACAACCTCCCTTATTCAACAGTAGGCTTCTTTCTTTCTTTTTTATTTTTTTTTTCCCCCTCCCAGTATTTCTTCTGTTTGTGAAGAGCTATGCTCATGAATAGAAATATAAAACAACTTCTGAAGCTCTTACTACAAGTTAATGAAAGTTAAAAAAAAAAAGAAAAAGAGCGAAATGTCTTTGGGTTTATGTGTTTATTCATGTCTTTGAATATCCGTCAGTGACCTTAACTCCAGGATCTTCTGAGTCTGCCAACCAGCACCAGACAAATACAGTGATAATGCCCTCATTGAGAGTCAGGGTGTCACTGAACATCTCAGGAGAGGACAGTACCCACCCCACAGCGACTGACAGCCTGTCAGCACCAGAGCTTCAGATGGAGATCTGCACAGTCCCAGATAGCTCTTAGCCAGTGAGGTCTCTCCTACACGGGTTCTGCTGTCTGCAGTGTTAGTATAATTCATTTAAAAATATGTCAGTCATAAAATAAAATTAGAAAAATAATATCTGGATTTATTCCAGTGCTCTCAGAGCAAATGGCTCTTCCTGCCTGGCTGGAATCTACCTTCTCTCTTCCCTCTGCTAAGGCTGGCTTAAGCATTTCTTACCCACTGCTTCAAAAAGTAGTGTGGAGATAGCTCAGCTTTCATTGCTCATTTTTGGTTTCTTTTTGGAAAGAATTGGAAAACTATCCTCCTGAAGATATTGCCCATCACCCTATAAATAGCGGCTTCCAGGTCATTGTTGGTGTCTCTGGTGTTCTCACCACATTTCACTGTATTCCATTTCATTTGAGCTTAGTAAAGACCCTTGCGACAAGGATCAGGCTTTTGTGTTTTGTACACAGTGTTGTTTCTGTTATCAAGCTGCATATCTTGACCTTTCAAAGGCAACTCTGAGCTTGCAAACCGTGTTTTATTTCATCAAGAATCAAATTTAGAGACAGCAAATCTCTGTTACAGGCCTGAAACTTTCTCTGTGTGCTCTTCATGCCAACCTGACTTTTGCCCTCGCAAGTGTTCATGAAGCTCAAATAAAAAGTGCTCTAAACACAGAAGAAAAAAAAAGATAAAACCTTTTCTTATTATGTATTGTCTTTCTTATTTACCATATGGGCAATTTGGGTTGAGCTTAATCTGGTTTTATTCCAAAAATGAGGAAACTACAACATATTTTCTTCCTCAGTAGAGCAGATTAGTCAGCAAGCTGAGTGCAACACAAAGCAATTTAAAGAAAGCAAGTAAAAGTTAAAACACTTGTGTAATCAAAAGCAATGTTCCCTTCAGTACAGGACATTACAAGAAATCTCATTGTTCTGCAGGCCTTGTTGATTTTCACTGACTACAAACTAGAATAGGACTTTCTACATAAATCCTTGGGTGCTAATGCAGGAAGGTGGCCGTGTAATCTGAGCTGTCTGACCCTGGCCAAGGAGCAGAGTGTAAACTCACTGCCTAGAGAGTTCTCAAACAATAAGTGCTGGAAGGAGAACTTGCTGTTTTATTAATGTTTATCAGATTAAAGAAGTGAAATAACTGAAGCAATGTGAGCAGTACATAGAAGTAGGGGAGTGAAAGGAAAAAAAATGCTTTTGAAGTGTGCTGTAGCCTCTCTTGGGGAGTTGCTCATTGATCTCCCTTTCAGTTCACCCTGTCAGACAGCTGGCATGGTGTGTGCTCTGCAGGCAGAGAAGCAGCAGCATTCATACAACTGTGATAGCTGGAGCACAGATGCTTTCACTTGCACTTGGTTGCACCTAGCTAGCTTCCAGAGTCTGGGCAGAATTCACAGATATTTGACACAGTTGATGAGACAGAAATTCACTGAAAATGGATATGGAGTTAATATATAGACTCATCTTACTGTTCTCTTTATCAGACT
The DNA here is from genome assembly GCA_038090715.1 of Florisuga fusca. Taxonomy (NCBI): domain Eukaryota; kingdom Metazoa; phylum Chordata; class Aves; order Apodiformes; family Trochilidae; genus Florisuga; species Florisuga fusca. Next base: position 246,045 of record JAAWXA010000013.1, read on the forward strand.
TTACAAAGTTTATCTCTGTGCATCTGGTAGGAAGTGATGTATGCACATTGCATAAAAATTCCTTCTTGAAAGTTAAGGATCCGAGAAATTAATGAAAGAAGCCCTCTCTGCTTTATTTGTATCTAAGAGTTTTGATGTGCTTGAGAAAGTCACTGATGTCCTTACCCATGGTGCTTAGCTTGCTCTTCAAAGAGCCTTTTCATTCGCCTGAACAGCAACTTCCATTTCCTTGTCCTAGCCGAGTCTCTGCCTGTTCACATCCCTCGGCTCCCTTAGGTCACTGCTGTTCCGCCAACAGTGAAAGTAAAAATTACTTTCTTATGTTAACACCAACTACTGGAAAGTGACTGGAATAAAAAACTCCTCACATCTCACACACTGCCAAACAGCCTCTAATGAGTGGTGGGTTTATCTCCTACTGCCTAGTAGGTTTCATTGAAAGCAGACAGCTTGAGACAGCACAAACACGCTATTTATTTAAGTTCTCCAGCTAGTTGTGGTTTAACCCATTCGCTATGCCTGGCTGCTCTGCAGCCTCTGATTTTCTAATTCGTTGCTGTTGCTGGTTATCTCAGCAGCCCTGCAGAGGTGTGAGAGTGGAGTAGCATCCCCCTCTTCTTATTATTAATACCACACCTTTGCTGTGCTTGACTAAACCTCCACATTAAGAGCTTTTACCCTGAGGGCAGTGTCACAGAATGCTGCCATTTCCCTGCTCCTCAGCATCACTGTTGGAGTGGCAAGAAAGTTGCTTGGGATTAATGCCAGTGAATGAGAGTGCGAGATTTAGGCCGAACACCTTTCTCATTTTTCCGAAGGACTAAACCTCTCAGGACTAAACCTGTAGAAGTCAGTGGAAACCAAGGTGACCCTAAGTACACATTTATAGGAAAAGAGAAAAAAACTCTAGTACAGACAAGAAGTATTTTAACAAGAAAATCTAATCTTTCCCTTTTCTCCACGTTATGCAATGTTCGGTGAACACTGTATTTGCTGGCAAAAGAGAAGAATCTGGGGAATCTATTAATCTTCCTCCACATTTAAACAAACACTTTCTCATAACCATGACCAAGAAAGGAAACAAAATTCCTTAGTAAACTTATATTAAGTGTTCTAACTCAATGTTTATATTTTGTTCCTGAAAAAATATACTAACTGTATTGATAGCATAGTAGTGTTCAGCTCCTGGAGTCTGACGTGGGAGAGCTCAGGGAATATTTTTAACCTTGAATGGAAACTTAATTTTGTTTTCAAAATACCTGCAGCTCAGAACAGTCTGAGCCATTCTGAGGCAAAAATTGTGGCCTTCAACGAAAGTTCATGTGACTCCTACAGGGTAATCATGTCTGTGAGAAAAAAAGCTAATAGTGTCCAGAGATAAGACTCCCTTTGAGGAAATCTACCACTTCCCCTAACTCTCTAGTATTTTGGTAATCCGATTTTAAGACAGAGATCTTATAAACACCAAGGATACTCCTGTAGAAAGTTGATTTCCACCAAATAGCTTAATTCCAAATTACTATGTAATGCCACCACTATCTAAAGTTTCATGGATTTGCACGGGATTGATAAACCTGTGATTTTGCTTACTCATCTGGAAGATTCTGAACATACACCAAGTATTTATGAAATAGTGCACTACTCCTACGAGTGTGTATTTTCAGGTATCATGCCAGAAGGGAAATACAGATATACTTATGGAAGAAGGAAGAGGAAGAGGAAGAGGAAGAGGAAGAGGAAGAGGAAGAGGAAGAGGAAGAGGAAGAGGAAGAGGAAGAGGAAGAGGAAGAGGAAGAGGAAGAGGGAAGAGGGAAGAGGGAAGAGGGAAGAGGGAAGAGGGAAGAGGGAAGAGGGAAGAGGGAAGAGGGAAGAGGGAAGAAGGAAG
>JAAWXA010000013.1:251794-321506 GCA_038090715.1 Florisuga fusca
CCCCCCCCCCGCAGCACCCTCCACCTCCTCCACCAGCCGGTCGTCCCGTTCAGACCCCGAAGGCTCAGGGCCAACCTCCGACTTCCTCCTAGTCACAGGGACAAGCAGCTGCGCAGGCTGAGGGGAGAGGCCGCGGCGTCCGCAGCCAGTGTCTGGAGGGGGCGGGCAGCAGCTGTAGCAGATTCTCTGGCAATGCTCGCCGGCCGTATCTGTGTTGTACCCTTGCGTGAGATGGAGGGGAGAGGGGCGAGAGGCGGCTGCGGAGGCAGGAGTGGGGGTGCTCTTTGTACTAGGGGCAAACTGTGCTTGCCAGGCTGCCCTGGCAAAAGGACCCGCACCTAATAACATTTGGGCTCGCACTCCAGAGGATCCCCGTTCTGTCGCGGGATAGCGGCTGCATTTTCACAAGCCGCTTGCCAGTTTTGATAAAACTGGAGCTGCTGGGATGGGAGCAATAACATTTTCGCAATTATTTGAACATCATACGGTGTTAACAAACGCTCAGAAAATACATGTTGAATAACAGATTGACTATACGGTGATTTTAACCCATATTGAGTGACTGCTGCTTTAGCTTCCTTTAAAACTTTCCAGTCTAATGCTTCCCAAACAGGACCCCCATTATCCATTACAACTGAAAATGCAGATGGAATAAACTGACCTCCAATTAAAGCATCTCTGATTACCCCCTTCCATCTTTTTGCTGGATATTCCACCCCACCCCCCATTAACAAGGTTGTTGGAGGTGACGGTCCCAACCCACCCCTCGTTAACAAGGTTGTCGGAGGTTGCCGTGGCGAGGGTGCCACGGCACCGATCTCCCCCGGTACGTCCTGGGATATGAAAGGATTCAGTGGGGGTGGACGCGGGAACAACGAAAATCCTGTGCTGAGAGGTGGCGGAGGCGCAGGAAAAGCCGATGACGCTGGCTTGGGTTTCACCGACTGCTCCAGGTGGGCTTCGAGAGCCTCCAGCTTTTGCAACAGTTCCCTTAATTGCGTATCCCCCAGACCTATCCTCTCCTCCTTTTCCTCCAACGGAGATGGGGGAGTGGATGGTGGTAGGGGTGGATACAAAGACGAGACGACTGGTTTGGGTGATGAAGAACGAGAGTTAAGAGACCGAACTGTTTCCTGTCTTTTCTGTTGCTGGCGGTGGCAATTCTGCCGGGCTGTCGGTTTTTTTCCACGGGTTGGTCCCCGGGCTCTAGAGGTGCCGTCGCACACGGCTGCACAAGCTCCTGCAGAGACCTTATTCGCCCCAGCCACACGGTCTGGGACAGCGGCTGGAATAATTGGTCCCGTGAACAGCATACTTGTCGCGGAGGGAGTTTCTTTTGAAACTTCCGGAGTCAACGCGGCAAAACCAGAAGCTACTGCCGAACGTTCTGCTTTCATGTTTTTTAAAGTTTCTGTAATTAACCTTCACAACATAAGAGAATTGCCACTTTTGAACCCGAACTTATGTCTTGCCATAGCTCTTGCCCTATCTTTTCCCAAGTAAAGATGGCGAAAGCCTCTCCATATGTAGAGTAAGCTTTTTTCTTCTCGCCCACAGTAACAGGGCTTTCAGGGTAGACGAGTCATAACTTCGTCCTCTCGTAGAGAGTATATGTTGGAGGAGCTTAACCACTACTGCCTCTCCCTTGGACATAGTGGACCCCATCTCCTTCCCGGCCGCTCCCCTGATCAGGGCGAGATTTCCACCACGCTAGCTAGCGATTTTTTCCCGAGTGCCGGGGCAGCACTCACCTACGGCCAACTTCCGCCCCCTCTTTCCGTCGGCTCCTGTCGAGTAATTCAACACCGATCCGAGGGTCCCTGTTCGGGCGCCACTTGATGACGAGAAGTCACGACACTGCACAAAACCAATATGATCAAGCAAATGCCACTTTATTGACTAGACAGCTCGGCTTATGTATACTTTCTGGCTCCCGCTCATGCGCAAGCCATTTGTTGATTGGTTAGTTTGTGCTGTCCACGGCTTAAAGCAATAATTTGATTGGATGAGGTCTCCTCATCACATGAAGGGTTCTCTTCAGCCATATCTGATCTTGTCCTGCTTTCAGTCAGGTACGCCCAGCTTTGTTCTGCTTTTTGTGATTGTTTCATTAAACTTGTAACAATGGTTGACCTTTGCAATATTCTTGAGGTCTGCTGCTTGCACAGGCCTCTGGTTTACAGATTAACCAGTTCCATTGTGTTTGGATTGTTCACTATGTGTCCAGTGCTTTCTAAATAGCCCACATGCCTTAGTACCCCTTTCGGTGCCCTAAGGGCTTTTTATAGTATGGCAGCTCATATTCCTAGTGGCTAAGAAGACTTATTAGGCCTTTGCTTATAGGAATGCTTTCATCATCTTGAATAGTGACTTATTAAAATTATTTTGCCTGAGAAAATGAGCAGTTAATTCATAGCAGAAAGCAGTGGGTTGATCTAAAGTGTTCAATGCTAATGAAATAGCTAATCACCTGAAATTATTCAGGGTACAGGCATATTACATGCAGTGTTGTAGAGAAGGATGCTTTCCCAGACACAGAACTTGTTTCTGTCAGCCAGTTGTGTGGTGAGGCTGCTGAGCTGGGTCCTGTCCAGGCTCCAGCTAACTAGACAGACAGGGTTAACGCCCCTTGTTGCAGATTAGTTGAAGTTTCTCCTCAAGACTTGATGTTCCTCTAGCAGAGGGTATTGATCCCTAAAATTTGTGCCAGAACTATTTATGAAATTTGTGCTAAATATAATTCATTTAGAGGAAGAAAAAAACAAAGCAAGTAAAACTATTCTTAGTACTTTTTAAGCTAACGTAGATTAGTTTGAAATATCTGCTTTAAGGAGTTAACTCTCTGTGAATTATGTCAACAAATGCAAGGAGATTGTAATATTGAAGTGTGGTCATGACAGAAAATTTTTAAACCAGATGATTTGCAGCCAAAAGAAAACAAGTTGCTTCTTCCTAGGTTTTGTTTTCCAAGGCCTTATGGTACTCTTTGTTTGAGAAGTGAGGCTTTTCTGAAACCAGAGATAGCCAGAAAAAAAGAACAATTTAATTTACAATGTAATTTACAATTTAATTTAATGATGCAGGAAGGTATTCTGAGGAGCATGGTAGTAAAATAGCTGAGGAAAAGTGAGATAAATAAGATTGCACTGATGTCAGCACTAATAAGATTCCTGTTTTCAGCAGTGGAGGTATGTGGTCAGAATCAGCTCAATTATGTTTCTGTGTTCAGTGCAGTTAAAACCAGAAAAACATGTCAGTGTCTGGGTTTGAAGGGTATCTCTCAGAGCATCAAAATATTTGAGACTGTTACAGATATAATCTAATCATGATGAATTTTCAGGAATTCTTATTTTCAGCTTGCAAGGAGATACAAAGCTTTATTTTAGTGACTTAGAAGACAGTTCTAAAGAATGACACACAAATCAGTGTCTCACTTCAAAGGCTGCTCCAGTTCTCATGATCATTTAGGAGTCAGCATGCTCTCTTCTGTGATGCACTGGACTGGAAATCAATAGAGATGTTTTCTAACTTATTTCTTCTCATACTTCTAGTGTGTTAGGAGCTAACAATCTAAATCTATCATATCACAGATATCGCACAATTCGAAATACAGTGGGAAGACATAATTCAGATTCTTATGGCCTGTTGGAAAACACATAATAAATAATATTAAGCATTATCTTGAGAGGTTGCTTTTTGGTTTCCTGGTGAGAATAGGGATGCAAGTGTGGACTTCAGCCGTGTGGATGAGGACTTCGAGGTTTTAGAAATGTTAGTCATTTTAAAGCTGCTACTTCATCTGTGAACTTGCAGACATTTAAAATAAAAATGTTTTATTCTTTGAAAGTGTATGTGTATAGATATAGTTGGTCAAGTACATAGAAAAACCTACCTACAGAGCTTGTGTCTATACATATTCATGGCAATTGAGAGATTATTTCTATAAATTATAATAAAATATGCAAGTAGTATAGAAAATGAAAAACATTGTAAAATGTTAGCTAAAAAGTTCAGCCAGGCACTAGATACAAATTCCAAGATTCTAAATAAACATATTTTTGCCTTTCCAGATTTATATAAGCTGTTTCAGTTCTCCACTAATTTCATCTTAGTTTTCAGAGATCTCTTTATATTTGGTTCATTTGGCCTCTTCTACTTTCTCTTCTACTTTTAGTCCCCAAATATGATTTTCAATCAGAGTTCTCTTCTGGGGGTGCTCAGCACATCAGTCCTTTGAGGGCTAACTTTAGAAGGCATAGAATCAATGATATGATTAAGTGACTTTAGAGTACATTGTAGTGGTGAGTTGAATCATTTATTTCCCAAAGTTTTCCAAAGAACTGTCTCCAACTTTAGATCAGGACACATGCTCTGCTTTCTCTTTAATCAAGTGACAGAAAGAACACCCATAGTAAAATGCCAGAAGAGGAACAATTAACTACTTAGATAATTTGAACATCTTTAAAAATTGATTCCACAGCAAAGTAAATTAAAATTTCATTTGCCTCCAGACATAAAAAAATTGTAATAAGGAGTCACAATGGATTATGAGCAGTACAAATTGTTCAAACTAACTCAACTGTAAATTTCTTTTCACAAAATTCCAGAGGTCTAGTTAAGTCTTACAGAAAAGATTTCTGGCCTGGTACCATGCTGCTTTTGAAGTTCCTTTCTTTCGGTAACATCAAAGAGAAGCAGGAGCCTGGACCAGTCATTCTTCTTCAGACTAGAGGATGAAAAGATCAAGAAGAAATCTTGATATTATCTTTAAAAAAGAAATAGGCTACTGCCTCAGGTCAGGAGCAATGGGAAGTGACCTATTTCATAACTAGTTTGGATCACAGAATTGTTGTAACTAGAAAAGACCTCTAAGATCACTGTGTTTAACTGTCAACACCACCTCCCAGATAAAATATCTGTATCAATATCTGTATCACCCACTAGAACATGTCCTGAAGTGCCTTATCTACCCATTTTTTAAATGGGTGATTCCAGTGCTTCCCTGGGCAGCTCATTCCAATACCTGACTACTCTCTCAGTAAACAAATTCTTTCTCATATCTAGTCTATACCTCCCCTAATGCAACTTCAGGCCATTCCCTCTACTCCTATTATTGTTCACTTGAGAGAAGAAGCCAACACTCACTTCCCTACAACCTCCTTTCTGGTAGCTGTAGACAGTGATATGGTCTCATCTCAGCCTCCTTCAAATTAAATATTCCCAATTCCCTCAGCCTCTCCTCACAGGACTTGTTCTCCAGACCATTCACTAGCTCCTTTGCCCTTCTCTGAACTCACTCCTGCAGCTCAATATCTTTCTTGCAGTGAGGGGCCCAGAACTGAACACAGTACTCAAGTTGCAGACTCACCAGTGCCCCAAGTACAGGGGCATGATCACTTCCCTTCTGCTGCTGGCCAAACTATCCCGGATAAAAACCAGGATAAAAACTTGGCCATCTGGGCACACAGCTGGCTCATGTTCAGCTGGCTGCTGACCATCATCCCCAGGTGCCTTTCTAGAGCTGGTTAGAGAAAAATGATAGAGGTCTGAGATGCACAAATAGCAAATTACTCTAATGAAAGCTTTTGTAGGCAAAAGCTTTCATTATAGCTATTGAAAATATGTAAAATTGCAAAGTAACAAGTGTAAATATGTTTTGGTTTTTCTCTGAAGTAATGCCCAGTGTCACTTGACCTTCACTTTTCAAGTTAGTAGGACTACAGTGATACAAAGCCAGATGGTGTTTTCTCTTATTGGATGACAGATGTTCTCTTATCCTTGAGATTATGCAGCTAAGTGTAATGAATTTATAGCTGGGTTATGCGAAATTCTGAGCATCCTCAGCTCCCCCGTCAGCTGCTAGGCCAGCTAGAGGGTCTCAGTACCTCCCAGGAGGTTCATTGCACTTAGGAGTCAGGGACCTTATTAGCTGAACTCTTCGCCTAAATGCTTACTTTTGAGATATCCTTAGTTCTACTGAAAACAGTGTTGAGATTTTCTGGGATCACTCTCTAGTGATCCTTATTAGGCCTGGAATTGAAGACCTTCCTCTCTTTTCAGGAAATTGGTCAAATGCTGAGAAACTATCTAAAATGGTCACTTGAGTGATGCAATTAAGTGAATGTAGCAATCCCACTAAAAGTTTACCCTATTGAAATAAACATATATATTTTGTGCAGAGCTAATAAGAGAGATAAGATAATCTTAGTGCTCAGTACAAAATGCTGAGTAAAAACTAAACCGTTCCAGATGCTGGGTAAACTCTGCTTGAACTTAACACTGCTGCAGTATGAAAGAATTGGGTGAACTCTCTTGCCAGGCTGGGTCCTAAGGGTGTCTTGAGCACAGCCATCCTAGAATTGTCATTCTCTTCTTCAAAGGAGGTGTCTTTTGAAATGGCAACCAACATTTTTTAATTTATTAATATGGACCCTGAGATGACACTGGCAAATGTATAAATGGAAAGGTCAGATTTAATGAGACATTGTACAAGTTTATAAAAGGGAAATAAAACCACTGAGTGTTCATATAAATATACACTTTATACACAATGCACTAATAAATGTGCCTAGCAAAGTGGCACTCTGGCAATCTCCATTATTGAACACAGACACTGAAAATCAGGATCACGTTGTGAGAAGTATCTGTCCAAGTTACTGTTCCTGGATTTTGTGACTTCAGTGTGAGGTAAATGGATTCTTATTTTCAGGAGCAGTGGAGATATACACCTTCTTTTGATGACACTTAAGAGTTTTGATGGCTTTGGCAATCTGGCTGTTGGTCATTCTTATCTGAGTTGGGCACTCCAAAGGGAGACAGAGAGTTTCAGTCCATGCTTCTTCAGTAGCTGGTTCTATTATATTGTATTAAAGCATGAAGATACATTCCAGAGTTATTGATTAATTCAGTTGCTGGATTTCTTTTAAATTAGCAAGAAAGACAACCTGATGAGCTAAATACTGGTTTGTGCCAATGAGTTGGAGGTAACCTAGGAGCAAGTGATTCTTAAATTTATTTGCAATAAATTGAATGAAACAATAGTTTCAAATGAAGTAGAAGACCCCCAAAATTTTTATATAGTGGGTTCTAGTAACTTATTTAGTCTAGTTAGGACTGAAGAGAATGATAAGGAAGATCAGAGACATCTAAGAAAACTCACTAAGTGGTTAATGCAACTAAAATTATATTAATCTGTTGATTAATGCAAATAATGTATGTTAAAAAGTGACCTTTAGAATCAGGAATATGTCTAGAATGGCTTCTGACTATTTTGATTGCATATATAGTGGCTTCAGCACACATATAGGTAGATGTCATCTTAGAGCTAGAAAATACTCTGTGACTCGGGTACCCGTTGCCACCCCATCGTTCTCTGACACCATTTCTCTGTGCATGGGTTGTGCACCAGGGACCTGTCTCCTCTGCTGCTGCTCCTTACTGCTGAGTTCCCTCCCATGCTACTTGCATTGCAGACAGTGAGACCAGCGACAGGTAATTTCTCTAAAGTGCCAACAGAACTGTGACATGTAATGTGACACTTTGGTTCCTCTTCCAGCTCTTAACAGCCTTGCCATCCCTTGTTTAGAACTGAGTACCCCTGATCCCTGATGCCATATTATCCAAGTACTGCACACTAAGCTTCATGTAAAAAAAATCCTACTCATGAAAACTTCACTAGCATTCATTAAGAGGAGTTTCTTCATGGTCATCACTTCTCATTTTAAAGTCAGAGGGTTATTTTAGGGCTGGTTGTGAAGTCCAAAGTATGACTGTTTCAACTTCTGGATTTCGCTGTGTACTCTAGGTGGATGTAGTTACAGAGCAACTCTAACATAATTTTAAAAAACATGCCTAAAGGGGTTAATTCATCTTTGCCGTAACAGTTTCTAGATTCCTGCTGAACTTCACGTTTGACCATGGAATAGCAACAGGAGGTAGTGACTTCAAAGTGAATACATTTCCTGGGTCCTTTACCAAGTTTATATTAGCACATATTAAAACAAATTTACAATAGTTAATTCCAATATTATTTAATTTTATATTTTAGTTCTACAAATATGAGGTTTAGTCTGTAAATTGGATTTTACCTGACTATTGTCTGCAGTTTAAAAAGCACTTCTTTTTTTTTTTTAGACTATCAAGTACTTTAATTTGGAAAAAAATCTCTCCAAAAAATTGTTGGTTTTGAAAGAATGGGTATCTTACACCAGCTCCCTCTAAATTTTTGTCTTCTTTAAACAACTGTATTTTTATGTAAGCAACATGCATGCCAGACACTTAGAGGAAAAATACTATGGGTATAGGGTACTTCATTTATTTCTTGATAGAACAACATGAGGTGAAAAAACACAGCAGTTTGTAGGAATTAATTTATTACATAAACAAGAATATTTATGTCAACAGAAGGAGACAATTTGCATCAAAAAACAAGAGACGAGTACTGGCTACATAGTTCATGCAAATCTTGTGTGAATTGTATGAAAGTATGAAAATGACTTGCTGTGTTCGTATGATAAAGTGCAGAGCATTGTCTATTCCTGGACAGATTATAGTGTTTCACTATGAAAGAATCATGTTAAACAAAACATATGTCTGCCTGAAATGACAACATTTTTTCAATAGGAGCAGACCACAGTGAAATAAATATTTGAGGTTCAGTCCACTTTAGGCAATATGCCCAAAATAACAGATGATGGTTAAAAATTATATTTGGTTTCCAAATACCCATCCAAAAGCATTCCTCTTGTCAGCTTGACAGACTAGTCAGATTTTACAATTTTATGCCATTAAAATCAGATGTCACATAAAGTGTAACTATCTAAATGTTAAACTAATTACTACTACCCTTTGTCTATAAAGGGCTTTGTTCCCTGTCAAGATGCCTTGGCACTTTAGTATAAATACCATAATTCTCCTCACCTACCATCCCTCTCTTCCTCCATCCCAACCTGCACACAGTGTCTCTTCACACTTTATATTTAATGTATAAATATAATGCATATTTTATTTATATTTAATGTTATAAATATTAATTACATGAAACTCAGGCCTTGACATTTTTCATTAATGGCCCTCTTCATTGCTGTTTCACACCTAGACTGCATCCAGCCCCTATGTAACTGGCTGCCATTTAAAAAAAAATGTTAATATCGAAGTGAAACAAAATACTGAGATAATTAACAAATTAAAATGGCTGGGAAACCCTCTCTCCACATTATGTACTTGTGATGTCATTTGGCATGACTCCTTGAACAATGCCTGTGTTGGCTTGGCATGGTTTGATTTGTAATTCCATTTTATGACTTACAGCTACTCCCTACAATACCTCCAAATGAGCTGTGTATGGAAATTCAATATAACACTTGGGATGGTTTTGAAGAAATAAATACATTTCTCCATATACACCAGCTTTTCTAGTCATCTCCAGAGGATTAATACCATTGTTGGTAATACAAGAAAACTTTTTAGTTGCTGTGGTTACTTGCATCATTTTTTACCTTTCTGTTTGAGCTGTGCCAATTGTTCAAAGTTGTAAATTAAACAACTAACAATGATTTGGAGGTATTTATTACAATGTTCAAGATTTAATTTTGTTTTCTATCTGCCTGAATATATTACATGAAGGTCAGTCTCCTGAACAAAATTGATGGCTCAGTCCTTCAAGATAATGAGCCTGCTGAACAAGCTGGCAGGCATTGACACACTTCCTGAAACAGCAAGTATGTGTTTGGCTCTTCTTGGGTCCTTCATTGTTTGTCTGAATAAGGGCTACAATGTTCATGTCTCAGTCTTGAGCCTTGAAGTTTCTAGGTCATTACTGAGAAGCTTCTGTGAACATGAGGTTCAAAAAGAGAACAATACTAAATTGCCTTTTGCCTTCAGCAGGAAGTGAAAGTAGAAGGCAGAGAAGCAGAAACATGTACTGGGGTCATAAGAAATAAAACGTGTTTTATAGTATGGTGTATATTATGAACTTTAGTGCTTTTCTGCTGATCATGGCCCCTTCCATATAAAATGTTTCTGAATATGAAATCTGAATCTTCTTGCTTGAATTTTAGCCTGTCATTTCTGTAGACACCTGAAGTAGTATTATAAGTGTCTAGAAGATTCTTATTAGGCCTTCCCTCCATCTTTTAGGCTAAAAATCCCACTTTTCCAATATTATATCATAATTCATATTTTACAGACTGTTTATAATTTTTATTGCTATCTTTGGGACTGTCTGTGATTGGTTCATAAATTTCTTTAAGTGTAGTCTCTGACCTACGCATAATAATCCAGTTAAAACCTTATCAGTGCTGAGTAGAGCAAAAGAATTACTCTACAAACTTGCATGCTATCTGCATTCCGGAATGACATTTCTGTGTTAGCAGCAGCAAGTCTTTGTTAGCTTGTGTCTGGTCTGCAGTCAACTATAATTTCTATACCCATTTCTCTCTGAATTTCTTCCTCCTTAGGTATTCCCTGTTTTGTCTCTATGCAGGCTGATATTATTCCTGAATATGGTCCTAGCACTTGTAGAAGTTTCAAAATATCTCGTTTTCCATTCATATCTCCAGTTTATCACAACCGTATGGAATCCTCTTCTGTTCCTCTGAAGCACTTAAAATGTAGCAGACTTCATTTGTCTCCAACTCTAATGAGCCTATTCTGTGATGTGCCATTTGAGTCAATAGTGAAAACTGTGTATAGTTGTGGACCCAGAACAGCCCCAGCTGGAAAATGCATTTGATACATCCTTCCATTTTGGTAAGGAACCTAACTATTCATCTTTGCTCTCATACTTGAGGTCCGTTTTCCCTAGTTGGCTCATGATGAGCAGTATGGTCACAAGAGATGATATTACAGGTGTAACACCAATGAATGCTAAATATTAAAGATTCACACTTTCATTTTCCTCCTTTCAGGGATAAAGAAAATCTGCAAAGCATTCAAATTGTTCTGATTTATCTTTTTAAACACTGCAACTGCATCATCATTACAGGCTATGTCTCCTCGAGAGCTTTATTTCTGAAGAATACAATTCTGAAAAATTTGGATTGACATGTAGTTAACAGAGCAACAGTTGAAAGTACACATTAAAAAATACATGTTTTGTATTGCTTTGTTTTTTCTGAAACATATAGAATGAAAATATTGAGACATATTTGTTTAGTCTGTATGGTCTTGATGTACTTCCTGTAAGCCTGCACATTTTAAAAGTTCGAATAATGTAATGGATGTGTACCCAACACAATATGAATTATTTCTACTATACAAACAAAAAATCATTACATGTTTCAAATTCAGGTAAGTATTAGTTTCAGAAGCCTTGAGCATTTTGTGACTGGATTTCATCAACTATGAAGCCTGCAGCCATTCAGTATACTGAAAATCAGTGTGTTTTGTTAAGATCTCAAAGTTCTGAAAATTTAGGTGTTTGGCTTTTCCCATGTTACTTACATCCTTATTTTAGTGTGCAAGGTGTTTGTTTTTAAAAAAAAAAAAAAAAAAAAAAGTGCTCTTATGAAGGGGTATTTATCAGAAGTATGCCCAATTGTGTGTAAAATGGTAACAGACCAGTACACAAAGGAATGTGGAATGTCCTGATCTTAGTTATTAATAGGCTTGAAGTACTTTATAAATGCTTGTGTACAATTTATACTTGTACTCAGAAATAGGGAATGTTTTGATTCTTAATTTAGAACACTAATACTATGTTTTGACTCCAGAAAACAAAAGCAGATCACCTAGGACTTTACAACTCTGAAAGACTGTTTCCCATTATTGCTGTCACCATTAGTATTTTCTGTAACACAGTAGCCAAAACTTAATATGTAAAACTCAGAGTGTTCTGTAGTTTCAAAGCAGTACCATTCCTATACTCAGTTTTTTTCTGAGCACAGAAGTGGAGAATTGTCTAGCTGAAATTAAAAAAAAAAAAAAAGCAAGGAAAAACCTGTGGTGCCTGTCTTGAGGATGTTACAAAATAACAGCAAAACAAATTTGACTTAGGATATTGCTACTTGTGGATGATAAAGGTAACTGTCCTTTGGAAACGCTAAGCAGATGCCTAGAGAACAAAATGTTGATAAGGATACATGACATTTCAGAGATGCTCAGGCACAGACCAAAACTCAGTGTTATCAGCTACTCACCAAAAGCAAATACTCCACTCTGAATGGATCACAGCAGCCTTCATTCCATGGCACTTAGTTTTCTGAAACCTTAAGCCCATTCTAAGGGGTAAAGGGTTCACTTTGTAATGCTTACTTTAGGGGAAACTAGTACAAACCTGTTCTTACAGATTTTGAAACTTAACCTCTGGATGATTAAGTTGCTTATGCCAATTCAAAGTAGAAACACAGAATTGAGCAGGTTGTCTCCTAAATGAATATTTGGTTTAATCATACAGTTTTGCAAGCGCTTAGAATGGCCAATAATTGAAGGACTTGCAGACTTGGTACAAGCAATACTTGTACCAAAAGAACTTGTAGTTCTTTTACAAGTATCCTTCTTACAAGTAATACTTGTCCTTTAGTCCTACAGAGAGTTCTTGACGTGATATTAGGTGGCCTGAACTCTGTACCGATTGAAATCTGTGTAGAACTTTATCTACTGTCTTCACTGTATATTTTCCTGGTGCTCACCTAGGAAAATATTTATGCAAATGTATTGAGTAATCTCACAGGCTGATAAGGTGAGCTTTGCATTTCAAGCAGAAGTGAACTGATTGTGTTACTATTTTTAGTCCTCTAGCATGGAAGAGCTCTCAGTCGGGATATTTTTTTTCAAAGTTGTTTGTCCAAACAACCTCAAAGCTATTCTGGTGTGGAAGGGTAGGCTATCAGTGTGGAGTCCTGGTACCTCTGAAAATGCATGTCTCGAGGGTCTGGCTGTTCCAGTGAAATGCAGAGCTGAAGCCACTAAAACTTATTTCTGTCAGCTTTCAGCTAACTGCAGTATGTTTAGAATGAGCTGAAGTGTGTTTACTTCCAGTATGGATGGAGTTTACTTAGTTCTAAATATACATATGTGGAGTTTTGGTGTTTGGAATGGGTTCTTGTGAATGCTGTTACAGCCTGAGAGTCTTACAACATAACTGTAAGCCTTAAAAAAAACCTGCTTTGTGGACCCCTGAGATCTGGTTTCAGAGAAAAGTGAGCGTGTAAGGAGCTGTGACTTGAAATCATGTCAAATGTAACAACTAGAAACTGAAGATGAGATCTTCTTGTGTGGCTGGAAAAAAAAAATCCTCTCATACAGCTGAGGACATATGCAAAGTCTTAGTATCAAATCTTTACCAAGATGCTATTTCTAGATACATGAATATGTGTTGGTCAATTGTTCATTGCTGTTTGTACTGATAGTATATTTTACTATAGATAGGAGCAAAGAAACAGAAAATATTACTAGAAAATATTCACAGTTTTTCCAGCAAATGCTTGCAACTAATTTGTGTTTTTATTGTTATGACACTATGTTTGCAGAAAGTGAATGTTGGACTTAAAATTGAAATTAATTTAATTACGAGATAGTTTGTTTCAAACAAATTTAGTCTGGAAGGCTATCCAGTCAGGAAAAGGAAAATGTATGAAGGAACCAAATTGACCAAACAGCTCAGATATATTGAGCACACAGAAAAATTTCATATGGTTTGATATTGATTATCTTGTTGAAATGAATATCGAGTAACTTGTTTTATGTTGGCCAGCAATTTCTCAACATGACCCCACTGCCTCTTTTCTGTTCTTCCCACTCCTGTTTACTAGGACCATACTTCACAGAGTATTCCATTAAAACTGGTTGTGTTTATAAGACAATTTACTACCTTGCTAAGTGAAACATAAAAAGCATGATTGTGAGGCTCCTTTCCTTCTATTGTATATGTCTAGCTGTAACTAACTGCAGAAGTATCCTATTTTCCCATTATGTAAATGAAACTCAAGAAAGCAATATTCATGTTGCTTATTCCTGTGGTCTATCTTGCAGAAATCATTAGGGCCTGACTTTTCCACAAAAAGGAATGCAGATGCTGTCTGCTTGTAAGTTTGTGATTCATGCCTCCTGTCAAGGCTACCAAACCAGTGAAAACACTGGAATGTAAAAAAATAAGCATGATTATGTATTTCAGGAAAACAATTTTCTCAAGAATGTTTCTGGAACAAATCTTCAGTGCTTAGCTATTCCTAGTTGATTTTTCAGTGATGGAATGCCTACTGGCACCAATTTATACTATGGAATTGTCCCAATGGAAAATACTTGGCTTTACTATGTTTAAGGTGTCTTTTTTTTCAGATTCTTGTAGCAGCAAATCCTTTAGCAGCTCATTACTTAATGTAAATTAAACAAGGCTTCTTCCAGGAAAAAAAATGTTGATCTCTATCCCCTCAGAGTGAACTTCTTTTCTTAAATAAATAACACATGCTTTTGGAAAATATCTTCAATCTCATTTGGACACTGTAAACGCCAAAGACAAGACTACATCCTTGTTCATCCAGGGAAAAGAAAAGGAAATGCAGATGATACCCTTTGTGTATCATCTTGTGTCTACTTGTATGTTATGACCAGACTTGTATGTAATTCCCATTAAAAAGGGCAGCCTATGTCACTAAGAACTCAAGTCTAGGCTCTTATACAAAGTTCTCCTGAATATACTGAGAGACCTGCTTTGCTCTTTACTAACATCCCTCCATACATGGTGACCTCATTGCTAGGTCAGTTTCTGCCAGAGGAGGTTTTTCCACAGCTTTTCCTTTCTACTAGAACTGCCACTGAAACACCAGTACAGATTGTGCAAAAAGTAGTATATTGTTTAGTTCAGACACGAAAGTCATGACATTAGCAGCTAGAAACTTAGTCATAGGGGCGGAAAAATATAGAATAATGACGCTGATCTTTGATTATGAATATCATATATTTCATGTACAATCCTAATTCATTTGGAGCAACACTGTATCAGGAGTAAATATCTATATGAGATTTTACTGCTGCTGTTGTGCACTGTTTTAGTAGATCTGTGTTGGAGGTGTACTGTTACATTAGCTTTGGATTATACTTTTGCAAAAAAAAAAAAAAATTACCATTATTCCTGCAGGAAAATATTTTTGCATAGAGTTGAGCAAGCATAAAGCATAATGCTCTGAGTCTCATGTAAGCAGTGAATAATAGAAAATGACAAGTTATTTTACAGATGTATTGGAAACATGCTTTAAAAATGTTTGTCATTTTAAAGCACTAAACCACAATATTTTATATCTAATTATTACTTTTCTGTAGGAAAAGTAGGAAACTGTAGGAAAACATATTCACCCATTTGTCCTCACTGCATCAGTGAGCTATTCCCACTGGAGCACTCGCAGTATGAGGAAAAGGAACTGTTCCTGAAATCAGTGAACTCTATTTTAAACTACTAAGTTGATCCTGTTTCTCTTCCCACTTAACCTATAATTCTGGAAAGTATACAGTTCCCAGATATAAATGTAGAAAACCTAAAATTAAAAAAAAAATCACTTGCCTTTTCTTTTGAAGATTGTGAAACTGCATACTATGTGTTTATGGAATAGCTACTCTCTAAAGGTAGAATATATAGCAGAATACTGTTTAGTCCTTATGCCAGGTTTATATTTGTGGCTTTTTTACTTTAAAGTAATCACTCGTTATATAGCAATGCTATCATGAAATAGGACACAATATTCTCTATGCATGATCCATGGTTTGGAATAAGTGAATAAATCAAACAGCTAGATAATGCACAAGATCTGCTATTCAAAATCTGCAGCATTCAATTCTAAATCCTGGACTGGCTCTTGGATTACATCCAGATGACTGGAGGACAGTTTTCCCAGTACCACTAGCAACTGTTTGATTTCTAAAGGATACAGCTTTATTTTTTAAAAATTACCACTATACAAGCTCATGTTTCT
Source organism: Florisuga fusca (assembly GCA_038090715.1). Taxonomy (NCBI): domain Eukaryota; kingdom Metazoa; phylum Chordata; class Aves; order Apodiformes; family Trochilidae; genus Florisuga; species Florisuga fusca. The sequence continues at coordinate 267,700 of JAAWXA010000013.1, forward strand.
CTAGAGGTTATATAAATAATGGATGATATTTTTGGATAATGGAAGACACTTCTTTCATTGGTTTAACACTGATAGGTTTTGAGTTCATTGAAATTAAATACAACTTTTAAATTCTTGCTATTATTATTTATAACTTGTGAGATATACAGAAAGTAAATCAGTGTTCATTTTGGCTATATAGAATTGTAAGGTTTCACGATTATATGAAAGTCATGGTGACATTAATAAGATGTCAAGCATTCAGCACAGACACAAGTCATAAAATATTTCCTCAAACTCAGAGGACCTGACATCTTTTCCAAAATTTGTCAGCAACATTATTCATGAAGGCCTTAGTATTGCTTGTGTCATGTTATCATTGGAAAAATACTGTGGGTAAAGGGCCAGAAAGAAACTCTTATAACTGAGTTGCTCTATTTCATGCATTGTTATTTTCTTTTTAATTCATATTCCTTTCTTTTTTTTTCTCATCCCTTATATTGCTTCTTTGTCCCTCTTGCCAGTTTACTACACCAAAGCAAATATCTACTTCCACCGTCTTTGCTAGTAGGAGTATGTATAGTGAACCGCTACAAAATCACTCTTACTGCCTTCTTTTTTAAAAGAAAAATCTTTTACAGGGCACATGTGCACTAAATAGCAAAGGAAGACCTTTCAGTCTAGCTGGAAATACCTAGTAAAAAACAATATTAGACAGAAAACACTAGCTTGTCTGGCAGGGTTATAGCCATCTGCAAAGCCTATGAGAACTGAGTGTCCAGTTTGCATAGCTAATCTACCAGAATGTAACATAATAGTAACTGATCACTTTTTTCTCAACTTTCAGTACTGGAAGTTGTTGAAAACTATATCAGATTAGCTACATAGCTACATAGCTTTCCTGTGCGCTTCTGTCCACTGGGAAGATCTAGATTCATTAGTTTATCCTCACTCTTATGGCCTTTGGCAGATTTAATGCCATAATTATGTGGAATAATGTGGAATAAAAACATGGGAAAATACTATGAAAAATTATCCAGATGCTCCATAAGGTTAGTTCTATTTTATAATTTATGTATTTGTTTTGCATTCTGTGTACCTGGCTTACCAGAAATCTTAGGATAGTTCCATCATTTATAAGACAGAATATCAGGTTGGGCTTGTAGACTTTCCAGTGTTATTGTGAACTATTTTGGTTGTGTTTCAAAAGAAACTTTGAATGTTGATCAGGCACAAGTCTTGTCATAACTGCCTTCATAATATTTCCCATATTTTCTTGTAAAAATAATCAAACTCCAAGAAAATAATAAATCTTAATAAAATAAGGGCATAAGCTTCTTTTTATTACTACAGCAAATAGTTTTTCTAATTGTGAAGATAGGTTGCTGAATACGCCCTGATAGCTGGTGATGAAGTACAAACTGGAAGTAATCTATGCAGAGAGGATCTCTTATCAAATCTAGATCTAATTAGTTGATTGTCTAAAATAAAAAGAAAAATTATTAAACCAGAAAGAATAGAAACATCTGATACTTCAAGAAGAGAGTAATACTACAGAAAGAAGTCCTTATCTATGCTTCTATGTCTTTGCATCAAACCTGTTCTTAAAAAAAATGCATCAAACTATTCATGTTTCATTGCTTCCTCATCCCTGTAAAGATTCCAGATACTGTTGTTTCTTAAAATGCATTAAAAAATCTGTTGTATAGCATCTGTACTGTTCTGCAGCACTCCTGACTTTGCTAGTCACGCTTAAAATGCATGTTTACCTCATTACAAAGCTTTGGGAAATAGCTCATTCTACAACAGTTCCCCATTTGGCAGGCAATAACACTGTGCATAATGACATGTAGATTAATAAATAAGTATGTAAAGAATTATTACTTCCCTGATGATGATAAAAGCCTTCTGATTTTCTCTATACCATCCTTCCACAATGTATTTCTTTTCCAAATTCACCTAAGGTGAATATGGAAACAATGCCATTCAGACACTGTGATAGAGGAAAGCACAAATTGTAATGCTGCTTAGAGCTGTTATCTAAATTACCCAACAGGCACTGCATTGAAAGACATGTCAGACTAGTCCATGGAAAATAATGTGGGGAGAATACAATAAGTCTTCTGTGCTAAGGGGGTGAAGATGTGCTACAGCTTTCTTTATACTCTCTGGCTCTCTGATGGACTTTGCAGAATGTCCTCCCCCAGTGCCATAAAGCATCACTGTGCCTCAGGTCAGGCAAGAGCTGTAGAAACTCAGGTGATCCCTTTCTGTTCCATCAGAATTCCTGGCAACAGCCAAAATTTGAGAAATTTACTTGAATCTTAGGAATGACAGGTAGAAATTAGTGAAAACTACTTTCCAAAAAAGCTTACTTTTATGTTACTCTGTTTATATTTTCAAGTTTTCATTGGATCCTAAAATTTGTGGTCACCCAGATCCTTCCTTAAGGATAGGGAGAAGATGGTTTGCTTAGGAAAACCAGGACGGTAAGTAGCAAACCATACTGCTCTCCTATATGCAGTTCACTCATTAAAGGAGCACCAGTCACTTGGCCTGAGGACAAGTCCCACTTTTTGAAAACAGCAATAAATACAGAAGACAAGTCTTCTAATTTAAGCTCCAGCTTATCTGTTTTCCCTTCTTATATCCACATAAAATGAAGAAAGGAAGCAGAAGGGGGAAGAAAACAACAGAAGAACTGAGGGAATAAGAGGGGAACAGAGGTGCGTAAACTATTTCTTTTTGTGAACTTGCTTAGCTCAAGTCTTGGTCCTCAAAGTGTCTTCAGCAGCCCTTGATTCATAAAAAGCATACTGTGGCTAGTCATGAATATTTCTATTCTCACATTTCCTGGTTTGCAGGGTTTAGGACTTCTTAAAGGACTTGTAATGTATCAAAGTTCATCTCTGTGTAAATAGTTCATGTATGCATCTGTCTGGATGTGGCTGTGCCTGGCTTTTGTATAAAAGCAGGGAAGAAACCTATGGTGCTATGTCACTTATCTCCTCATGTTTATCCGTGTTACTCATCTGCTTCAATAATAAATACATTTAGGGTAAGTGTCATGTAATTGGCCTGACATTAGCAGCAAAATTGTTTACTGAAAATTTTAGCAATTTTCTGTTTGCTGTAAAAATAATCTTTCTTTGGTAAGTAATCAAAGTAGTAATTAATGCTTTCCCAGATTTAATTTATTGCAGAATTCTGTAGGTTTGAACCAGCTGAAATATTAAGTTTCCACCTGAACTGTTTATTTACACAGGCTGGGCCAGATGCGCTCCTGGTATGAATTAATATTTGTGATTCTATGGGAGACAGGAAGATTTCTATCAAGCAGTGTACAGTTCCTGTATGATTAAACATATATTGTGTTATGTGTTTGGATATAAAATGCTTTTGTATCAGGATTCCTTTGCAACCACTCCAGACTTTATTTGCCCTGAATGCAGTAATGGTTATAGAAGGGGGAAAGCACTGCCCACTCAGGTCTGCATGACCTTAGTAATACATACTCAGCCAGACAGATGAGTGAAAAAAAACACAAAAGTGTGGCTGTGTCACAGGGCGCTCTAAAGGCATCCCAATGGGGAGGGGACATTAGAAAGGCAAATGCATGGCTAAGACACTGAGGGAGCAGTTATTTACTGTTTATGATGGGAACTAGCAAGGATTCAATGAAAACATCTAACAGCTGGTTTAAAATACATAAAAAGGAACTGTTCTTCACATGGCTGTGGGTGCCATTGCCACTGCATTGGTGAAAATGATTGCAATTTTCAGACAAATTTGTTCAAAGTAAAGAAATATATCCTGTGCTACTTAATGGAGCTGACTAATACTGGAGAAAAAAGGAATTCTTCATGTATTGTCCATGGGGTCTGTGCTAAATGCCCTTACATGAAGCACTGCTAAATGTGAGAATAAAATAAGATTCCTGGAACTAATAGACAATTAGGTACATTATTTTTTTCTCCTTTTGTGACCAGTGCAACTATTTTTTATTAGGTCTACCCAAAGTATTGGGTTGCAACCAGTGACAATACTTAGCTGCAAGGCACCAGGGCAATTATAAAAAGCAATGAAGAGGAATCTCATTTATGATCTGTACTGTGTAGTTTTTCTTCATAGAAGACGCATGTTCAAGGCTGTAGAGCAATCAGAAGTATAGGCTTGTGAATATTTTCAAATATATGCCTTGTTTACCAAAACCCTCAGTGCAGGGCAGTGAAAATATTAAATAACTTCAGGCTGTTTTTTCAAATAGTTAACACCTGAGAAAGTGGATTTCTCTGAGAGTGGTCAAAAAGTGTCATTAAAAAATTTAGAAAGTATAATTTTGAATTTGAGACTATGCTTGAGATTAAGTTCAGCTGTATACACTTAATACTTCAGTGTCATTAAATGATATAAAATATGATCAAGTGGCCAAAATTTCAATTATTTACACAGTTCTACTCAAGCTTCTCAAAAATTTGTTTCCTTGGTATTAATTTCTACATCTTTCGTAGATTATCTACTCAGTGGTTCTAAATGGGCATTTGTCCTTGGGAACTCTGACCCCATAACTTTTGATTCTGATGTAGAACAGTGATTTAAATGCACAGCAGACTGAGAAAGCCTTTGTTTAGGGTTCATTTCACAAGGATTTTTGTATTAACCTGGGAATGGAGAAGATTACTATAAAATCTGGCACAACTGTGCCTATAAGATTGACAGATTTATTGAGACATGATGTATAACAAATCTTGAAATGAAAAATTTCATCTGGTTTCTGGATTTGTAAGAAAATATTCTGGAAGGTCTACAGTCCTCCGTTCTGCACTGATTTCAAAATAGATTTCTGAGGTCCCTTTAAAGCATCATTAGTCCTTTTTATTAAGCAATAGTTGACTAAACTTTTCCTCTGAAATAGCTAATTATGTTATTCACAATATGTTATTAATTAAATATTATAAATAAATATTATACAATAAATATTATACTTTCCTAAAATACTCTTTAAAATGTTGTGTCTCTCCCCCTTTTTATGTTTAGTGGTCTTCTAGGTCTTGATTGAATCTTTTAATTTTTTTCATTAAACAATACCTACTTCTGCTTCATTTCTTGGCTTTCAAAATGTGACTGGTACCATGGTGCACTAAGGGTTTCCCTAGAAACACAAAAACACACTTTTCCTTGGAGCTACATCTCTGTAGTCTAGTGCACATAAATCATGACCTGGCTACAGCTTGTTCTGTGATAATTAAAAGCATTTTAAAATAATAGTAATAAAGTTTAGCAGATGCTTTGATCTGAGGAAAACTTAACTGAATGCTTGAATTTACAGTCATGTAAGGGGGCCAGACCTTGAGCTTTCTACACCCAGATTAGCAGTGAAATACTTGCATCCTGGATTTATATAATATACATTAAAATGGAATTAGACCCTTGTTCTGGACTTTAGATTCAGTTTTGTTAAATCCTCTCCTAGCTGAGGTCAGTATTATGTGGCTAAGCAAAAGTTTTATCCAAGAACTACAAATTGCAATGAAATCTGTTTATACAGTTTTGTATTTTTTCTGTCACAAAATGTCAGCTTTTCCAGAGTTATTACACTCTTCATAAACAGAAGCATGTGTGTATACACATACTTCAATTTGATGAAGTTTATGCAAGCCCGACTGCAATAAAACATAAGAAGTAAAATGAGTTGATATTCAAGATCCTTTTAGTTTGCTACTAACCCTTTCCAACAGAAGAGCTTGGATGCCTGCAATAAATTTGGGACAGTTCACTCTTTTCACCCTAATGGCAAAATTTCTTAAGAAAAGTTCCTAATTGAATTATTTTACCTTAACCATAGTAAGAGGGTGCAAACAGGGGAATGTAGTTTTTCTTAATTCTGATAAATTCCCGAAGAGCACCTTCTCAAAATATTTTCAGCAAAAAAGAAGAACTTACAGCTTTGCTTCTTCTTGCAGTTTTGTAACAGTTTGTAGCAGAACTTCCATGTGCTTGTCTGTCTGCAATGGGACTCTAAATCCCAGAACACTTGACTTTCATTACTTCCTCTCATCATTCCTGACATATCATACTATTTATTTACAATAATCTATGCATGTCCTATCCTTTCATTAGTTTTGCACCAAGTTTTAACCCCCTGATTTCAGAATGAGGCCTCAAAGCCATGAAGTAGTAAGCAACAGTTGTTTGCAAAACTTTCCAGGATGGGGAAAAGTAACCGAGGACCAGATAAGTATGAACTGCTCTCTTTTCTTTTTTCTCTAAATTTATGGTGATCTTATTGTTTGAGGGGGTAAATGTAGCCAAAGGATAAGTTTTCTTACACAAAAATTTGGTAACTTCACAATATCGTAAGTTTTTCTGTTTGCATCCTTTCTGAAGCTAATCCCAGTTTATTCAAGGCCACCTGACAAAAAAGGCTTCTCATCTTACACATCTGGGAGCTCTTTCAGCGCTGGGATAGTGATGCATATCTGAGTGCCTGTGCATACAGGGACAATTGAGAAAAGCACTCTTTGTGAACTTTCTCTTGATGGAGTTTTTTATCTGCAAGGTTGTGTGCTAAAAGCAAAAGAAGTCTGAATTCCAGCTAGAATGGATGTGTAGGGAGGATATCTAAAAAAGCAACCTTTCACCTTTTCTTGAAATACTGTTTTGTCAACACAATGGATTAATTAAATAGACCTAGAATTGCTGCTGAAGGACATGAGAACAACCTGTGGAAATCTTTCTCTAAGCAAGCTCAGTCCATTAAGTTATAAAGGAGGAGAGATATGTAACTATGGAATGTAACAGGAAAAAATTACAAAATTAAGTTCTATAAATAAATGTTACATGATTGTAAGTAGCAAAATAAATAAAGACCAGATATAGGCCCCTGAAAGTTATACACAATGCTTAGATTTTCTCTTGCTGGTAGCCTTTAACTTGTAAATAGCCTTTGTGTTTCTGCTGCATATGATTTAATTTTAGAATAATCAATTATAGCCACAAACACAAAACTTTAAAAATCAGATACATTTGGGTGTTTTTTACCTTTCTGTAATAGTTTTTCTTCAGAAATTTTTTAAACATGACTGCCTAAATTTAAAAAAAAAAAATTGCTTTTGGAATGAATCTTCTTGAGAACTCTGTCTGAAACATTTAGGATTAGAGGTGTCAGTGGAAATACCAATGAATCTGCTTATCTATGACAAATACGGCAAATGTCACTAATAAATCCTGCATCTATTTCTGCTTACCATTCTTCAGAGTCCCCAGTGAATGTTTTTGTGAAATTATGTTTAAATTTTATTCAAGTAGGATGAATGACTACATTTTTAATAACTTCAGAGAAGAGTAAACTAAACTTTTTATTCTACTTAAAAATAAATAGACAAGTTACTGTGGTATGGAGACAGAAAAAAAAGAAAGTGAAGGTTTCTAATACCATTTACAAAGTCTGTTCAACAGGCAAACAGCATTTCCAGTTTGATTCAATTTGTTTAGGATATTTCCCTAAACACTCGTTAGGATGCAGGGTGTTTCAAGCACTGGAAGTTGAATGACAGATAGTGAAAAGGGATCCCATTCTCTCATGGTGAAAGCTTTGTGACGTAAAGAATAAATCTTAATGTCTGTAGCTGGTGCTAATATATCATAATCTGTATGCTTGATCCACCTAAGTCAAGGAAAAGTTCTCTACTGACTTTTGATTTATGGTACAGTTCCTGTCATGAATTTTTACATTGGTTAGATTCCTTTCAGCTGTCAGATGCACAGCGCCATTTTGTGCTGTCAATTGGGCTTTCTTGCATTTTCTTTTGATATTGTTCCTGTTCTCTGGGAAAAGCCACTTCTGCCCCTATGTCTGAAAGCTGGCTCCTCCTTCCCCTGCAAAACACAGCCAGTGCATGTGTGCAAACCAAGCTATGCACAGGGTCACCTGGCCATTACTGGTGTGGATTTAACCCAGCTTCCATAGTGTCTGACTTCCCACCCCATTAGTATTGTTTTTTTAATATGTAGAACTGGTTATATTAATCTTTTCTTCATCTTATACTCATGTATACAGCCATGGGTTGTCAGCTCTAAAAATTAATTTTACTTTTGCTCTTGTACACTTTTAAGTCCTTTATGATACCTGAATCTGAGGATGCTTTAAAATGTACTAAAGCAAGCCATTTCATTTCTGAAAGAATAAACTGACGTAGAGCACAAGTCACGAAAGTTTCCAGGAGAGGAAGCAAAAACCTGGCTGTTTATTCATAGCCAGATGTACTTGTCTCTTTCTGTTTGTCTTAGTCCTGGCTGAGTTTTCTTCTTATTTGTGGTTTGCAAGTATGAATGAATATTATGACATGCTGTATCCTAGTGGTTCCATGTAAATAATTATGAGGAAAGGAGAGGTAGATGGAGTTACACATCCATTTTGCATTTTAGCAGATATTCTGAAATTTCACACCCAGACAAAACATGGCATACAGCTTCATATGTCTCACTGCCTTCATTCATCCTGCTGAATTTCTGGTGTATATAATAGGGGATTACTGTAAGCAGTTCTTAGCTGGAAAGGAGAGATTGTATCCTGTTTGCCAGTGTGAATGAATGAATAATTTTGAAAAAACAGAGATGCAATTCCGGTTGCTCATTGCAAAAAGATGGAACGAAAGTCTATGATCAAAAAACTACTAAGTTGTGCTGAAGATCATAGTTAGACAATAAATATTTTAATGAAGTAGGAGAGAATGTCAAGCTTTGAATTAGAATGTCAAGCTCTCAATTAGGAGCTCTGAAAGGTGCTTAAGGATAAGTGGCCAAGGAGCACTGAACTTCAAACACCAGCTGGCTCTTTACCTTCCTATAATATTCTGCAATAGAATAGAGTAGAAGCATCTCAAATCAAAAGTGAAATGCCAATAGGCAATCATGGCCACATCACATGGCAGGGACTTACAGTGGGGACAAAAGGGAAAATAACCCCTGTACACACACGGTAAATTTAGGCAGGTAGGCCCTACATACACCTTTCTTCAAAATCTCTGGCTACCTGGGAAGTATTGCGTTAAGGCTTCTCACACCTTTCTGATGTAAGGACTTCTCAGCATCCAGAGTAAGTGGAAGAATCCAGCCTAATCTGAAGAGAATAGGGCCACGAATGTTGAGGAACTTTGCAAACTGAGAGCCTGGGATAAGGAGCAATCCTCTCAGGCTGGCCTGGGAACGGAATGTCGCTCTGGTAATATGCAATGTTTTAATCACAAAGCATTTCCACTTAAACAAATGCTAGACCTAGGAGGTGATCAGGAAAAAAGACTGGCTCCTTTATACAGCAAATTTTAAAACTATGTTGATGTTTCTCTGGAAAAATTTTCCACCTCTGGAAACTCAGGGAAGACTGAGGAATAGCTCAGTAGATAGCGTGACAGAATGAATTCAATTGCATTGAACTCAGGAACGTTTGGGTCATGTTCTCATAATTGTTTCCTCCAAAATTGCTTCTGGGGTCTAACATGCCTGAAATTGAAATTGTTTAATGTCAGGAATATGAGCTAAAATCTCTTAGCAGATCTTGGCATTTCACCAAACAATATTGGCAGGGACTGGACCAGCTGCAAATGAACTCAGGGGAAGAAATAATTTTTGCTCTTGCAGAGACTACTTCCATTGTGAAACTCCAAAAATGCAGAGGTCTGTAGTGACACCAAAGTAGTGAAGTGAGAAGTTTGGTCTAGTGATCCTGAGATTAGGTTACAGTGCTGAATTTAACCAAGTATTTAGTGCCTATAAAAAAGACCATCTGGCTTTGATTACAGGTACTTAATTTTGAATTTTAGGACAAAACTCTGCCAGCAAGCTAAAAAACAGGCAGGGGTGCCAGAGTTTCAAAAGAATACAAGTAGAGACTATGGACACTTGTTTGCTCCGTTTTGAACCACTGGAAGGAGGTAGAATATCCCTCTAATTAGCAGAATGCAAAGAGATCAACTGTTCTTCTTGCTCCTTCTGTTGGGGTGACCCTGCACCTCTCAGATACCATCACTTCACCTGATGTAAATGAGTGAATTAATGATGAGAGCAGTGTCTTGGCTGATCGCACAAGGTAAGAACATGGTCCCCAGTTGCTTAAAGTCTTCTTATTGTTTGAAACAAGAACTGTGTTCTTTAATAATTAGTACTTCACATCTGATGAACAATAAAATGTTTTTCCTCAGGAGAATAAGAGCTAAATTTTACACATTTAGAACAAAAGTAATTAAAAATATTATTTACATTGCAGCAGCATGAAAAGTAAAATGTTATAGTAAAAGTACACGTTATAGTAAAGAGATTTTTACTTTTCATACAAGATAGCTGGATAAAGTAAAATAGACTGTATTATGAAGCAAACCTGTGATGCATTTACCATTTAACTTATTCATCAGGTAAAATAAAATAGTTTTAAAGCTTGCTTATAGGAACACAAGTATATTTTAATGTCTCTGAGATAAAGTATCTCTGTACATGAAAAGGAACAAAAGTATGCACAGAGCACACCCTGACTTCATTTGTTTCACCTCCAAATGAAACTTCCTCTGCACAGCTATGTAACTGCACATATTTATGTAAGAGTCATTAGTCTTTCCTGCAGTTATCTCTACCTCTGAGCTTTTACACATTCAGCACCTGGGTCAAATTTTACCTTGCAAGTTTGTCCTTGAATACTATTGTTTAAAAAGTCTGTGTTGAAAAAAATCTGTGTATTATCAGAACTGCTGCATTTTATCAAATAACTGCCACCAGCTCTTGCCTAAAATAGTCCATTTGCAGAGCTGTTGCCACCAAACCGTGGAAACCAACCATCATTCAAAGGTTTATTTTGCTTTTTTTTTTATAGCAATAACAAATGAAGTGTATATACGTTCCTATCGTCTCTGGAGTGTCTGGAACTGTTGCAGTGATGTCATTACATTTGGGCAGGATATAGAGGAAGCAACAACACTGGTAATACTTTTTTAAAGGGTTAGGGCAGTTTGTCATGTTACTATAGGAAGAACATAATGGTGCTTGAAATGGAAGGCTAAATGACCTTACTTTTCAAGTAGACCTACAGTGGAAACACCACAGTGTAAAAAAAAAGTGTGGTAGATCTACTATTCAAATAGAAAACAGGACAAACCAGTTCTTAGACTTTTTGCCAAACTGTGAATTACAGAAACTACAGGACTGGCACCTGTTCACCACAGACTGATTACCTCTGGCGGAGGTGAGTGGACAGCTGAGAGTAGTAATGCCTTTAAAACATTCTGGCTAAATATATCAGTGCTTCTATGTCTCAGATGGAGACTGAGATAGCAGACATAAAGTCAGTGTGATCTATTTTTATTACAGTGTATTACTGAAGTAAAAATGTCCAAGAAACCACTGTGATTGGCCTGTATAGAGTAGCAGGCAGTGAGGATAAAGCAGAACTAAACAGGCTGGTGCAGCAAATGAAACTGGCCTACCAGCCAGAATTGTGCAGCAACAGTTCTCATCAGAACAGGGTCTCCGTTGGTCTCAAGGCAGACATAGACTTCAAGAAGAAATTTGCAGGAAGGCAGTGCAATGGCTTTGGATTTGGATGGTTTATTTCTTAGAACTGTGTTGATAAAATGCAATTGTATGTCTTACTGTAAAGTTTGATCCTAGGTGCTGCACATCCAGCAAACCAGTGTTGTTTTCCACATAGTGCTGCAGCATCTCTACTATGTTGTTCGTTTTCCATCACTGTTCAGGGCATCGCTAACTTACACTTACTTGAACCACATATTTGCACATATGGACATCTTTGCATAATGGAGAATATTATAATAAGGGCACACGGTTTGTGTGCAACTTTTACAACTAGTAGTACAAAACGCCCACTAGACAATGAGAAAGCAATATTGTAAAGAAACCCTGTTTTCTGGACAAGCATACAAAGTTCCTTTTGCAATACCATAACCTTGATTTGTTTTCTTTGAAATCCTGGCTTAAGTGCTCCAGCCCTCTGTTTTCAGGGAGCCAATAGATGGGCAGGTGCTGCCAGGAAACGATCTAGCAGGTGTTTGTTGTTTAGATTAACTATAAATCTGATCTCTTTCCAAACCCCAGGTTAGCTGATCTGATTGGGAGGTGATGGCTTTGCTTCTCAACTACCACAGCAAGCTATACGTGGTAGGGATATTACCTTTGAAAACAGCCAGGGTTGGAGAAAAGTTAATCCCGAGACCTGAGGCTTCCTAGCCTGGTCAGCACCTCTCAGTAGGAGTCACAGTGAAATACGCTCAGTGCGGTCACTCAGTTCAACTTCCAGGCAGTGTCCAAAAAAGCTTAGTAGAGATCCTAATGCTTTGAACAGTGCGTGTGGGTTGCCAGTCTGTTTCTGAAAGCCTTTTCAGGTTGCTTGGCTTTTCTGTATTGAATTTCTGCGTTAAGGCAGAGGAAAGTAAATATTCAGCATGGCTCCACAGGCAGACAGAACAATGTGGAATATAATTTACTAAAGGTTAGGAGAGGGAGATATGGGAAGTTATTTTGGCAGCCAAATCCAATTACAACCTTGCTCTCTGTTCACTTGATCTAGTTTCTTTTGCTTCTACTTCATTATCACCCTTTCTGTCATAAATATAGTCTCTCCATCCCTGAACAGTTTGACTTACATTAGTCCCTCTGTCCTGAGCTGGGATCCTGTTTTTAAAGAACCTCAAAGTATATAAAATTCATTTTTTATTTTCTTCTTTACTTCAGAATTACTCGTGGACTTTCCAGACTCAGACAATGTGGGTTACCCTGCCTACTGGGTGTCTCTGGTTCTGGCCAGCAGCAGCTGTATGCAATTAGATGAGAATGTAGATAAATGAGATCATATGATAAGGCTGAGAGAAAAGTTTCTGTCACTGAGAAAAGTTCATTGATTAATTATGACCCTGAGAATCTCTCCTACGCTGTGGTTAGAAGGAAACAAATACTCTTCCAAGTCATAGGATTAGGTGAGAACAAGCCACTGTGGTGCAGCTACAAACCTGAACAAGGAGAGGACAAGCCTGGGCAATTTAGAGAAACTTTTACTCTCAGGCTAGATTCTAATTCTGGTTATACTGGGGTAAATTAGGCATAACTGTACTGACATCAGATGCTCTGGTCGACACTATCTTGCTTCATGCTCTTGAAACTGAGGTCAAACTCACTAACTTTTCTAGGCAAGTTCTGTCCAAAATGAATGGGTGGAGCAAGGTGAAGCCTATGGTTTTATTCTTCCCAGTGGACAGTTGCACAGCTCAGTAGTCACAGCTGGCTTTGTCTTTTAAAGGGACTTTTTTTTTTTTTCTGAACTGGCAAATGTCTGGCCAGAACTATTCAACTGCTCCGTTCTGATAGGATGGGTTAGGGGTGGACAACCTTGCAAAATAAAAATTCAAAGGGATATGAATTTATTTTTAGAATACTGTAAGAAACTAGATTGGATTGTAAGGCCTGAGTCCAGGCCAATCCTAAAAACAGCTTGGTTTTAGCCTGTAAAAATTTTCTACTTGCATTTTGATTTTACATTAGTGAGCCACATGCAGTTTCTTCAACTGCTGTGATAGAGATCCAACTTCACACAGTTGTGCTGAGCCACATGTCATTCTTAAGTTGGTAGCTTGTATGTGCATGAAGGATGCCTCTTCTCAAATATTGACTGGTTTAACTTCTGGTATTTCTCTTCAGAAATTGTATCACATCCCATTGCTGGTGTGGATGTTTAGTGCATGCACATGTAACATTATGGTAGGGGACTGAGCTGAAAATGGTAAGGAAATTTAAAAAAATACGTTCCTGAAAGTATTTGTGTCTCACGAATAAAGGTCAAAAGTATAAATTTTCTTCGCCACTAGGTGGCAATGAGATGTGGCATTGTCGCTGGAGACGTGAGGACCATTTGCACTACTATTGGGAACTGGATGCAGAACCCGTAGTCATACGAAGTGACCAGCAACATGCTTTGGAGCTTCTGACAGATCTCAGTTTACTGACAACTGCGGTTTCATTTCTGACTCAATTGGTATGAATCAGTTTTCATTCCCTTCATTGTTTTTTGTAATTTGCCACTTAGCAATGTCACCTGTAGAATGTTTTAACATTATCTGTGTCATTTGGAAAGCAACCATGTTCTGTTATTGCAGCTGGGAGCCTGATTATCTATTGAAGAGAGGATGGCTTTTTAAAAGAAAGTTAGTTATCTTGCAGATTTCAAGCTCTCACATCTGCACAAGTTGGTGTACACTGTTTCCAGCACTAAGAGCATACATACTCTCCTTACCTAGCAAAGAGCTGGTGATAATTTAATAATGAGTTCCAAGAGAAATGCCTTCTATGGGCCTATTCTGTGGTTGTAACTTTTATAAAGAAAAGGGGTAAAATATTCTACAAGGATATTTTTCCTATTGGGGCAAGAAGATAACCCTCAAGAACACTAGCAGTACTCAGCATCATCTGCCCCTAGTTGCAGCAGGGTAGGAATTAGGATATCTTCATTCAGTTAATGGTCTGGGAACCCTTTACTGTTTGTAGTAAAGCATTGCTCTGGAGGTGTCAAACTGAAGCAGTTTCATCATTTGTTGGATACTAATTTAACAGGAATAAGGACTTAAAAGAAATTTCCTAAACATCTAAGAACTGCTTAAGAAGCACAATGGATGTGTTGCTCATTTCATTTGCCACTTTGAGTTCTTAATGGAACAATCTGAGTTAGGACTGGCAAATAGGTTCTGTGTGAGGTGTTTAGTAGGATATGCTGCAAATGCTTGTTACAGAAATTATACTAAAATATTGCTGTAGCAGCATTAAACACCACAGACATGAAGTAGCAGTGTTGTATATGGTAATGCAAATTTAATTTCTTCCATGTTCACTATAGTATCAGTCTTTCAGTACAGGATCAGTGTGATAGTTTTCTCCCAGTTTTCTGGTTATTTGTGCAAGAAATGTAAATGTATTCATCTGAAGCTATGACTAAAACACCTTTACATAATGACACTTTTATAATAATAATTTCCTGCATGCTCAGGTTCAGTTCCAGTCATCATTTTGCATGTACATTAAGAAAAAAATACCTTAAAGTAAAGTGATGTGATCTTAACAGGTACAGATGAGAAAACCCCATACAAACTTAAAAAAAGGGCAGGGAGTTAGAACCCAGAAAGGACATGGCAACAGCAAAAAGATTGAAATTTCAACAGCAAAAAGATTGAATTTCATATAATGAGAAGGAGTCACAGCATGCACATTGCCTAGCCAAGGTAAACCACACAGTAAGTTACTGTATAAACAGAGAATCATAAAGTATATGATCCTTTAATCTTGAGGTGGCATCAATGCATTTATGTTGTAATTACTTTTATAATGGATAGGGAAACCTAATGTGGTTCCAATTTCTGAAGAGGGATAGTAACTTCTAATTGTTGGAAAATAGATAAAGACAATTCTACAGTTTCACATGCATACTTAAAATTCAGCTCTTGGACATATTTCAGTTTAGCTGTGGTTTGGAAGGTGTTTATGGAGAACAGCATTTTAATAGAGCATCTGGATCTCATTGGAGACCTGTTTTTTGCTTTTGTGTTTCTTAATTACTACACTTTCCAGCTGGGCTGATAGAAGCACCAAGAGAACAAGACATTGCTCAAAGTCACAAAACAAATTTTTATCTCAGCTTAAAGTTGAAAGTTTTCTTTTGTCTTTTACTTTAAAAATTAAATGGCGCTTCTAATGCTACTTGAGAAAATTTTGGTTTGTTGCTTCAGGTTTACTGTGTAAAATGTAATAACATTTCTCATTTTGGAAGCAACTTTTTTAGAATGTTATAGGAAGCTTTATTTTTTCAGCTTTGTTTTGGTCCAGTGGTGTTTTGTAGAAAGTTTTACTTGTTTTCTTATTAAAGAGCACATGGGAGTGCATGTGTCTGTGCTTGAAGAAGACTCTTGGTTGTGTGCAGCACTGCTTATGTGTCTAACATGTCCACACGTGCCAGTGCCACACTTCATTACATGTGTCATTGTGCTGGAAATAAAATTTTAAAAAAGCCCCAACTTGGATCTACACTGTAAAATGTGCTATTTTGAAGTTAATCCAATACTTATTTCTTAATATGGATAGAGAAATAGTGGAACAAGATGGCTATTGTGTTGTTTATCCTATTTATGTCTTTCTGATGGCTGTTCATCCTCTTAGAATCCATTTTCCAATCATTTCTGACAATCTTTTGCTTTCAAAAGTGAAATGCGGTCACGTCCATGTTCTGATTGTTGCATGCCGTGTTCCTCCTTCACAGGACCATTTACACTTGTAATGATTTTGTTGTCCTCCCACTCTTTTAAACTATGCCAAAAGGAAGAATGTAATTGAGAAATAATGTATTAGTCCCCTTGTAAGAAAATAAGGAAATCCAAAATGAAATTCCACTTGTAAGCCTCTGACTATATTTGTGGTTGTTCACTTGAAGGGGAAAGACAAGACAAGGAATTTATCCTAGGGTTTAATCTGAATGCAATACATATTTTTACAAGAGATATGAAGAGGGCTCTCGAGAAGAATAAAAATACATCAAGAAGCAGCCATTTGGGTCTCAGATCTTTGGATTTATATTCATGCTAATAGATCTAATTACTACTAATGAGCTGGAAAGATCCCTGTTGGCTCCACTCTTCTTTAATATGCTGCTGAACACAGCTATATAAGCCAGTAAGGGAAAAAAACTGATTTTGGCAGAGTTCAAACACCGTGATCTATGCAGAGAAGGACATGATTCCAATTTACTTACCACATAAATTACATCAGATTATCTCTGACTTTTGTGGAACAATATATTTCCTAATGCAAATTACAGCAGCCACATGGATGTTTTGTCAGAGAAGCCATTCTTCTAGAAAGGGTCATTGGAGTACTTTCTGTTCTCTTTCCTCTTGCCTTGCTGCTGAACCACCCCTGTGCTGAAGTGGCGTGGAGGTAGAGCCACAAACAAGCAGGAGCACAAAGGAGCCTTATGAGGGCTGTGGATTTTATCCACTGAGTTGGTGACAAACCCTGAAAGGCAGTGCCTTATTGTAAATGTGATACATAACCTGTGGTTCTCCTACATGGAGCAGCAAGTGCAATGGTTCCAGCTCAAATTTCTACACATAATCAGAGGTGTATATATGTAACTGCAGCTCTAAAGGCATTGCAATATAATCCCTTTTGCCTATATATTTTTGCTGTCTTGACTACAAACAAGCAAAGATTCATGTTTCTCACTCATCTGACAATACATAAGCATTTCAAATCCTGACAATACTTTACGTCATTGCACAATAATCAGTAAATGCATATATTCTTGCTTCGGAGAACTCCTTGAACACTGTTGGAATGGATGTCAGCAGTTCTATCTGTATCAGCCAAAACAGCATTAGACAAATACAAAGATAATGCTGGAAAACAGTAGGCTTGGCAAATGAGAGCAGGCAGAGCACATTGTTTTATAGAGCAGTGGAATTTGTTGCTTTACTATAGAATCCTGTGTTTTGAAGGTTTTTTGAAGGTGTGATGGCACTGGAGACTGTAGTGATGGGGAGCTAGAGAGAATGCAGCCCACAGTCTCAGAATATTTTGAAACCTGAATAATTTTCTTCTGAGAAAACTTTCAGTGCCAATTATGTTCCAACAGAATTTGAGGCAGCCTGCCCATCCAATTTTTCTCTTTTCAAGCTTATAAAATAGCAGGCTGGTATCCATCTGTTTGACTCTTTAAAGTAAAATAAGGCAATTGAAAGTCATTGAGCTGCCACTGGAAGATGGGATGTGGATTCTAGCCAAAACCATGGACGCGGTAATTGGTGTGGAAGAATTTTGTTCTCTTAATCATGCATTCATATTTGATCTCTTTCCAGTCGTCCTAGTCATTAGCCACTCCTTTGGAAGAAAGACTTCAGGCAGAATAGCTTGAGATTTGTTTGACCTTTCAGTTCTACTTCCCTTTGAAACCAGGACTACTTCTGCTTCATACAGTTTGGATGACATAGGGACTCCAAATATCTGAGTGAGGCAAAGGATAATTTTAGGGTCAGATTTTCAAAGAAGCCTGGCTCCAGTGACTGAGATAAGGAATGACACTGTTGGGGAACAGCTGTATATTGGCTGGTATTGGGTTGTTTTGGCAAGTTTGGAGTTATCAGAGTAGTTGCTGAAGCTACTTGCATGAAAATCTGAAATACTGTAATGGGAGGTGAAACTTTGAAAATTCTAGCTGGTAGGGCAGGGCTTACCCTGTGTTACGTGCTCACATCAGAAGAAAATTTGAGCAAGAATTTAGCATGTAAAAACAAAGTCAAATTATTTAAAAAAAATATGCCAGAAAAGAGGTTATAGTTACCTGCTTTGAATGTCCAACTGCTATCCATGGCCCTAAAAGTGTTTGCAAGACTGACCTTCAAGAGGCTGTCATCTGATATGTCTAGAAACAAAAGATACCTGAAGGAGTTGCCTTTGCCAGAAGAGTGGCTGCAGAGGTATTCCTCTTAAATGAAATGACACCATACCAGAGAAATCCAGTAAAACAGAAACCCTACGAACCATATCAGAGAATGGTTAGTGTTTTGAATATTCAACCCATTTGTAACCTAGAATTAGTATTTATATAAGCATTTATATTTATATATGTTGCATCAATTATAATATTTGTGTTTGTTTAATGGTGGAAATAAATTCAAGTGTTGTGCATCTTGTTGAAGACTTAGGGCCATTTATGGTGTGCTTACAAATCCCTTTGTCCTCAGTAACATCTGTAGGAATGAAAAATCTGTGACTCAAATCACTGTATACTATCATGGGAAATATGCTGAAACCTACACAGTGCAATTTTGCTGGCAGTTATTTTCAAATATTGTAGACACTAGATGCACATCAGGAACAAAATAATTCCACTTAAGGCCAACAATGCTAATTTGATAGGTATATAATGGCATTCAGTGTCTGGAATAAAATTCAGGACAGCAGACTTAATCAACAGAAAAAATTGAATTTGGTTAATATCTTTTGGTTGTTTTACTAATGGTGGGATTTGCTTGATAAAAGCTAAGTGCAGATACTGTTTGTAAAATGTAACCCTAGGTTACTCTGATTCTTCTCTTCCTTGCCTGCTCATGGAGATTTTTGTTTTCATCTTGAGTAACTGAGACAACTACCAAAATACGGTAAATCCAACATAATACTTTCTTACCCCAAAATACACATTCCGAAACAGTGGAAGAACAAAGTGTATTTTTCTGAATTATTTACTCAAGAAAACATGAAGAATAATAGTTTCTCACATATAGTTGTTTTTATGTTGGCAATGAAAATATAGCTTGGGAAGATCGTGAGTGATTAAATTAATGTAGTGTGCATCAATCTTTATATAAAATTTATATAGTTACATCTTGCTTCTGTATTAGTGCATGGAGTCAGAGATCTCAAAAGGCAAGGCAGAAGTTACTAGAGTAGCCAGTAACCAAAAGGAAGATAGGTCTGAAAAGCAGCTTTACTTGGGTTTCCTTTCTACTTTGCCTACAAGGCTACAGTATGTCAGTCTGATACGTGTACATGCAATATTTGTCTTTTAAGCACAATTAATGTTCCAAGTAAGAGGTTTAATGTGAAGTAGGAGGCTTAAAGAGCTACTTGGAACTTGGGCATGTACTCTGTATGTACTCTATCTTAGAGCCAGATAATTTTTTTTCCTATGTGTAAAGGAGAGTGAAGCTTGTGCATAGCTGGCTGTAGGGTGATGTAGCAACTGTCAGTGTAGGGAAGGCAAGTAACACTGTTCCTTCTGGAGATGCCAGACTGTGCCAATATAATTTGCTCTGAATGTGCTGCTCTTCTGTACTTTCTGAACGATTTGAAGAAATCGCTAGTAATGCCAGGCATCTGGGTAACTGTTAGGGTGCATAACTTGTATTGAGGTCTCTGTTTTCAGCTTGCATTATCAGGTCATTTTTATTTCAGTCAGAAGGATCTGTAAGAGAACATGCCCCTGCCTCAGGAATTAAAATCTGTTGTCTAAAGCCCATGACTAGTGCCAATTAGAAGAGCAAAGAATAGACATTATAGTTTGGGTTTTCCTTTGTGTATCTAGAGGAAGAATCCAAACCATGTGCCTGGTTTATCTGACCTCTCTGTCGTAAGTTCCAATCAGATTTAGTATTCATTTAGTATTCATAACTATAAAAAGTGCAGCATTTGAAGAACTGTAATTAAAAAATATTCCCAGCACAAACCCCATACAGCTGCACTTTGCACTAGGAAATGCATTGGAGGCTGAAGGAAGGATCTTTCTTTCCAGGCCATGTAGATGTTTTACAGCTGTGAACATGGCCTTAGGGTTAAAGTAATTTCCATGGAGTAATTTCCATTGCTGACCAAGCAATTTTGCAATTATGAAGCATGATCTCAGGCTGTTCTTCCAAATGCCTGCTTTGGGTGGAGGAATGTGATGGTTGGAGATATGCACATCCTCAAATTCTGGATGTGCATAGCTTTTAGCACTCTCTGTCACCTCAATTGCTTATGCTTGCTGCATTTTGGAGCCCTACTAACACACATGGACAAGTTTGAGTAACTCCAAAGTTTGCTCTCCTCTGTCTGGGAAGCAGTGTTTTCCTATTGGGTGTGAGGTCCTGGGTAGTCGTATTAACTGGGTAGGAAAGTAGAGGAATCCTGGCATGGAAACTCTGCTGACACGGGTGCCTTGTTTCTGGTATTTCAAGTAGTGTTTATGTATCCAAACTTTTCCAAGCAGCTCTGAAAGCCTCAACTCTAATGTCTGCTTTATAATTTCCTGACAATTAAGGCTGCAATTAAGAAGCTGAATTCATGCAGCTTCAGGACCTCATCTGAAGGTTTTGCAGTTACTGATGGGCAGAACTTTGCAGATGTTGCATTGATCCACTAGCTCTGCTCTAATATTTATAAAAAATTCACCCTCACCATGTTGTATCTGCTTTGCTGTTTCTAAATTATGCAGATTCAGAAAGCTACTTCTTGCGCCTGATTATAAATTGTCGGTTGGGGTAAGGTATCTAATGGTCAGTTAAAATATTAAATGAATTCTCATGTTGCATGCATTCTGGTTATATATTACTCATGAGGGACTCTGGGTTTGATTCAGAATAATAAACACGAAGGGGACAATTTATTTTCTCAGTAACAAGAGCAGATATGGCAGAAGGTATTTGGCCTATAGCTCTTCTCTCGAGGATCTTTGCCTGAAAAAGATACTACGAAAATCTCAGTAAAATATCGATATTTGACCTGATGGTGATTGTGAGACATGCACAGGGGAAAGTCAGGGCAGGAATTTAATTAGAGGGAGAAGGAAAGTAGACTGCAAAGCGTATCCTCAAAAATGAGAATTTTTTTAATTTGTGAGTAGGAACAGCAGGTTTTATTAGTGGCTTGTAAACAACACCACTTTTTAAGTCCATGATAGAAGGTTATACTTCCTATGCCATCTGAATGTGGAAACTTTGTTAAAAGCAGCTCTTAAAATGAGCTCAACACCTGGTGCTGAATGATCTTCTGCAGGAATGTGTCTCAAAGAACAGCAACAGAGCTGGGGGGGGCAACAATTTTCAGAGTAAGAATTATAAATTGTGTAAGGGGAGGAGGTTGAATTTGTTTTCATCTTTGACCTATCAGTATTATTCTGAATTCAGGAGTTTTGCTTAGATCCAGAAGTTTGAGTGCTCCATGGCAGGAAAGGAATCAAAGGCTTAGAAGAAGAGATAGGAAAGGTGGAAAGAGAATGAAGACCTACTAGAAACTTTTCTGGCAAAAACACAAACCAAACAACCAGGTGCTATTTTGCAAGTAAGGAGAGACAAATGAAGCTCAGAGACAGAACTGCAGAAATTGTTCTGGAAAACCCTCATCTTTATCTTGTAGACTTGTTTCTGAAGAGAATGGAGAAACCTTGGAAGCCAAACAGACTGGTGTTTCAGTAAACAAGACATACTACAACAAATGTCTAAATGCTGATCAGCGTAACAGAAGTGTTGTTGCATGGCTTGCCTGAGACCTGTGACCTATACCATAGGGAATGTGTACTTTGAGGTACTGTGCAGTTCTTCTTTCTTCCTGAACAAGGCTGGTGATCTGCTAAGTCTGTGCCATGTGCCACAGAAAAAGGTCTTACCACAGATCTCCCTACAAAACTTGGAAAACCTGGCCAGGGAACTGAAAATGGACAGAAGGAGGAAATTAGAAATAGTTTTGTCAAATCAGCTGATCTGATGCATCAGAAAAGATGGGTAAATTAGTTTTATTTAGGCTAGCAGAAATATGGCTAATATATTTACCTTCTTTTATATAATACATAGGATAGTAGTGAGAAGAGGTTATTTAAGATTAATTATAATCTTGACACCAACAAATTCATGGTGACTTAAAGCCATTTTAGACTGCAGTGTAGAAGGGGCTCTTAATTTTTAAAGCAATGAGAGATTGGAGCAGGTTTGTTTTTTTCACTTGACTCAAGGGTGGCGAAAAAAGCAAGCTACTTCTGTGGTGGAGTTTGAGCTCTGACAGAGATTAGATGATAGCAGAGGTGAGGTGTAATGACTAAAGAACTTGCAACTCACATTTGTTTTTTGTTTCAAAAAAAAAAGCTTGGGAAGAACATATTTTGCTCTAGGCTGTGCATAATCAGAAACTATAATTAAATGAATAGGAATTACCACTGTATGACTGCCTAAATCAAAGGGGGTGTGGTGTGTGTAGGGGTCTATCTTAAAGTCCCCATGCTCTAAAATGAAGAGCAGTTCCCAAGCAGTCAGATTAGTAATAAAATGAATGGCTATCCTAAAATAGCCTTCCAGAAATTTAGGCCTGGGAATTGTCTGAAGTGAACCAGTTTTATGTAGGACTTAACACAGAGAAAATGCACATGCAAGTGACAGCAGTAATTAAAATTTCAGGAGTTGTTACAAGTAAAACTGGAATCATGTATAACCTCAGTTTGTTAAATACAGCACATCCTTTAAAGAAAAACTATGGTACATGTCATGGACCCAAAGCAATCTGATATGGATGTTAATTATATTTTTATCAGTTAAGTTATATAATTAAAATCAGACTTTTTTTGATGACCATGACTGTCTCCACATTCCTTTAAAGTGTTTGACCTTGAATAGTGTTTGCTGAACTAAATGACCACAACTACAACAAATTTTGGAGTTGTGGAAGGATGAGCTCATGAATAGTACACATAACCCACAGCCTGATCCATGGGCAGTGATAACTAAGTCCAGGCAGACAATTTTATTTTCATGTGCACTAAAGTTTCTCTCTGTTTGCATTTACACTCAGAGATACTTATGGAAGAGTACCTTATCAGATTTTCTAAGCTGCTTAGTCATCTTTATAGTAGTGCTTTGCAAAGATGTTCTGTCAGCTGAAATTCATAATGTTAGTCATATTGATGACTCAGGCATTGCAAAGTCTGGGCTACCTGCTTCTTCCTTATGTGTTCTTTGCTTTGAATTATTGCTGATCTAGAACTGTATTAAAATAACACATGTACAGAGTTTATTTTATAGAAACATATTTGCTTATTTTGCTAAAGATCTTCAGGAATAATATTTTAATTTTTACAAATGCTGTAATTACTAAAATTGTACTTGCCACTGAAAACTATGGGACATCCCTAACAGTCCACTCAATTCCATGAGATGAAATGGATGATTGGATCATTCCTTTGGCATAGGAAAGATGCAGTAAAAGCCTTAACCATTTCAGTCTAAGCTCAGTTCAAAATGAGTCTCATTTGACACC
Source organism: Florisuga fusca (assembly GCA_038090715.1). NCBI lineage: Eukaryota > Metazoa > Chordata > Aves > Apodiformes > Trochilidae > Florisuga > Florisuga fusca. Next base: position 291,490 of record JAAWXA010000013.1, read on the forward strand.
CTATCTATTCTTGCTTATAGAATTGAAAACTATGAAAATCAGAGCTATGAGGACCTCAAAGTCAGTTAAGAATTTTTGAAGATTCAATCATAGCATTTATTTGGGACTACTGACGTTATTAGACTTATGAAGATCTGTTGTAGGAATGGCATATTCAGTCATGTCTAAAACCAAATGGTATAGAAAAATTCTTTACAATTTCAAGGCTATGGAGCAAATGTATTTTTTTAGAAAGGCATTGTTCTTTGGGAAGGCATTGTTCTGTTTGGGATTCCATTTTTTAAACAGTGTCATATCAGAAACAAGTCTTCCTGTTGAATTTGACAAGAAAATGAAGTGTATTAAAAATACTATTGTTTTCTATTTTATTCTGCTTTCTTTTGTATTATATTCTGCTCTAAAGTAAATAGTAAAGCAGAGTGGCTCAAAGAAATTCAGTTTCAGAAATCACATTAAGTGGTGAGCTGAGAATTTCTGATAAATTGAAAATAACTTACTTGGAAAAGTGGGGTCTGGTATCTTCTGAATGAAAAACAGCATGTCTCATTTGACATGCATTCTTGCTCTCTGCTGATCCTTGAAATGAACAATGTTTCAGAATAGGACAGGACTGAATTAAGATAACTTGGATGAGCAAATTCTCTTGTGGCCCCTTAGGAAGTTATAATCAGCAAAAGAACTTCAGTTGCAAGGAATCCCTTCTACTTAGAATGTAAAAAAAAAAAACAAAAAACAAATGCCCTTATCACACACATCTGGCTAAATAATTTCCCTCATATTTGTAGCCAGGTTTCTCTGAAGAAAACACCTAAATGGTAATTGCTTGGGGTTTTTTTCCATACTGTTGCAAGAATTCTGTGAGTAGATGCTGGCTGATCCTATTCTGTGCAATTGGCCTCGTGACTTGGAATATTTGTTCAGGCCTGCCAAGTTATGAAATGTTTGATGTATCAACTGAGTGTGAATAAAGGTTTTATTACTTTGAACAAGACATCCTGGCTCAAAATTCCCTTGCTTATATTTACATAGCTATTAATGAGCTGTTAGTCAAATGTACATATAAAAATGTCAGGTGGACTAAACCAGATCAAATAATATTTCTTCTGAATTTTGCCCTTTAAATGTTTTGTGGTTAATAACAATGCATTTTCCTCCTCCTCTCTTGTGTATTTACTGGTGGTTACATGGTCCCCTTTATAAATACAGAATAAACCCACAAATCATCTGGCTGCTCTGATTGTAATTTAAATTAAAATAGATGTCTGTGCGTTCACAGATGAAGGAATATTTTCTAAAAGCAATGTGTGCAGAACTCCTTTCACATTTTTCTTTATATATAAAAATCTAACTAGCAATTTTTCCAGGGTCTGGTATCTTTCAGATGTGCTAAGAGACGCCTGAACTTATCCTTGTTCGGTTTGTCTCAAGACTTAAATACTAATTTTGTTCTATTTTTAAAATTCTATTTTATATTTATACTATTGCCTTTCATTTTTGTAAAGAACAATTATAATTTAATCTGATAATTATTAAAAAATGAGTGGTATGCTCATTAGTTTTCTTGCATGCTTTTCTCTCTGTTTTTGTAAGTGAAGATACATGGGAAAGTCAAATATGAAGAGCTGTCCATTTCAGGAATTTGATCTAAGTACAGTAAAAGAAAATTAAGTTTAATGTTTTATATTAAATGATGTTATAATTTTCAATAAGATCTACTTACTAATATTTAATAGTTATATAACTTATGTACCTACATGGCACTTCAGAAATAATATCTGAGGCTAGAAATTACATAGTAATTTGAAGATTACTTTCAAAAGGGACACTTCAGGTATGTTTTTGTGGTTTTGCAGTACACGTCTGATCTGGACAAATGTCCTTACAAATATAGAAGAATTTCAGGGAAAAATGCTTCTCAAGGAAAGTGGAACCATGTGATAGTAAAACTTTAAATGATGCCCAGATTTACTTGTATTCATGGAGCTAATGTCTCGTCCAGCTGCTCCACCATTGCCAAATGGTATTCAAAGAACTCCAGCAAACTCTGCAGTTATGTAAAGCCTGTGTACTCTTTTGTCCTTCCCACATGTGAGAAAACTAATAGTGTGAGAACCAATATGGTTGGTTGTTGTTCTAAAAGGCTTCAAAGAAGATGTACTCAAGCCTTGCTGGCTCCTAGGCAGTAATTCTGAACAAGTAAGTGTAACCAAGCAGCATTGTATTTTGTTCTGCTTGTCAGCTGAAGTTTCCAAATGCTGTAAAATTATTCTGTGTTTCTGATTCATCTCATAATATTCTTCTATGATCTGAGATTGTACAAGAGTTGTGTCAGCAGCCTATGAGCCAACATCTGGAAACTATTAAAATTCTTCATAGAGCATAGGATGGCACAGGAGCATCTGCATCTGGAAAGCTCAAGACCTTTCTGTTGTTCTCTCGCAGGGTAATGATGGCCAGGTTAAGGTTGGGAGTATCTCTGGATCCTTCATATAGACTTCTGATGTATCTGTGGTGTGGTACAGGGCTGCATGTATAGCATGACCAGGTACCTATATGCTCCATGTGGAAAGGATATGTAACATTATTCTGGTTTTGTTTTGTTATAATCCTGTAGTGGCAGTCCAGTCTGTAAAAAAAAAAAAAAAAAAGACAGCTACTTCTATGTGAACAAATTTCACATCTGAAACAGATCTGAAACCAAGTATTTGGAATCTAATTGCATGTCTTGCATATGATTTGTACTTGTGCACAATGTTCTTGTAAGATACGACATGGACGGTACAGTAGTATTTTTTTATGTGATGACGTCCCATCTACTCAACTTAAGGAGCTCACTTAATGCAATGTATTTTTTCATCTTTCCTTTCTTTTCCTGTCCTGGTAGCTTAAATTCATTATTCAGTTCCAATTAAAAACCAAATATTTTAAATGTATTTCTTGTGACATAATTTATGCAAGGCCATGCTGGTTATTATATATTTTCACTGAAATTAAGGAAGCTCACTTTAAAATTCAAGATGAACTGTAGCTTTTAATTACTACTTTTTCTGGACTCTTCCTTTGTTTTATAAATACCATAACTGGCAACCTTGACCAAGCTCCCTTGATTCTCATGATTCTGCCAAGTGGCTGAAAATACACATTCTAAGAATAGGAAGACAGAATTTATTGGTGTTAGAGAAACTGCTTTTAGGCAGATGTTCTGTTTAGTTTGACACAAGTAAAATTATTCTTAAGCTTCAAAAATGGTTCCTGGAATTTTACTTACATAATTTCTGTGAGAATACAACAGGTGAACTAAAAAAGGACAGGAACAGGAATAGCAGATAATAGGTGACTTTCTGAGAGTTGACACAATTGTTACTATGTTTGGAGTCTGTGCTGAGTAAGTAAAAAGAATGTACATAAAGCAGTCGTGGGACAGGTTTGAAAACAAAGATTATTTGCATTATTCTCGTGCATATGTATGTATATATATGCATATCCCCACATGTATACTGCTATCAGTAGCAGTAGTGGATCAAGCCTTGCAGAGTGCTGTGTTTAGGCAGAAACTTAGACTTGTCATGCTGAAGTTGGTACTTGGGCTGGATGAAACCAATTGCAAGGCCTAAATAAGTAGCTTTACAAATGAGGTTTTACATCTCTTTTAGGATGATGCCATGGCCACAAAAAAAATCTTAATCTGGAGATTAAGAAAAAAGCTTTCTTAAAAATGTTTCCTATTTTTAGTCTGAAATACTTGCAGGGGTAGGTATCATCCCTGATTGTGAATGGAAGATCAAATTACAACATAATTTTGCTGGATATACCTAAATTCTTTAATTCTCTTCTCTTGGAAGTCTGTTGTAGTTGAGCCAAGCCTCAAATACAGAAATGAATGTCATGTTAGACTTCTGCAGAAATCTCTTGTGCTGCTGCTTAACACAGTCTCCTTAACTGAGCAGAATGGATTTAACTCTGATGGTCCCATTCAAATTGAAAATCTGAGGATAATTTTGACCCTATGCTTTTGAGATCCCAGTAAATCGGAGGGTGCACAAGAGGCTGTGGAGTTTCCATCCTTGGAGATACTCAAAAGCCATATGGACATCGTCCTGGGCAACTAGCTTTTGGTGGCTCTACTTGAGGTTGGCCTCCATAGCTTCTTACCAACCTCATCTATTCTATGATGTTACACTGATGTTCTATGATGTTACACTTTTATAGCTTTTAATGCTTTTCTCCTATGAAACTACTATTGAAAATATATCTGATTATCAAAATCTTCTGCAGGCTAAGGAAGAACTTATTAGCACTGAATGTTGTGCTGAAGTTAATGAAGCTGTACCTGAAAGACAACTCTAAACAGGCAATTTTTCTTTGGCTTTACTGTAAGAAACATAAAGCCTTATTCTTAAAATTCTGTTTACGGGCTGCTGGTGTTAATAACAAAATCTGGCTTTGCACAATTACTCTTCTTTAACACACACAGTTATAGCTGTTTTGTGCTCTGTATGTAAAACAAAGTGCATAACACAAAATTAGAAGTAATACTGGCTTTTTTCTTTTCTTCTTTTTTTTTATTTTTTTCTTCTTTTTTTTTTCTTCCACAGAATGCCTCTAGCTGTAATTTTCCACTCGGTGAAGATTTTTTGACATGAAGGAATAGAGAACAGGGAGTCTTTAGAGAACCACTGATAGGGATTTAGGAAGATACTAATATTCATGACAAACTAAAATCCTTTACAGACAGGTTTAGAATTCTTAGCTATGTCCTTGTTAGCTCTGGGGACTTAAGATAATTCTTTGTGGTTCAGAAAGAGAACTTAACCATCTCCTAATGTGCCTTACATTATGTCAGCTATGCACAGGCAATGGAAAATATTTTTCGAAATAGATGGCACCGCTAGCCCCCACCATTGCATACACATGATAAGTTCAAGATCCAGTTAATGATGGGTGAGCCAAGAAACATTTTGAGATTTAGTTTAATATCAAATGTACCCCAAAGAATACACTGTTACAGTTCTAGATCTTCTTGGCTATGGCCAAAGTCTGAATACTGCAAGAATGGTAGCTTCATAGTTTACACTTGCAGCCAGGACCAAAAACTGCTAAAGTGCACGAAAACTAAGATGTAGCACCTAACATGCTTTTCAAGATTTTTGAAGACATGTTCAACAGCTGGTTCAGTCCAGCATAACATTTTTTGCCCAGTGCTTCATGATAGTCTACTATGCCATTCCATTGCTTTTCATATACTAAAATATTATCTTAAAAGCAATTATGTGCACAGAATACACTGAGACTAGAAGTGCAAATACCTGATTTCCTTATTTTAAAAATGCTGGCTTGGTGTAAGTATCACGGAACAGTTAGGTAAAATGTGGAAACTATGATCTGCGTAGCTGAAGTATTTGTAATTGCTGGTGGCATGACTACTAAAAGCAAAACAAAGATGAAGAGATGTTGTCTTACATGCAGCCATTTGAAATAGATGCTGCAGTAATTTGTGCTAGTAAAGTTAATGAGAAAAGCTCTAGCAATGATGTAAAGAAATTGCTGTTGCATAAGCATATGTTACTTGCATGAGTTTAAAATATGAATTTAAAAAATGGTCCTACAAAGTGTTTGCAATAGTGACATCAGTGCTTTATATTGACCCTAGTCAAGAGAGTAGTTATTTAAACATGTATTTATCTGTAAAGGTGTTTTTTTTTCTGTAGAATGGATAGAATGCAACTCACTGGAATGCAGGTAGTGCAGTCTTAGCTGCACCATGTCTGTCTCTACTGATGTATCCTTTGCCTGCATGTTATTGATCAGGCATCACAGACAAGAAGCATAGCACTGTTGAAAGCATGTAAGTGCTTAGTCTTAAACACAAGTGCTTGTCATCAGGTTCAGAGTACGTCACTGCATTCGCTTCTTCCTTCATTTGCACACTGCAGGGAATGTACAGGGGATGAAAGCTAACTAGCATGCCTGATAGTTACCCAGATTTGCCTTCTTCATCTTAACATTAATGACTTAGTAAGGATTAGTTAAGTTTACCAGACTTACTCTACTTTTTATTCTGGAATTTCTTGAACTGATGAATGAAAGCCATGTCTCTGCTATCTGTATCTTAAGGTAAGCTGTTAAACACCCAGTGTAATTACTGCTTTATTTAAAGAAGTGTTCACATGATATCCTGTGTAACTTGCATGTGAGTATGGAGTTACAGTAGGTACTTAATTTTCTTAATTGTGGTTTCAGATTGGATCTAAAGAGCATACTTAAAATTCAGCTAATCTTAAAGATGTGAAATTCTTCCTCCTCAAAACCCTGGCGACCTTTCTGCAACAAATTTGGCCATGATGTCACCATTGCTGCAAAGCAGAATTGGAAAATATGTGAAAAAATGCTGTTTTCTCTTAGGAATTAGGCATTGATGATCAGTGCAAGAGCAATATGCAGACCTCAACTTACAATAATATTCAACTTTTAAAACACTGTATGTTCTAAATAACTGTAGCAGATCTACAATAAAGTAGAAATGCATACAGAAATGCAGATGGTAATAATTCATACTAAGGATTTTCTTGACAGATAACGGCTTGCTGTTGCAGCTGTCTCAGGATAATTGCTGTTACTTGGAAACAGCACATTTCTAGGCATATTTTCTTGACAGTACCTGGGATTAATTAAGCCTGTGGTTACCCAAATATCTCTGTAGACAAGACTCTATTTTGAAGGGAACAGCTGCAGAGATACAAATCGAATAGCAAAGAATTACAGTTGCCAAATTTGTCTACATATGTATTTTTTTAGCCTAGACTTTTACTGTATAGTCTGACACTAACAAAAGTAATTTCTGGATTGAAAAATTTCGTGTAAAGGAATGAAGATGGATATACAGAACTAGAAAACTACTCCTTCAAGTACATCCATAATTTACAACAGGGGAAAAAAAAAAATCTCGAGTGACTTGATTTTTCAGAAATCTGCCTAATGATCAAGGTATTTCTTGTCTCTTGTGAATGTGTTAAGTACGGTACAAACAAAAGAAAGGTTTCTTTCCCATAGTATCTTTGTAAACCCAGGTTCTTACACTTAAACCTTACAACAATAACACAACATTTTATTGCATTTTTGCTGTAACTACTAAATATGTGAGTTTAGATCATTTTGTTAAAACACAACTGAAATTTAGCAACCTGCCTACCTTATCCTCCTAGCCAATTCTGTCATCATTTCATAAGACTTCTTTTTAAATTGGACTCACTAAATTCTGTGAGAAAAAAGAATGCTGGCCTCCTGCTTCATATCACAAAGAATCAATTGATCAGATTAATTCAAGGCCTGATAAAATATCTTCGTGAATTCAGCTCTGTGCACTAAGCATTACTGTTATTAGGCCACGTTCAAGTAACAGTGCAACTCCCAATTCTTTATTAAACATCAATATGCTATGCTTAGCAAGTACCTCCTTTTCCTTTAGAACATGGTTTGGGGGCTTTCTGAATTTTGACAATGTACCATGTCATTTTAAGATGCTGAATGATTGGATTTACTACGTGTTATTGATAGATTGTGTTGGCATCTCATGAGGATTGCATTCTAGCTTCACTTAAAATAGTCAGTTCTAAGAAAGCAGCATTAGTCCCATGAAAACAGCATTTATATATTTCTCTCGCATGTTTACCCTCAGCATCATCTTACTGGGAATATGTTTAATCTGCCAAAAGATACTCTAAACTCTGACTGCAAATTATTCAGCAGTGCAGATTTCTCATACAGACACCATACAACTTCAGGTAGGTAGAGAACTGCAAATTCACTAAGCAATATGTCACCCACAACCAACTTAACAGTTTTCTAAGCCTGTGTATTCTGACTGCTGTGTATTCAAAGCACTGGTCCCTTATTGTACTTGTCATCTAGTTAAGACTATATAGCTTTGTAAGCAGTTTGCTTTCAATCTTACCTCAGTATTTGTGGGATATTTAGAAAGCAATGGACACATAATGAACAACCCAGAAACAATGAGACTATTAATCTGTGAGTCAGAGGCCTGTGCAAGCAGCAAGCCTCAAGGACATTACAAGCACAGCAGACCTCAAGGATGTAGTGAAGAAACAAAGTTGTTAAAAGTCTGATGAAGCAAGCATAAAAGAGCAGAATAAAGTTGGGCATACGTGACTGAAAGCAGGATTTAAGATAGAATATTGGCAGAGAGATTCTTTGCGTAATCAGAAGACCTTATCCAATCGAATTATTACTTTAGGAGAGTAGACAGCATATACTAACCAATCAACAAAAAGCTTACACATGAGCAAGAGCCAGAAAGAATATATAAACTGAGTTATCTTGGCAATAAAGTGGCATTTGCTTGATCATATTGGTCGTGTGCAGTGTCTGTGACTTCTGCGTCAACAAGTATTTGCAACCTCCACTTGCTGAGAAGTCTTACCCAGGCTTCTTGTCCTGAAAATTTGGGGAGTTTTATTTGTTTGATTAACTTCCGTGTCTTGCAAGCAATACAGCTTTTGCTGAGTCGATGTTTGGGAGGCTGGTGCATGCATTTGCACTGCTTGGGTTTTCTTTAATCAACATATGGACTATAATATATTGTTTGTTTTGAATCTGATGTCATGGGAAACTGTTGCTTGAGTCAGTATGGAAACTTGGATATGTTCAAGTTGTTTCTTCCTTTACTGTATTATCTCCTTTAAACTTTTCACTTGGTTATTCCTGCTCATCCACAGGATGTTTCCAGTCCAAATATAGTGGTACTTGATTGAAAAAATCCAAGAAGCACTTCTCATTTTGGCATGTGTTTAACAATCCTGACCAAATCCCTTCTGAAATGCCATGGTCCATTTTGTCATAGAAGGTCACAGTCTCACTAAGGCTGTCTCTCTGGACATTCCAGTAACTTCTGTGTCTGCACAGCTAGAAAAACTCTGCTGAAATTTAAAAAGCTTTTTTTCCCTCCCTCTGAAGTCAGTGTGAGGGAGCAGTGACCTTGGGTACCCTTGTGAAACTCCTTTAGACCTGTAATTTGGAATGTGCAGCCAGCTCAGGGCTGTGCCCAACATAGGTGTGCTGTTTGGGGGTTTGTTTTAGCATTGAAGGGACCCTTTTGGATTATATTCAGCAAACACTAAAAGCATTGCCAAAGTGGTTTTATTTGCTTGGCTGCTTAAACAATATTACTCAGGGCAAATCAATATCACTCTGATGATATTAATAGAGCTGAGTTATAACAACCGAAGACCAGGCCCTTAAGTTCTAGGGAAATTATTATACAGGTGGAGTTTAAGAGGCTCTAATCCTTAGTGTGTAAATAGTGTTAAGAGTATTTAATACCCAATCAATTTCTAATTAGCTTTTTTTCTTTCTTGTTAACTTTCCTTGTGTGCTTTTTTTCTGTCAATGCTGTGGTTTTGCTGTAAGGAAATTCTCTCTTCAGGATAAAGCTGTCCTGAGATGCCTTCAGGTATGTAATATCTGCTCAGGACAAAAGGCTCAACAGGCTTCAGAGCTTGAGCATTCCTGTTGAAACATTCAGAAAATTAATAAGTAACAGTGTGTGTTTTGTAAATACCAACTGGGGTTTTTCTGTAACTTAACCCTGTTGATTCAGAATGGATTGTTCTGAGGACAAAAAATGATACCATTGTAACTGGAAGGTTGTCTCACTGCCAGATTTCAAGCTCCTGTTATAAATCATTATGGCTCTTTAGAAAACAGATTAAAAATATGAATGTTGGCCAAACCATCCTTTGCTAAGCTTGTTCCGAAAATGTCTGAACTATTTTCTATCAAACTTTAAAAAAATAAAAACATATTACAGAGGAAGATGAAATTTCATCTTGACTGGTTGAAGTATAATGTGTTTGGAAAGTAAAGCATGCAATGAAAATAATTAATCTGAACGGGCAGCACTACAATGTGCTCACCTTTTGTCACATAAAGACTTCAAGGGAAGGGTCAAGTTATGTCCATTCTGTTTCTTTCGAACAAAAAGATCCCCTGATAGACAAGATCCTTGAACACAACTGGATGCTTTAGGACCTTATAAATGGGTTCTAGTGGTGGAATTGGCTATAGTGTGTGTAGGGTTTATTTATTAGCTACCTGACTGCTATTGGAAGATCAGAAAAAAACCATATGCCTGCATGTGCATGTATATGTATGATCACAAATATTTTTTTGAAGATACAGAAAAAGATTCTGGAAAGTGTAATCAACATTTTTAAAGTTAATTTTGCTTAGCTTTCTCCAGCAGGCTTCCCAGCATGTAGCGTTTTTGGGTTTTTTTCAGTTATTAAAATACTAATATTTTTCCTTCTGTATTAACTAAACAACAAAACAAGCATCCATTATAGAGTAGTTGTCATGTTTAGCAAGTGATGCAAAATGTGTTCTCTCCTTCTCGGTTCTGTTGCATGCTTTCTTAGTTTCATGGGAAGAGACTTTGTTCATACTTTATGAAGTGATGTTGGTAATTACTTTTTAACACATTACTGAGGTAGGTCTACCTCAGTGTCATCTGACTAACCACTCCTAATTTTGTTGGCATTAGAAATATTAAATAATATGGTTGACTGAGGAACTCCGAGTAGGGAGATTCTTGGTTGCTTTTAGCTGGTTTTGTTAGAACCTTGTCCTGGTCCTTCTGGACAGCCTTAAATTGCAATGAAGATTATGTCAAAATTCAACTAATCTACAAATGGACTTGAAATAAACAAGTACTTGAATGCAGATTTTCCTTTTATTCAGAAGCTAGGATAGTGCTTCTTGTTAGCTTGTCTCATTTATTGCATTTCCAGGCCATCTATCATCATACACTTGTTCCTTCAGCTCCTTCTACTTACATGATGATGAGAGAGAAACCAGGAGCCAAGCAGAGACTATATGAACTATCATTTCACCTTTGTTGCATTCAATGTTATTTGCTTGCAAAAAAAGTCTCTCTTCAAAATACCTCTTGGCAATGACAGATGTTCGTGTATTCTGATACAGAGTCTGTGAGGGTTCATGTCCTGTGATTTCTTTTTAGTTACTACTCTGTATGGTCAGTGGTTTTAAGGTAGTGAAGGTGATAGTTTTGCTATTTATAATTCCCATTGTTGCAATTCTATTGCTGTTGTTAAATGGATTACTTCAGTGGTTGATATAAATAACTTTCCAGAAGATTTACTTACTAGTTCAGAACAAATTACCCAGTAAGAAAAATGTTTCTGAAGGAGTTTATTTCCCTATCTATCTTCTGAAAACTGCACTAGACTGATCTGTATACAGAAGAGCTAAAAATCATTAAAAGCGAATCTTTGAGTGCCTTGGCTTTTCATTAAGGAAAAAAAAATCAATTAACAAGACCCATTTTCAGGACTCTCAGGCTTCTGCATGTCTTAAGCATTTCTGAGTATTATGCTTTCTGAGAAATTTAGAGAAAACAAAAGAAATGCTTACTTAGATGAAAGTTAAAATAAAATCGTATGTATTCATCAGTGATCAGAAACAAATAGTGTAGTTCAATGAATAGCCAGGGAAATCTGGCCAAGAGACATAATTATCTAAAAGTCTCCACTCCTCTGTAGCATACCTAAATGTTTGCTCTTGGGAAAAGTCTTTTCTGTGAGATTTCCAGTGTTTCCGGGTTTCAGCCAGAAAAGAAACAGTGGGAGTAGCGCTGTATAGTGCACTCTATATTGGTACTTCTGCTTCTGATCTCTGGAAAAGGGAAAAGGAGGCATGGTACATGTTTGAAAATAAATGTAAAAACTTCCGTTTTTACATGTGGGATTACTTAATTCCATGTTTTGGCTGCCATTTTAAATCATGGGTTTGTCAATTAATGCTGAGGAATTATTTCACTCCTCTCTAGGAGAGCCAAAGATTTCAGGCAGTTCAGAGGTCTAAACAACCAAAAGAGGAACCTGTTGGTCTTCTTCTTGCCCTTCTTCACCTTCTTCCCGTTCTTCACCTGCCCCTGTTTGCTTCAGCATCCTGGGAGGGAGGATAACATCTGTTTGTGCCTGTGGTCCTGATCCATGCCAGCCTGAATCTGTGTATTCCTGCCTCTGGCTCCCAACTGCTGCTGACTCCAGGAGTCCAGTCTGGACTTTCCCAGGGCTGCCCTGCAGCCTTGGGAGTGATGTGAGCATTACTGGGGAGAATGGGGGAAGAACATGGTATCATTTTTTGTATATTTATATATATGTAATAATTTTTTCCTTTTTATCATTACTGTTTCATTAAAGCTGTCTAGTTTAGCTTCCAACCCATAAGTCACTCTCCCTTATTCTCTCTCTTTTCTTTATTAGGCAGGGAGGGGATTAATAGAGAGCACCTGTCACCTGGTTAATTGCTGGGCCGGTGTTAAACGGTGACAGATTTAACCAAAAGGGGAACCTATTGGACACTTTTTTTTTTTCTAAATCTGACCTTCTGCATCCACATGCTCAAACTTTGTGTGTGCCTGAACATGTTTATGTATACAATTTGGATAACCTGTGTAAAATTGAAATTCATTTATTTGACCTGATACTTAACTGATGGAGAGACCTTGGATGTCCTAAGAATCTGCCCCTACAATTCACTGATTTTATCAGAAATTCCTTACTTTAGTTAACAATAGAAAACACTGAAAGTCTTTCTTATGTTTTCACACTTGCCTTTTTCGATTATGACTTATTATGTGGAAGATTCCTTCTATTCCATAACAGGTGTGCAGATAACATCCTATACCAATTTCCTGGACTTACTGAAAATACAGATACTACTATAGCAGCAAAACATTAAAGGTGATGCTTCTGGTAACTGCAGCACTTTACTTGAGCAAAATGAAGCTAGCTAAACATAATTCCAATATGAAATGCTTGCCATCCCATGGTATGCTGTTTGCTACTTGGAGACAAATATTCAACACAGTAGTATTCCGTACACCTTGAAAGTTTCCTCTCCTGCTTTGCATGGAGATTATTTTAGAAGTGTTTCAGAGCCATCTAAAATTGGAAACCTCCAGAGGATGAGCTAATCCCTTGGCCAAGGAAATATTAATCTATTTGAAATTTAGTAAAGCCTCTGAGACTTGCTGAAGTCACTGAGTGTTAATTGGTCAGCAAGACAGAGCAGAGCAGGAACAAGGCTGGCACCATGTACTACCTGGTGCCAAAGGAGTTTCGTCCCTTTCTGTCATGGAAAAACTAGTGTTGTGTGAAGTAAATACTGCAACAACCCTTTCTGAAAAAAAAAAATAAAATTATTCTTACTTGCATAATGAAAATGTAGAGGACTTATAGTATATTTGTAGTGAAAAAAGTATGTTGTTGTGCTGAATGAGATCAGTGGTATGTTACCGTAGATGATAAATGGTGACAAGTAACAGGCTTCTAAGAAGTTTAGAAAATGCAATTGCAAGATTACATGCAATACTTTACTCATAAGAGAATGCTGCCCTTTATTAGATACCACATATTTTGGAATTAAAGACTTGCACCTTTTCAAGACTTCCCTTTCTTATTTCCAGTTTAATTTAGATTGTATTGCTAGACTTGATGTAAGCCCTAAGGGATGCAACCACATGTAGGGAAATAAGGAAAGTTTCCTTTTGTGAGACATTATATCAAAGTAAATGCAAAAACAATCCTTAGGTGATGTGATTATAATATAGGCAGCTGCGAAAAGTAAAAGGTATCCTATGTAATATTCTAAAAGGAGTAACTTGATCAAATTTGTTCCTTCATCTACTGAAGACTGAAAAGCCCTCTGAGTTCTAGCCCATTTTTCTAACCAAAAGTTCCTACCTGGTGTTTCTTCAGGACCCAGATAAATAGGCACATGGCTTTTTTTCTTTTTTTAATTAAAAAAATAAAATTAAAAAAAAAATTGAGGGTGTACCAGTATAAATTTTTAGTTTTACTCATTCCACCAACTAAATATTGTTGTTCCCTCCATCCTTCCAGCCTTCAATTGCATGCATGTTTCAGATGACTTGAAGTGAGAGGGGAACATGCAATGTCCATACAAAATACTGTACTAAGGTATTTCAAAAATCTGGTCAGTGTAATGAGTGCAAAAAGCTCTCTATTTGCACCCCTGTATAATGTGTGTTAATACAGGTATCCTTACCAAAGGAGGTGCTTCTCACATTTCTCCACTGGAAATAAATGAGGTATTATTCAAAAGATATATTATCTGAAGATACCAGGGAGGAATTTTGTTATTTTCCTCTGGTTTATTTTGAATATCAGCAAGCTGGGCAAAAGAGACACTACCAGGACAGCTCTTTGAAGGGAACTGGCCCTGAGGAAGCTGTGACCTGAGTGGTGTGTTCCTGCCTCCCTTTCCCGCGCTGCTGCTGCTCCCTGTGAAGGTGTGAAGGAGAGGTCATGGTAGACACCTGGAATTTATCAGCCACACCAGGTACTCCTTTTTTTTTCGTGTTTTCTCTAGACTGATTGTGATAATGGCAGAAAAAGGGAGTATTCACTTGCTCTCATCTCTGTCCTTGAAAGATTTTTAGTCCTCTACATGCAGTTTCATTAAAAAAAAAAAAAAAAAAAAGCAAACAAAAACTTATTTTTTAGATCAAATCTAAATCTGCTTGCAAAAATAAACACTTCTACAGTCCGTATGGCTCTCTACATCGAGTAATGCCTTGTTGCAGGCAGGCAGCATATTTGTTCAAATTAAAGTAATTTTCAATGATAAAGGAGTTGAGTAATTCTGAAGACAAAATAGAGTAAAGAATGAATAAAAAAAATAGCACTATTTTCCCATTCCAGCTCTAACAAAACTAAATTCACACTATCAAAGCCAGACTTCTGACACAAGATACTTTCAAACTGAATAGAATAAATTGATAATACTGAGTCTTAAACTTCAGAAGGAAGTATTTTTGTTCCATTTTTTCACTGGAGATGCCTGTCTAAGCAAGGGGAAAAAAAAAAAAAAATCCTTCTTGGTCAGCCTCCAAGGGAAAAAAAAAAAAAAGTTTTGAAAAGACGTTTAAATTGCAAATAGACACCTTTGCAAATGCATTCATAGTGCTGCCAGGCTTGAATTGCAGATGGACACTGTTTGAAAGCTTATCAAGTTACTGTTTCATCCCACTAACACATGGTGAAGTAGCAAAAGGCAGCTCTCACTTTTCCTCCATACTGTCCTGACCATAGATTAGGAGGGTGAAGGTCATCCTGTGGAAATATGGCAGACATCTACACTTTGGTATCTGGGTTTAACTGTGTGCTGTCTCTTAAATTTGGAGAGAAATCTCAAGAGGTTTGTGACAAAGATCCAGTATGATGTTCTTGGAGGGGCTGGGAAGATTGCCCTCAGCTGAGTATACTACTTCAAAAACTGACCCGTATACTGGAACACTCTTCGGCTTAGAAAGAAAGATATTTCTCAGGATAATTTGTTTTTTTCCTTTCTTGAGTGAATCTTAAACCACATATGCTCTTCTATATCTTAATCACATCACTTCATAGTAACAGTGAACAACAGTAATATACCTGTCTGTGATGTTATAGGTCTAACTGGACCTAACTGCTTCACAGATGGAAAGTATGCCTTATCTTTGATCTTCTTTCTTTGAATCTCTTCCAAGTTTATTTTGGGGGAAATGTGAGTAGAGGTGTGGGATGGACAGACGGATTGACCAAAACTGTAGCATTCAAAATGTTGGTGTGAGCTGCTACAGTCCATAATGATGGTCTCTGCTTCATTCATTATCCCTTCTGTAATAAGTCTTAATTACTATTCTGTTTGTTTTCCTAGGCATTGAGCTGATATTTTTATTTATCTATAGTAATTCCAAAATCCTACTCCCAAGCTTATTAATGAGCCTAAAGCCCACCACTTCATATATAAATCTGTGACTCATTCCTTCAGTTTCATATACTGATTTTTATCTACCCTCTTAGTGCCTCAGCACTCAGCCTTATAAGGCCTTCTGCTGTGCAATGAGCAGGCAGCTCAGCGTAGCTGGGGCACAGGCCCTGGCTTGGGATAAAGCTATGGGTGACCATTTACATACTTCAGGCTTTGTGTTTCCCTGCCTGGTATTTTTTGGTCAAATATGAATGCTCCATATCTTTATCTTGACAAGGCACTTGCCGCAAATAATAGTAGGTAAAATAAGAGGATCCAAGCAAAATTTTTCCTGCCTAAATTAACAGGGAAAAAAGCAAGAGGATCTTTGTAATGCTATTGCCATGCACTGTTCCAGCACTCAGAACCATAGCTTCTTCTAGAGCTCGAAATCTGCAAACCAGTAAAACTATTCTGCTGTGATTTTATGTAAATTACTACACACCACTTCTCATATAGATATTTCAAATCTCTTGCTTGCTCTTTCTGCTTGAAACTACAGCTACCTCCCCTAGTTTCTAAAACTGAACTTTTTGGAAGTATTTTACATAGATTGGTAACAGTAACCAGAGGCATAAAACAAGAGTAATTAAATTCTTTTTTTTTTTTCAAAGATAGACCTCATTGTCTACCACTCACAACCACTGCATCAGAATCATTGACATTTACAACAGGAAGCATATTTGTGTATACAAGGCATTTCCTATTAAGCTGTCTATGTTGAAATTATAACCCTCCTAAATAGATTGCGCCATTTAATCTGTTTTTATGGCTCTCCAGTATTTTTATGAATAGCTCATGCTGTGGTGCACTTACTAATATGCTTCTGCAACCTAAATGGCATAATTAGTTGTATTTTTACCTGAAAGTTTCAATTAAAAAGTAATCTAGTAGGAGACAGGATTCTCAACTACTGAGTGTGGGAAATACACCTATTCTCACTGTCTGTCTCTCTTTCATCTCAAACATAACTCAGACTTTTTTTTTTCTTCCCCCCACAAATAAAATGTGGCCTTTCATCCCTGTGAAACAGGAGAGAGGTCATAGAGACCTGTGGAGACCATAGATAATGTCTATTTTTACCTCCACTTTTCTTTCAAGATACAATTACATTTGTAGTGCACTCAAATAGCACACACTGTTCACTCTTTCTTGTAGACAAGACAGAAAAAATATTTTCATCACTGTTTATTGTAATTGTAAAATATTAATTTTTCTTTTCCAGGTCCTTAGTCAAGCCTTTACAAGTACTTAGAAAATTAATTTAATTTAATTTACATTTGATTTCTTACAAGTGTTTCACTTTGGAAACTTGTAAATAGGTACCACCATTTTTAAAGAAAATTTCAGAACCTTTCAACAGATTCTATATGCATAACATAAAAGCACTTAAAACTCCGGATATAACTTCCAACAGTAATAACTGTAAATTAGTATTTATTTATTAGTAGTCTGCTTTTCTTCTACTGAAGGAGTCACAATAGTTATTGTAAAACTGAGACCTAAAAATTGGGAATATTTTCCATTAGTTCTTGCAAATGAGTTGTGCAAAAGAAAGAAAAGAAGTAATGGCAATATCATTCACTGAAGAAACTTGGCCAGCTACTCTGCTTGGGCAGTGTTAGAGGACTTGGTCTTATGTACATGGGAAACTCCTTATGCTGAAAAGTATTTTATAGCTGCCAAGTCTTTGCTTCTCACACAAGCACACTGAGCACTACTTTTGTGTTTTGTACTACCACGTAGAACTACATGGCCCTTCAGAGATATAGTGTTCCTGTCTCTCACACATAGGCAGTTTGGGCCCAGCATGGCAAATATCCCAGGGTGGGATAGTTTCAGAGTTGTCTGTCGGGCCATGGAAACCAGGGGAATATCCCACAGAAGCAGGAGCTTGCAAGATGGGGTCATCAGTTATACCTCAATAAAGGAGGCATGCAACATGATCTTGCTGCAGTGGGTGTTACTAATTGCCTCCCTGTCACAGTTAACAGAGTTATTTTATTTATATACTTAGTTCAATCTATTTATAAGATGCATATTGCACAACTTTTGGAAAGAAGTGCTTTAAATTATCAGTTTCTGGCTTATCCCATTTCCTTTGAATTCAGTGAAAATTTAAGAATTATGCTAGGTTATTCTGAGAGGTTTTGGTTTTTGTTTTTTTAACTAATTAGAAATACATAGCACCTTTTTGGATCAAATTTAGGCTCATGTATTAGGAGGCCATATCTAGGGTCAGATCCTGAAACGCCTCGTCACTGTGCCTTCGTTATGCCCAGCAGGTTGGACTCACTGTGGCTGCAGATGTATTAAACCCTGTTCCATATGAGATACATCCAGGAGGTGTGTATCCTGTGGGCTGGGATGGACTCAGCCACTAGGACTGTTTTATACAGGTACCTGCAGCTCAGTAGGGTGATGCAGTTAGTTGCATTTTTCAATGAATTGTAAAGACATAAAATAGAGTTTTGAAAGGTTACCTGTAAAGTCTGAATAAAGCAAATCCCTTCAGTGAAAACACTAGGGCAGAAATCTAAAATGTTAAACATTTATTTTTAGATTAATTGGTTTTCCCCGTTTGTTTTTTCCAGGAAGACACAAAAACTTTACTTTTTTAGCTCTTTCAAGTGGCATGCTAGGTGCCCACTAATTGAGGCTGCACACCTATGTTAGTCTAATCCTCATCTCTACATATACCCAGATTACTCATTTTGAGGCACAGAATGGATTTGCAGGATTTCTGAACAAAATGCTGATGTTGAGGAACTTTTATTTTTAAAAGAATAAAAATACACATCTATCCATAACTTTTCACTAAAATATTTTTAATAAATATTACTCTACATTTCTATGATTGTTATATCCTTGAAAAAAAGTCTTGGAACACCCAGCTTTTTTCTCTGTTAAATGTTGGTTTGAGTGTTTGTATAGAGTAGTTCCCAGGACTCTTTCCAAATCATACAAACTTTTTCCTTAAAAGATCTGAAAATGGACACAATTTAAGATCACAAGGTATTTTCCTCGTTAAAATGTTCCCGAGATTTGACAATGGTTTGGCAAAGTAAAAGTAACTTAATTATTTGGCTCTTTTTGGAGGGATTTCATTTCAGACAGATTTCAGGTTAGGGAGTAGCTCGTGGGCGAGTGACAGACTTCAAGCATGGCCCCTTTTGCTGTTTCGAGACTACACACAGTGTCAGCAGACTTTGTAGGATTTAAACTAAATTAATACGGATTTATACTCTTACTTTAAGTGACATGATACAATAAAGCAAGAATTTTCATGAACAAGATGCTTCTGACATCTCACCTTACTCCCAACTTTGCTTTCAGAATTGTTGCTCCCATGTTGTTACCTGTCCATAGTTTCCTTACCTAGCTGTTGTCTGAAATGCAGATACTGATTCTGCAGTCAGGTTAGGAAGATCCTTCCTTAGTCTCTGCTGATACAAAGCATCACAGGAGCCCAAAAACTTCAGGCAAAAGTGACTCAGGTCTTCACATATCCCTAACTACATTTACATTTTATTACATTTACATTTGTTTACGCAAATTCACATATGCATTTTATATATCTTATATACATGTGTGTGTTCAACAAGCAATGTGGTTTTGTTACTTTTCCAAACTGTGTATGTGGCACTCTCAAACTGCAGATCAAATACCAGCTTGGATACAGTGACACCTTCACAGACATGCTGTCTTGCTATGTATTTAGAAATATAAATACATGGCTTAGATACTTTTATGGAACTGTGGCTGTGCAATGTATCATATTACTGCTACTTCCTCATTATAGAGATCTTAAGAAAAGCAGAACACAAGAACCATAATTGGCACTATCTGAATAGAAACATGGAGTACATGTAGGTTAGACATTAGGAAGAAATTCTTCACCATGAGGGTGGTGAGACACTGGTACAGACTGCCCAGAGATGCCCCATCACTAGAAGTATTCAAGGACAGGATGGATGGGGCTTAGAGCAACCTAGTCTAGTGGGAAGTGTCCCTGCCCACGGCAAAGGGGTTGGAAATATGTGACCTTAAAGGTCCCTTCCAACCAAAACCAGTCTGTGATTCTATGATTCTGTGATAGCAAGCATAAAGATAGGGCTGGAAATTTCTAGCACAGTAGGCATGTTGTAACAAACTCTTCTGGGGACATAAAGGGAAAAGGAAACAGTTTCCTTTCAGCTATTTCAGAAAGCTAGACCTTTGGCATAATTAAAGTGAAGATGTAAGTTGTGGCAAAAATCCACACTATTTATTCATCTTGCAATGAGAAAGTAATGCCTTAAATGTCTAGTCCACACAAAAGCTGTAGACAGTCAAAGAGAACTACACTCATACAACAAAGGAGCAAAGCAACAGCATCCGTTTTTGTCAGATTCGCACCCATGAGCATGACTTTGCCATTTTTGTATTTTCTAATGTCTACATTTGTATCCATGAATAAGGTAATAAAAATAAATATTAAAATACATGAGAGAAAATACTAGCCTGAAGTATCACAATAAAATGGAAATGAGCAAGATACAAGGATAAAGGAGTCATGTAAAGCCTGCAGAAGCACAAAAGGGAGGAGATCTGTCTTGGTTGGCTCTCCTTTATTCCCATGTTCTCACAAAGTCCCAAGCAAAATGAAAGGACTTGCTTTTGTTTAGCTCTGCAGGACCTAGCAGTACTGTAGATGCACTGAGTTTCAAGTCATGGTAGGCCAAAAACTGTGGCAGCGTTGTCTGAGTGTGCTGCAGCAGCACTCCAGTACTGACTGGTGTCATTAGAGAAGGGTCACTTTGTCATCTGTAAAATATTCCAATTTTTTTTTTTTTTTTTTTTTTAAAGGCAAGAAGCTCAGGCAAAGCAGGACCCAGCTTTCTGAGAGATACTTTTTTAAAAAAGTATCTCCATCTTCCAGGATGCCCATTTTGGAATGCTATCTGTAATTTGGGGATTTTGATCTCTCTATTCAACCTTTCAAACACCATCTCCTCAAACAGAAGACCTGCTGCAGATAGTATCAAAAGATAACATACTTTACTAAAAAATAGATTTTTTAAAAAATTTTGAAATAAAAATACAAAAAGCTTCCATGCAGTAAAGGGGAAAAAGGGCTATATTCGGCTCTACTGTTGAGAAGATGCATGTTTTCCTGGCTTGTTTTATGGATAAATTATTTCTGATAAAACATAGTCAATTTTTGTCCTTAGTGGTGATTACCGTCCCCAAACTTACAGGACTTTTTGAAATATATACAGCCTTTTTTTCAAAAATAATTTCTTTATGTAGTTTCTGAGCCTTATCTGAGATGTGTTGGCAAAGAATGGAGAAAATGCACTCACAGTGGATCTTTATCAAAAATACTGATGGGAAGCAAGTAGCTGGTTTGTGAAGGGGCGTGACTAGCTACCTAGTTTTTAAAAGGGATTTTACCCGTCATTCTGAATGACCTATAAACTAGGAGAAATAATTTATCCCATCACTGATCGATGGTAAGTATAAGTCATTGGATTTGTCTGTAACAGTTAATGGAAAAAAAAAGAAAGAAAAAAAAAGAAAAAAAAAAGGAAAGAATAGGAGTTCACAGTGCTAAAGGTCAGTTTACAACACTTTACTATCTAGGCAAGTGAGAGTAGTATTCTTGAGTAATCCTGCAAGTAGGCATTTGAACAGTCATTAATTAATACAACTATTAAAGTTTAACACATCAGCTCAGGTATAGTGCTATGCTGTGTGACATTTCCTAACAACACTGCTGGAAATATTTACTTACTTATTGTTTCCTTATAATGAAATACCCCAGATCTTGTTTGTCTTTCCCTTCTGTTAAACAAACTATGTTCATTTGTAGATTTAAATGGTCACATTTTCTGTCCTGAGCTACCAGACATTTCAGCTTTTTCCTATGGAGCAGCTTACCCTCATGTCAAAGAGAAATTTCTGTAGTTACGGATTTGCTTCTAGTTTCTTCAGTGGAAGTTTCATTTGATTTATTTCAGAAGCTTGTTGCTTTTCATCTGATAATTCAAAAGGCTGCACCAGAGAATACTTGATACAAAGTTGGGTTTGCTTTCCAAGGGGTGTGTGTCCTCTGCAGAGCATGAGCAGGTACTGAAATGTGGGGTCAGATTTCTAAATACAGATATTCCAAGTATTAAATGTCAAAATAAAAGAGGCCTAATTTACAGCATCATGAGCAGTTAAACCCTGGTATCACTGAGTTTTCTCTAGTGAAAGGCTCAAGTCCTTAAGAAGTGGAAACTATGGTTAGTGTAAATCAAATTGATCAGAGACATTGAAAAGTTTAACAAGTCCAGTCCCTCTTCTATGAGACATGGTAAAGAGAAGGCAGCAAAACAGGAGACAACTTCATCAGAGGTAAAAAACGTCCTTTAGTGTGAGGCTGTGGCACCATCTATGGGTGAGACTGCCAACCAACTCACTTGTCGCAGTTTCTCATTTTCTCCAAGGCTTACAGTTCTTCACACCATCTCCCCATCCCCAGTCCCTTGCTTCATAACTGCCCTGCTCTCCAGTATAGCTGGACATGGTGTGCTCCTTCCTCACACTTCTGCTGCCCATGAGCCAAAGTCGTCTCTCTTCCTGCTCTGCAGGCCCCTGGTGATGTTGGAGCTCCTTTCCTCAGAAGTAGCCATGACCAGCTGCTTGCCTACACTTCAGGTGCACTGTGTGGCCCACAAGTCCTTGTTTTGGATCACTTAGTCCTTCAGCACTACCTGCTGTTTGAGGACTGCCTCACTTGGAAGCCACCAGGGAGAGAGAAAACAGTCTGTTCCTCCTGGTGAGGCTCCCCCAGGGCATTCAAGAACGGGGCTGAAAGACAAGGACTTTCTGAAAGACATTTTCTCCATTGCAGGCCTGTGGCATGGTGACATGTTGCTCTGCCACCAGGAGAGCTGAGAAGAGGGACGTTGCAGCCCAAGGGTATCTTCTGGATGTGGCCACACAAGCTGCCTGTGGGCACACCAAATCTAAACAGGTCCAAGCCCGAGGCAAAACTTCTGGCCTAGTTACCTTGGCTGCTGTCTGCTCTGCCCGCTTTGCAGCAGCCCATGTTTCTGAGTGAGGTCTATGGAGCAGGGAGCTCCCCAATCTGCCGGGATCCCCACCTTGGGTGCCGCCCCTGTCACCATAGTGCGGACAGAGACTGGCGCACGGACTGCAGGAGACACAACATTGAGGGTTTTTTTAGGGTTCTAAAATATTTTCCCCTCTGTCATTCCTGGGAGCTTTGAAGCCAGGCGAAGCAGACACCTGGTTTCCAAGCAGTCCCTGCTGGGGGTGCGGGCATGTTTGCCGCGCTTTATCGTTAATCTTCAGGATTTCACTGATCCCCTCCCTAACCCTTCGTGCACACACAGTACGGCCTGGACAACAATGATTCGACCTTCGCCTCCAAGAGTCAACCCCTCCCTGCGCCTCAGGTTCATTGGTGAAGCTTAAGAGACGAGGAGGAGCAAGAAAGCCATAACACCGCCCCGCACCGGCGCATGGACAGTAGAGGTAGCCCTGCAAGATGGCCGACGAGGAGTGAGTATCACGGGGCGGCGGGACGTGTATCTGCCTCCATCCCTGGGGACTGCGCGGTTGTGAGGCTGGGTGCGGCGGCGGGCGGGTTCCGGGGGTCAGAGTGCGGTGCTGCTGGATGTAACCGGCTTCTCCTGCCGCGCAGGCCGAAGCGGCGGATCCCGCTGGTGCCGGAGAACTTGTTGAAGAAGAGGAAGGCCTACCAGGCCATCAAGGCGACACAGGCCAAGCAGGCGCTCCTCAACAAACGGAAGGTAGGGGCTTAGGGGCCACGGCGGAATTAACCGCTCCTCGGAGGGGGAGTGCAGCCGGGACCTGAGCTGCCGTGCTCCGGCGGATGGCTGTCGGCAGGAAGAGCCCAGTTGAGGTGGGGGGGTGGCGTGTAGCCCGAAGCTGTCTCTGCTTGTGTTTTGGGGGAGGGAATCGTGATTGCGTACAGTCTTAGAAATACCCTAAGTGATCAGGTTCCTCCGTAAGGGGGGGATGACAGAGCTCGGCGGTGGGCGAAAAAGGGAGTCAGCTCGTTGGTGAGACTGGGATGGTCCTCTAGGTTACTGAGGGGGAGCTTGAGTTCATCTCTTCAGGTGTGCTTCCCTATGTATGTCTTAGCTCTGTAAAGATCATAACACTTTTTGGCTCGCTATACTGGAACACAGATTGATTGAAGACCTAGTTGTTCCTTTTAGATCAGTGAAGTGTGTTTGTGTATAGCCAGGTGTAATAAAATAGAATGCTCATGAGTTGCTTATGCTACCGTGGGGTTGTATTTTTTCTTAATTTATTTTTTCTCTAGTGAAAAGCTCTTTGCTCACTGTTCATAAAGTATAGGTAGTTGCTTGTATATTCATATGTTGTCCCTCAGTTCTGTTTCTCTTGGGCTTAGATTATTGAATTTATTCTTACTGCCTCCAGAACTTAAAGAGCATAGTTCATCAAGTTCTGAATTTCCCTTCAGCTTTCAGATGCAAACCTCTGAAACTGTAGGAAAGGGGGATTGTTTCTTATCTGTTTGTCTTTAGCTCCAGAAAGGAAAGCAAATCCAGTTTAAACGCCTTGAGACTTTTGTTCGAGATTCATGGCGCAGACAGCGAGACAACATCCGCCTGAAGCGTATGGAGCAGAGACCTAGAGAGACAGCTGTACCTCCGGAGCACAAACTAGCCTTTGTGGTGCGGATTGTAGAGTAAGGAACTTTTTTACTTCTTGCATTTCTTACTGCTACTATTTGTAGCTGCCATGTTATTTCTAATAAAAGGAAGGTTGATCAATCCAGACACGTCTTCCTGCTGGTAATCTGAGACCATTTGTTGCTGTATTAGAGAAACTTGGTTACTAATAGTACTTTTTTTTTCTGCCTCAGTATTAAGGGAGTGAGCAAGAGGGTAAAAAGAGTGATTGAGTTGCTGCGACTGAGAAAAAATTTCACTGGAGTGTTTGTGAAGCTGAATCCTTTATCACTGAAGATGCTGCAGATTGTGGAACCTTATGTGGCATGGGGGTAGGTACCAGTCCCATGACTTAATAGTAGTTTTTATGTAAATACCATAGCTTTTTGATTCTCCATCTGGTATCACAGATCCATAGCTAGCTTTTCCAGTAATGGTCAAATATCTGTCACCATGATACCTAAAACTTCTGTTCCTTATCCCGTTGGTCTGCACATAATTGGTTACTCTCCCACCTCTGTATAAAAAAGTAGGGTGAAACTTCACACTGCATCATGTCTGTCCATTTCAGAATCTGATTTCTATTTCTGCACAGGCACCCTAACCTGAAATCTGTACGAGAGCTGATCCTGAAACGAGGCCAAGCCAAGATTAAGAGAAAGAAGATGCCTCTGACGGACAATATGCTGATAGAGAAGCATTTAGGTGAGGAGGAGGATTAATGAAGGAAAATAAATCGAGGAAAGAGGCAAATGTATAGATTTTGCAGTCAGAGCTGAGAGGGAGAAAAATCCTGCAAGACTTGCATACGGAGGACTGGCAATTCTGAAGGAGTATGAGGAAAGATAGTACAGTTGGACATTTCATGTATATGTTTAGGGTGGAGGGTTGTTCAGTTGGGGATTTAAAATTTTTTAAATTTTTTTCTTACCTGCAGGGAATTGTGGTATTATTTGCCTTGAAGACCTTATTCATGAAATCTACTCAGGTGGAAAGTATTTCAAAAAAGTCACAAACTTTCTGTGGCCATTCCATTTGTCAGTGGCTCGCCATGCTTCACGTAACAAAGTGGGTTTCCTGAAGGAAATGGGAAAGCCTGGCTGCAGAGGTGAAGCAATCAACAAGCTCATACGTCAGCTGAACTAGTCAGGTGAGGAATGCTTGTTGTCTAACTGCAAAATCTTTTCCTTTATCCAGTTCCCTAAGAATAATTATACTGAGGGAGGGCTTCTTTGGTTTTGATTCTTCACTCTACAGAAATGACCCTCGGGGTAGGGTAAACTACTCAAAAATGGAGGTCTCGTCAGTTACCAGCAAATCCTACTGGACCACTCCCATAAAGACTTGACTTCTGGGAGATAGAAAAAAAGCAGTTACATTAATGCTTTCTTTCTTTCTTTCCTGTTCTGCAGGGTCGTTCTGAAAACTTAAAGATTTATACTCTGTTCCTTGTTATGAGGTTTTCATGGATGTTATCTCTATGCAGTGATATGACTGTTGGTGCCTCTATAAAAAAAGAAAAAAAATATACAGGTACCCTGATGGAGATGGGCTGTCCCTACTTAAGGTAGAAGAAAAATTGTATTTGGTGCAAGGAAGAAGTGACTTGAACTTCCTGATGCAATCTGACTTACGTATGTCTGTAAAACAGGGGTGTTTTATACTCAGTACTGCTGTCTCTGTACCACTTACCTCCAGATCTCACCTTTCCAGATATAAATTTGTTCAAGTTGCACTCGAGTTGCATTCACTGATTTGATTGTGTCCTCCCCAGAGGAAGTGCTTGGAAGTTGCACTCATTGAGGTGTACCTCCCAGTCTAAAGGGATAGTGCTGTCACCTGTTTAAGAATATTGCTGACAGGCAGAAGACATCAGGTGTTCCTCTGTTATTGCAGTATTTAGATTTGTATTTATTTTTAAAAGCCATGGTTTTGTGCTACTGATTTAAAAAGGCTGCCTTTTCACTCATTTGGAACTGCTGGAAAGAGCTACTTCCTGGTATGAAAACACAGAAACTTTGTAGTAGAGCAGCAAGATACCTGTAATCTGTTTTTTAAATAAAACTTTTGAAATTAGACTGTTCTAGCAGGAAGAATGGTATGAAACTCAGAATAGAGTGGGAGAAGTGAATTTGGTCAAGGGAACAAAAACAGGGAAAAGCTTTAAAATTCTATTAACAGCTTTTAAAATCCCTAATTTCTTCAATTAAAAAATGCAACAGCTTAAGAATGCAGGGAATGCATTTCTAATGCTACTTAACATATGGAAGGCAACAGTGGGCTTCATCGTTAAGTTACTGGGACTGTTTACAGTTGTGTATGAAGACAAGTATGGGAAAAGTACTAATACATGAATGGATTTTGTGTTGACTGCACATTTGAGACTCAGAGGAAATATTTCAAGTTACATTTTAAGTAGGATTCCTCTAAAGTATTAGTTTTATGAATGCTAAACCTTAGTTTATAACTGTTACAAAACTATCTAAAATACTAAGCACTACAGACTGAATTAGAGAACACTATACAATTTCAAGCTTTATTCTGTAAAACAAGAATACAAACAGAAAATGCTAGACAAACACCAGAGCCATACAGTGACTTAAAACACTGTCACCAGAACTAGAGTCCATTTATCATTAATATACAAGGCTGCATATATTTAAGATCTTCCTAACAAACAGCTGCTTTCGTTGTACAGAGGTACAAATAACTTCTTTGTTCTTTTGATTCATTTTAGGATGTGAATCAGCTCAGGCTTTTAACATGGAGAACTGGCATGTCAGGAGTAAGTTTAATTGCCAGAGAGAACTTAAGCCGGATAATCGAATGCAGTTTATAGTAATCTTAAAATACTAAATTACAGGATCCAAGTAATTCTAGCATTTAATCCTAGATTTAGGCAGTATTTCTAGTGAATGTGGCAATATAACACATCATTAGTTTAGCTCAAAGAGTTAAGTAAAAATTGAACTTTAATTAAGAATACCTTATTTAGACCTCTAAGAACCATGCCAACTTGGTCTAGTGTTACATCACAGTATTCTAGACAAACACATTGCCTTTTTTTCTGTATTATACTTCAGCAAGAGCAACTGCAATGATCGTTAATGAGTTAGCTGCACTATAAACAGATAATATACAGGGTGACAGGATATATACAAAAACCCATGTCCTAGGGAAAGGAATCCTTTTTGTAAGCCACTGTACTATTTACTTTGTGAATTGTAGTAGTGAAGGAACGCAGACGAACCTCTTCAGAATTGGCTATGAATTGTGGTCCTGACTCTTCCCACTTCTCTGGCACTGCCAAGTCTTTATCCGTGTATATTAGCAAGTCAAAGGCACCTGTAAACAAGAAGCAACAAATTAACAGTAATTCCTGCATAGAAGGGTGGCACGTTTGAAGCTGAAGTCTTAACTTCCAGAACTTAAGACATACCACGTTTCTCAGAAATTACACTGATAATAGTTGTGTGAAAAGAAACAGTAGTTAAAAAACTGGAAGTCCAAGTTTGTATTGATGTGTAGCCATTTTAGTTTTCTCAAGCAAGTGTGATGTGAATTTTTTCTAAAGATCTTTAAATGCTGTGGAGCTGAGCTATACATAACACTTGATATGAACCAAGTATTTATAAATGCCTGTCCACAGCAAGAGTCAGAAAAGAATTTATGAAAACTTACATTCCTCAGAGTATCCACACTAATTTAAATTCGATAAGACACCCTGAGTTCTGTCCTTTTGATAAAAAACAACCTTGAAGTATGTTAGGGAGGAAAGTAGCAGTAGTCCCTTGAAATGAAGTTGTTTCAAGTTCTTTAATGAGATGGCACAGAGAGTTTTACTCTGTGTTGCTCAAGAAACACACTATAATAATTCTTCAAAGTTTTTTCTTCAACATGCTGTTTGCCATACTGTAAACAATTGCAAGGCACGTGATTTCAGTCTTAGAAAATGTTACCTCACAAATGTCATGGTATTTGACATCTAATAAAAGCCCCACAAAAATAGCAGAAGGTATTTTTATAAAATGAAAAACTAAAGGTGTTTGATTTCTTTAGTGAAGTTAGGAATACTCACAGGCAGTTTCCAACAATGGTAGAAAAGTTACCGTGGCAGTTATTTGTCTGATAACAGACCGGATTTCATCCTGAATAGCTTTCTGAGATTTTTCTCGTGGTGCACTGGAAAAACAGGAAAACTATTAAGAGAGCTTCTGCTACACTGAAAATTGTTTTCAGATACAGTTCTCTGTACTAAGCTTAATTGGTCTGTATGCTATAGGATATTTTAGTAGTGATACTCTTAAGGTGTAGGTAGATAAGTTAAAAGTTAAGGGATAGTTGGTTTCCCTTCCTGAAGCTTTGGGGTATGTGTAAGGAATGTTACATTTATTCACAGTCAGAAGTGAATGAGAATATTTTAGCACCACATCAGGAAAGAAGTCATTCTGTAGGGCATATATCCAGTACAGGATTTTGTATACTTTAAGATTAAAAATATGGTTTGCATCTGATGCTTTTAAAAAAGCCCCAAACAAACCAACAAATAACTACACACAAGGATTATGTATGCTTCAATCATGCAGTGATTGGTTTCCAGACAGAAGGAATAGCGGTAAGAAAGGCAGGTTTGATGTTCGTACTGGGAAAAGGCTCTTTTGATTTGCTGTGAGGAACCAGTATAGGGCTGGTGAGTGTCACACGAGGGGTGTCCGGTGCCTGCAGTACCGGGTATAGGGCAGAGAGGCGCAGAACACTTACCTCTCCTCCTTTACAGTTTTGTCACACTCAATGTCAAACTGCCACCGCTCTAGGACTTCACTGTTTTCGATACTGGAGATGACCACCACCAGGCGCTGTACGGTGCACTTGTACAGCCACTCTGAAACAAGCCACAGCAATTACTATAGTTTCTATGACACGCAGGACGAGAAAGACAAGCACCAGTGGAGACACCACGCACTGGGCGCAGCAGCTCCTCACCAGCAGCAGTCCGTCGGCAGTTTGCTAAGCCCCAACACAGCCCTCCCCCGCTCCCCAGCACCTTTCATCTGCTCCACCACGTTGTTGAGGTAGTTCTTCAGCTCGGGGTCGGTGGTGACGAGGAGGGTGAGCCCGTACTTTTGGACGCGAGTGAAGGTCTCGGGGGGATAGATGCCCCGTTGGTAGAGGATGCTGTTGATTCCATAGGCTGCAACACACGCGGAAGGGAGAGGGGGAGGATTTGTGCATGAGACGGCCCAGCCGGCGGCCATGTCGCCTTGCCGGAGGCCTACCAGACGCCCCCCCCTTCCTTCCTCCCAGCGTCCCTTCATCTATCCGCCCCGCGTCCCCAGGAGCCCTCTTCTCTCCAGCCCCTTACAGAAAAACTCGGCGACGATTTCGGCGCTGCCCCGCAGGGTGATACCCTGCTGGTCGCGGCCGAGCTGCTTGGCCATAGGACTGCTCGGC
>JAAWXA010000013.1:321525-344025 GCA_038090715.1 Florisuga fusca
CGCGCCCCGCCCTCCTGCGCGTGCGCGGGCCGCTGTGTTGCTACCGGCCTTGGTGCGCACGCGTGCAGCGCGCGGCGGGGTCGGTAGTCGGGGGTGCGGGGAGCAGCTGCGGCTGTTGAGGGGAAGGTGGGGGGGGGAGGGGCGGTTACGCCCGGCGGTGACCGGAGTGTCTTGTGGTGGGAGCTGCGGTGCGGTCATGTAGTGGAAGGGCTGTTGCCCTACCAGGTGCCTGGTAGAAAACAAAAGGTCCTTTCGCATTAAACGTCCCACCAGCTCGAGGTTCTATAGCGCGCGGCCGAGCCGCCACCTGTAGCGGGGTTGTGGGAAATAGAGACTGGGGATCGAGCGAGACCTCGCCGTGGGTTTGCTGTTAGAAATTAGGTTTCAGAGGTGGTTTAGATGCATTCATCCGGATGAAGGAGCGTTTAACTTAATTATACTTTCCAGGTATGAATTAAGTGAAACAAATACCTCGGCTGTGTGGGTGACTTTTGGCAGCGTTCATAATGTAATCACGTAGTACCTGTCTAAAATGAAACTTACCTGTTCTGCGAGCAATGTCAAAAGGCAGGCAGGGATAACCTGTGAAAGGAGGATGAAACATGCACTCCCTCCTTAAATCTGTAGGATAATGGGTAACACCAGTAGAAACGGGTTAAAAGACATTTTGAAAGGCAGAGAACCCACACGATCACTGCTTTAGGCATACCCATCCCTGCTGACAGGTTTCCACTGTGAAGGGTAACAGCTAATCAGAGTGCTTCAACCCTGTACTACAGGGATGCCAGGGAAGATGCCACAACTAGTAGTGACTACCAAATGGAAGAATACCCTGTAGTCATCTGGGATAGTAACTAGGTAGCCAGCTAGTCAGCTAATAAAATCAATCAATAGGCAACCTAGTGAAAATTGAAGGGATTTGTTGGGTGTGGAAGAGGTGCAAATGAAATCCTTCCCTGAATATGATTTGTCTGAAGTGTGTGGAATGAACAGAGGTTATAATCTAAGACAAACCTGTATTAGATGCCCATAGTGACCTTGAAAGAAACTGATCAGAGCAGCCTTAAAATTATGTTCAAAACAGAAGTATAAAACCCATGTAGTAATTACACAGTACAATAGGCCTGCTGCTGTAAGTGGATTGACAGCCTGCTTATTTTCTCATAAGAAAATAATTTTTCTCAAAAGCTAACTTTCTGTTTGTTTCTTAGCTCTAAGAGAAAGTACAGTTTGCTTCAGGGTTCACACTGGTGTGTGATTTTCATCAGCTGTGATGAAAACAAATCTCATAGTCCTGAAATGGTGCTGAAGTTCTGAAAGGGTCTGAATAATTTAGTTATTAACCTAGAGAACTTTATTCTGGTTCTTGATCACTAGTGATTTTATACATTACCCTTCTAAATATTTTCTGAGTCAGTGGTGTATTTCAAAGCCTGTGGCAATAGAAGTATTTTTCATCTGGAGCTCTGATTGGAGAAGCTATATAGCTGTGAATATCAGCTGTTTTGCTTCAGACTTTATGCATTATCATGGCCTTATTCATCTATGCCAAAATGGACTTGACTTCCCCCCATTTTTTTCCCACTTGGCTTTTCATCTCTTTTGCTTCCTTGGAGGTTTTTGGAGAGCTGCTTGTTTTTGTAAATATAAGAGTTTGAAAGCCCTGTTGCACGCAGCCAGGCAAAAATAGTAGAGCTTATGATTAATATTCTCACTTTTCTCCTCCAGCTGTTTTACTGTTAAAAACACATGAAAGAAAAAATCCCAATGCTTTTTGTTTTACCAAATTAATTTTGTTGTATTTCAGTGTAGATGGCTTGAAGATGTAGATGGCTTGTATTTCAGTGTAGATGGCTTGTTCTTGGCATGACTAGGCAGATCTGCTTGTCAACAACAGACTTAATTGGATCTTTGTTATTTCTCCAAAGATTCATCTGGAAGGCATTGAGAGGTGGTGATGATTCCCCCATACCTCTGCTAAAACTCTAAGCTTCCCTCAGCGAAGCTGGCACATGGTATTTCACTGGGTTTTGGATCACTTCTGTCCCCAGTTCTGTATTGCAGTTAACACTTGTTTCTCCCTTGATGCGCATCCCTGCCTGGTAAAAAAAACATTTTGGAATTCTTATTTTTCTCTCTCTTTAGGGAAATATATTTCCCTTTACAATGTGTTGGTACATTTCTTTATGTTTCTTGTATATGCTGTAATGCTGTAATGGTAAGAGCTGTATATTTTCAAAAGTAGTTCTGAATTTCTTTTGTGGTAAGAACCTCCTGATATTTCCCTTTGTCTTTTAACACATTATTTTTCCACGGCCTATTATATAGGTTTGAAAAGTTCAGCCTTTTAAGTTTGTGAAGTGCTGTCTTTTTTAATCTTCATATTTCTTCTGTTTTAATGTTCTTTTTCTTCTCATGTCATCAAGATGTTCCAACAATAATTCAGTCATGAAGGTGTAGTTATCTTACAATGTGTGTTTGCTGCTTCACATCCTCCTATCATCTCATCTTTATTTCTCTGTTACAGGTCTTAAGCTCTACCACACTTGTCTTCATTGCCTTCACTTTGTTGAGGTCAGTGTCACCCAGCTTCTTCTCCAAGTCAATCTAATAGCCCCAGCCCAGCCACCAGGGAATCTGTGCTTTCCTGTCACGTAACTCCATCTGCAGTCTCTGCCTGACCATAGCCCAGTGAGGTGTGATAGGGACACATACGTGTTTCTGAACGGGTGTGCTGTGTATGATGACAATGCCTATAGTTTGTGTTTGGGGCACACCCAGCTGTGTGACAGGAGGAAGGCTGCGGGGTTCTTGGAAAGAGTGAGCAGCAGGGACATTGCTATGGGTTAGTAAATCATTTCTGTGGCTGACAGCCTGCTTCCTGAGCAACTCTGAAGGACTCTCAGAGAAATGACAGGCTGAGTTACATGTTTTGGCACACCACAAGCTGGCTATCATTGCTTTAATTATCTCATGCTAAAACCTTAATTTTCTCCCAGTTGTATTTAATTTAGGTCTCTTGTGATTCTTTAGTCATAGTTCTGTTTCTTAGTCACAGCTTGATGTTAACACAGATTTTTTTTTTTTAATTTCATGGAAGATAATGTCCCCTATTAAGCTTGGCTTTTCTGCAACATTTAATGATTGCTTTCCCACGACAATTGTCAATGAATCTGAGACAATCCACATGACTGATATGCCTCCACTTTTCTTAAGGCAACCCAGGTCACACTCCTATAGTCATCAGAAGACATCATTCACTTGTAGAGCTCATTCCCAAATTATTATTTTTTTACCCTCAGGGTTGTGTAGACAGGTCTCTCCTTCCACCATGGCAAAATAATGTATAAAATGAAAGTTCTGTTTGCTACAAAAGCTCTCATATCACATTAACAACTTGTCATATTAAGCCTCAGTAAAACCAGTTTTTCCTGTGCAGAGAAAGGAAGTCTCATCCTGGCCAACAGAGAGCCTTAGTGTTTTGCCTTTTCTGGTAGATCTCAAGCTCTTTGGATTGATTTCTTTTCATACTTTAGGCGAAGATTCTGTACTTATGAGCCTATAGAAATAGCTAGCCCTTTGGCCTTCTTACCTATTTTCTGTGCATCATTTTGATTCACCTTAATGTTTTAGAATGCTGCCCATCCATTTAGCTGCCAGCACTCAAAATTCATGGCAGACGTTGAGACAATTCTTTTTTTGCAGGTTAGATTTCTTGCTCCCTCTCTTCCTCAGCCCATCTTGTGGTTATTTGTAAGTCATCTACTGGGTGATGCAGTTCTCAGCTGGCTGAGGTTCCATGATTTTTTGTGAAACTTACTTTCTCAATCAACTTTTTAGTTTCTGTGCTATAGGAGAATGTGGCATTTGGTTGGTTCCCAGGAAAAACTTTTCAGGACATAGGGTAGGCCACCAGCACAGCCAAACACCGTCACTGTTTCTTTATTTAAGTATTTTTAAATCTCTAATCTTTAAATTACTTTGCTATCTTGAAGTTGCTTTGCTGTGTGTGAGCTTCTTTACTACATTCCATTTTGTCTCTCATCCAGGATTCCTTTGGTGGTTTTTTTCACTCTCTCCAAAGGCCTGACATTTTTGCAATGAAAAATGGAAGGAAAAAAATTAGTGCAATTTATGATGGTTTTACCTCTAAACTACCGGTAGATGGCACCAGGCACATAGATTATCTGCATCCTTTAGTTTAGCTGTAAACTACAGCGAGTTCATTCTATTAGTTTATAAAAGTTTTAGGTGCATTTCTTTTGCTATTTTTAAAAATATTGTTCCAGAATACTTAATTTTATGTCCGTTTTGATGTTTATCTTTGATTGAATTTGAAATTAGAACAATTTAACTGAAGAAAAATTACTTTTAAAGGTTTCAAGTGAAGACAGGAATCCTGGAATTCTTCCTGGCAGAGAACCAGAACTCAAATGAGCTTCCTGTGCTGTGACAACTCCACAGTGCTTGATGACATCATGCTACAATGATGTGAAATCCGCTGAATCCAGCTCTTAACTACTTACCCTCCTTTACTATTTTATCTCCAACCTGAAGGCTGATGATTTACAAGATGAATGTTAATCAGTTTGTGTTAGCTCCTGTCACATCTGAAGATTTTACATTAGTAAATTAATGGAAAACTAAGTTCTCAGGTAGTTTAGACTAACAAAACCAGTATACCACAGTTTAGCTTTAAATTGAAAACAGGCCTTCTGAAGAACTTCTATGACAGATTTATCAGTGGTGACTTAGCTTGTCAATGGATCATTAGATACTGAGGAGCAAAAGGGTTCAGAAAACTGGTAGTATAGTAAATTTACCTTGATAATACCATAAGGACTTTTGATAGGATCCTGTTGTATGATTACAACGTTAGATGACAATTGTTATTTTCTGATTGCTTTCTAATTATTTCACTTCTGATGTATAGGCATGATGGACTTGTTCAATTGATTGTCCTGCAAGAAATACAATACAGTTTACACAGTGCCTAAGAATTATGACTGAAGAGGAAAATATATTGTGAAAAGCATATTACTAGCATTAGAAATATTGGAAGCAAAACCATTAATAACTCCTTAAATTCCTTTAAAAAGTTAGAATGTTTATACATGTGGGGTTTTTTTCCTGCAGTTAAATCCCAAGGCAAGTTAGATGTCAGAGTGATAATCATTACTGAAAACAGGCACACAAAATATTCTTTCTCCTAAATATTGAACAGCTCAAGAAAATGGTAAAGGGTAACTCTGTAAATAAGAGATCTATTCCCTTATGAGAGGAGGTATTCTTTAAAGAACTTAATTTATTTCAAGTGAAATACCCCGTTTCATGTGTTTTGAGAAATTTATGCATATCTTTCTTTTAAAAAATGAAAGAACAAATTATCATCAATGTGTCATGACAGTGAGGTGAGCTGAAATATTTTATGATGTACCCAGGCCACATGTGCTGGGACTGTGCCCTGAGCCCTTCCTCTCCACCTCACTACCCGCACCTCTCACCACACATTGCTACCTTGGGAGCTCAAATCCTCTAGCATGAAGAAAAATGCCTGACTTATAAATTTATTTTTTTGAGAGAGAGAGAGAGATGTGACAGTGATGATGTCCACACTTATTTATCTAATACTATGAGAACAGTCATCTAGCATTGAGAAGACTGAGCTTCAATAACTTCTGCATCCAGAAGATACCCAAACCCTTTTCTCCCATCCCCAGAGAAGTGTTCTTGTCATCAAGCTTTAGGCTAGTGTGGTTGGCAATGTTCTTTATCCCATCTGTCAAAGCTGTGCCACAGAACAAAAGAGAGTTGAAAATCTGTTTGAAGACAGAAGGGAAAAGGAAGAGGTGGAGTGTTAATGGTCAGACCTGTCAAAGAAAGACCAGAACCTTAGTCCAGCTGCCAAGTTATTTGGTGTTACCATATTTCATTTTCCATATAATTTCACCTTGCATAAGCTTTTTGGTACTTGTAAAATCTAAACTTACTGAGGTGATCTGTGGGCTATTTAGAAAGCAATGGACACACAGTGAACAATCCAAACACAATGGAACTGATTAATCTGTAAGCCAGAGGCCTGTGCAAGCAGCAGACCTCAAGGACTTGCGAGCGGCAGACCTCAAGAATGTTGCAAAGGTCAACCATTGTTACAAGTTTGATGAAACAATCACAAAAAGCAGAACAAAGCACGAACTAACCAATCAACAAATGGCTTGTGCATGAGCGGGAGCCAGAAAGTATACATAAACCGGGCTATCTAGGCAATAACGTGGCATTTGCTTGATCATATTGGTTGTGTGCAGTGTCGTGACTTCCGCGTCAGCAATGATCTGCTCTGCATTAAACTCATAACTTAAAATCCCTTTTAATATTTCTTTTTAATGACTGATGCATGTATTTAGACAACATTTTCATTACAAACAGTATTAAAAAACCACAAAACAATATTAGTGGGCAATGATAATAAAGACATGCTGACTTGGAGAGCATAGTAAACTTTAGGGGGGTGCATGTCTTCTGTTGTTACTACCTAAATAGTCTCAAAAAATGTCACAGGATGTTTTACTGTATCTGCTTGCTCCCAGGGCTAATTGCTAATTAGAATGTCCTGTGTCTTTCAGTGCTCTCTTCAACATACCCCAAATTGTATGTGGCTCTTTCCACTCAACAGCATTACCAGATTGCTGAGCTCCCTCTGCCAAAAACCTTATCTCCCTGTGGATGGCTGTCTCCAGTTAGTGCCACACAGGTGTTTTGCAGTACACTGATGATTTTTAGATTTCATCTCCATAGCAGCCCTTGCTCTGTCCCTGGGCTCATTTTGGCCAGCCAGGTTGCATATGAAATTGGAAGTTGTAATAATCTGTGCTGACCTGCAGGTTTTTACACAGTACCTTTTACAATTTTGCATTATCTTTACCAAGCAAATGGCACTGCTATTCATAAAGAGGGAGAAAATCTACCTGAGTTCACTGCAGACAGTAGAAGACACATGATTATTCCATCTCCTATGACATAAAAAATATGAAAAAATGTTGATAGTAACACAACTGTACCTAGGCTGAAACAAAAACCCATAAAGAAGCAGTAGCAGACACGTCATGTAAATATTCTCCAACATTAAGCAGAATCCTGTAAAACCAAAGGACATGATCTAATGGTGGTAAGGGTTATAAACAAAAGGTTTGTGTAACACCTTAGATCATGCAGTAAAATAGTTTTACAAAGATGAGCTCCATATGGGTGCATTCTTAATAGTAAGTAAGAAATAAGGGCTCACGAAGCACAAGGTTTCCTCTCACATTCTCATTTACCAATGACTTGCTGTGTCATGTTACCTCTTTCATAACCCTGACCCCATTCTTCAATTTCACCTACTTCAAGGTGGGGTTGCACTAGTCATGGTACCATAAATAAGATAGGTTTCTAAAAGATTCTGTTATGTGTGTCTGGGCAGTGCTCATCAGCCACCTCTGCTTGAGAGAGTGGTTTTGGTAAGTCCAGTTAGTAGAAAAGGAATTTTATACCTGTTGAATACAACCAGAACTGGCACACTTCTCACCTTCACAATATGATTTTTAATATTATTTTTAAAGTATTTTGGAAAACTTGAATAAATTCTCATTCACAAACACCTCCTGACCCATGTATT
Source organism: Florisuga fusca (assembly GCA_038090715.1). Lineage (NCBI taxonomy): Eukaryota > Metazoa > Chordata > Aves > Apodiformes > Trochilidae > Florisuga > Florisuga fusca. The sequence goes on from JAAWXA010000013.1 coordinate 329,180, forward strand.
AATGAATAGTGTCAAATTATCATGACCAGATTTGCATAAAAGCTGATGTGTATTTGTAGTGTAGATTTACACAGTGTATTGTGGGGAAAATAAGTAAGTTTTCAAATATTCTTCATTTGTATTTACTGCATTATACACTTTTGTATTATTCTATCTTAGGAATGGTTTTATATATATAAAATATGTGTATATTTCCACTTTCTCTGGTGGATTTGGTTTCCTTTCTTTGTGATGCTTTTTGTAATGAAAGTGAAGAGGTTACAAATGTAATTGAACATGAACTTACTCTTAACGCATGTTATTTCTAGCCCTTTGAAGGATATAGAGAAAGAGAAAATAGTTGAGGTTGGAAGGGACCTGTGGAGGACATCTTGTCCAACTCTCTCAGCTCAGACAGTGTCACCTAGGGCAGATTTCCCCGGACCATGCCTGTAGCAAATAATGTTTTAAGTTTTGAAGACTTTGGCCTAGATGTACTTGCACTTTACCCCTGAAGCAAAAGCAGTTAGTAACTTTGGGTAAGAGGAATGTAGGTAACAGACATAACAAAACATTGACAAACACATATTTTGCTTTTTAGGAGGAGGACACCAACAAATTAGAGGAGGCTCTGCTTTGCATAAACAAAGTAGTGGTAACCAATCAGCTTGCAACAAGTATGTATGACCAGCTTATAATAACCAGTTATAAAGTAACATGAACCATGCCTGTACTCATGAACAAAATAATGACAAGTATAAAAATAGAGATGTTTCATGAATAAAGTGCTGATGCTCAAAAAGACTCCGTGGTGTCAGTCATTCTGCATCCCAGCACACGCCCAGATGGCTTTTGAGTATCTCCAAGGATGGAGATCTTGTCTAGACTAAACAGAGCAGCAGGGCCCTGTCATGGTTAACTTTTATAAAGCAAGGCCTTAACCAGGCTAACTCTTCTTCCAGAGATAATTAAGAGCATGAGTCCTGTTCCCAAGACAGAAAAACATCATCAAGGCTAACTAGGCGCCAGAGTGTAAACACCTACACAAAAAGAACAGAAAGCTGTCACAAATAATGGATTAAAGACTAATTTATGGCTAGGACCTGATATCGCTTTACAACAACAAATTTGTGTCAGAAGAACAAGGTTGCCCTGACTCCGCCCTGACTCCACCCGACTCTGCCTATCATGACTATTATAATGACACGATGTAATCTCAGGAATATGTATGTAAAGGTGTTGCCACTAAACACCACTAAAACTGTATAAATTACCTAACTTTTGAGTAACACATTGGAATCCACTTTCCAGCGCTAGCTGGGGATTCTCCGGTGCTGTTTAAAGACACAAAATTCTGTCTCTAAAGCTTTGTTCGGCCTTTTTGGGCTTCAATTTGGCAACCCAGATGGGACAAGACAGACTCAATCTGCTGTGATCTGGGGGGCCCAGGGACGCTTTTGGGGCCCCCTGATAAATCTTTCAGTCAAAAGAAGCCTCCCCTACCCCTTTGGCTCCACACGCCAGTGGACACCGAACCTCCTTCATACAAAAAGTTATTTATATTTATACTTGGATTTTGAATTTAAAAGGAGGGTTTGAGTCCCCCAGGAAAAGGTGTTCAAAGCCCCAGGATTTATAGGGACGAGGGGTACCCCCCAGACTGTCAGGTTCGAGTCCAGGCCAGCTCTGAGTCCCTTTCAGGGTTAAGCGGGTTCGAGTCCTGGCCAGCTCTGATTCCCAAGAGAAGGGTTCGAGTCCCTTTAGATTTCCGTATTGTATTGTATTGATAACAGGCTTCTGTTAATGCTGTAATTCATGTGATCGTTTATATGCTGATTCTGGGATCCCTTGTTTGTATGTTGATTGTATGATTGTGCTATTCTGCTGCGTGGCCCTTAAGAGATTTAAGTGTTGTGAGTGATTGTGCCACCCCCATTGAAGAAAAGTTTTATAGCTCTATCTGCGGGGGGGCCGCGGAGTTCTGCCTAGACATAGACTGGCTGACTAGCAGGTATTCGCGGTCTGTAGCGACATCTTGTGACCATGAGTGGTAAAGCAACCTGTAAATTTCTGTGTCCAAAGTCCTGATTCAAAGTACGCATGTGTGAATGAAAGTGAGTGACTGAGACGCAATTTAATCGCGAAGCGAATGCGGAGTCTTGATCTGCGTTTCCGTGTCACCCGCGAGGGGACCGGCCAGAGGCGGACGAAGCGATTGGTGTGAGTGGTTGTGGTGTGTGTTGTTGGAACAAAATAAAAAATACATTACGATAGTGGAATAGGTTAAGCAAGGTATTGAAATTTAAATAGAGTTTGATAACCTAGAAGGAGGCCCTACAGCTATAAAGTCTCGGGTAGGCATAATGGGGGCTGAACAAAGTAAGGAAATAAAGGCAAAAACCCCCTTGGGGTGTATTTTGAAACACTGGAAAGCAGTAGGTGGAATTCCAGGGGGAAAGACAAGGAAGAAGACACCTGTGAAATATTGTCAGGATTTGGTGCCCTCTGTATAAGCTAGATGACGGAGAAAAATGGCCACCGGAGGGAAGTTTAAACTATAATACCATCCTACAACTTATGCTGTTTCTCCTTTGAATGGAAAAGTGGGATGAAGTAATGTATGCAGATATGTTCTTTACCTTAAGGGATAAGCTGGAACGGCAAAAGGATTGTGGAATAAATGTAAAAAGGTTTAGCTGCTTATGAGGAGAGGCAGTATCCTCTATTTCCTCTATCCTCTGGTCGTCTCGTTCAGATTTGGAAGGGTTACGGCTGGTTTCTGATTTCCATTGTTTTTCTGTTCTCCTAGTCACAGGGTCAACAAGTAACTGTGTGGGCTGAGGGGGAGAAGCTGTGGTGTCTGCAGCAGTAGCAGCAGCAGGACTTGCTTTCTTAACACCAGCAGTGTCTGCAGGGGGGGTGGAAGCAGCAGCTGCAGCTGTAGCAGATACGTAAAAAGGAATTGGATTTTTTAATTGACACTGGAGCTACATATTCAGTTTTAAATCAATAATAAATACCAAAAACTGATGAATTTATACAAGTGGTGGGGGCAACAGGCCAACCAGAAAAATCTTCCTTTTGAAACCTCTCAAATACAAAATTGTGAAACAGAGGGGGATTCATCAATGTCTATATTTACCTAATTTTCCAAAACCTCTGCTAGGGAGAGACTTGTTAGAAAATTTAGGGGCTACAATAAAGTTTGATAAATATAAAATTGAACTCCAGGTAAACAAAGAGCAATTGGTAGCTGCCCTAAGTTTAACTATCAGTTGTGTTAAACTGGAACCTGATAATCATAACATCGAACGAATCACAAGTCCGTTGGTGTGGGCAACTGACATACCTGCAAAATCAAAACAAACAGCCCCCATTGTTATTGATTTAATACCAGGGGCAAAACTGGTAAACAGAAAACAATATCCCCTGAGACTAGAAGATAGAAAAGGAATTAAGCCAATAATAGAAAAGTTTTTAAAACTAGGGCTAATGATAGAATGTGAATCAGACTTCAACACACCAATCTTACCAGTTAAGAAACCAAATGGAACCTATAGACTGGTACAGGATTTAAGAGCTGTAAATGATATTACTAAGACTCTACATCCAGTGGTAGCTAACCCCTACACACTCTCGACCAGACTAAAAGACAATCTGATCTGGTTTACAAGTGTCAGAATTGAAAGATGCATTTTTCTGCCTTACCTTAGCCCCAGAAAGCCAAAGAATCTTTGCCTTCGAATGGGAGTCTGTTAGCAAAGGGAGAAAGACAACTAACTCGGACGGTGTTACCTCAGGGTTACAAAGATAGTCCTACAATATTTGGAAATCAATTGGCTAAAGAATTGGAACAGTGGGAACGACCGCCAGGAGAGGGCGCTCTTCTGCAGTATGTGGATGATTTGCTCAAAGCAAATGAAACGGAAGAAAAATGTGTTGAGTGGACAATCTCATTGTTAAATTTCTTGGGTCTAAACAGGTATCGAGTCTCCCAACAGAAAGAACAGCTGGTGCAAGATAAGGTGGTATACCTAGGATACGAGATCTCCAGAGGACAGCGATCCCTAGGGACAGCAAGGAAAGAATCCATCTGCCAGATGCCCAGGCCAGAAACGGTGAGAGACCTGCAAGCCTTTCTAGGAATGACAGGTTGGTGCCATGGACATATCAATACGGGATACTCGCTAAACCTCCCTATGACTTGTTGAAAGAAACTAAAAATATTCTAGTCTGGACTCCTGAGGCAGAAACAGCATTTAAAAGACTGAAACAAGAGCTGATGAAAGCCCCAGCACTGGGCCTGCCCGATGTAACAAAACCATTTTGGCTGTTCTCACACGAATGCCAAGGAATGGCCCTTGGATTCCTAGCCCAACAGTTGGGACCATACAGAAGAGCTGTGGCTTACTTCTCTAAACTAGATGAAGTAAATAAAGGACGGTCCACGTGCCTGAAGGCAGTGGCTGCAGTAATTAGAAACATAGAAGAAGCCAGAAAACTTACTATGGTCCAGAAAATGACTGTGTTGGTATCTGGAGCAGAAAGGTGGCCATTGGCTGTCACCTTCTCAGTCCCTGAAATAGCAGGTGATTTTAACCGAATCAGATGATATAACCACTCAAGTAACTAATGTTGTCAACCCAGCCTCATTCCTAGAAGGAAGAATATCAGCAGAACCAGTTGAGCATGACCATCTGGAAACCATTGAAGCAGTATGTTCCAGCCGCCCAGATCTCAAGGAAGAGCCAATTGAAGGAGCGGATGACTGGTACTCGGATGGCAGAAGCTTCATAAAACAGGGAGTAAGAATGGCTGGCTATGTGGTAAGTACAACAGAACAGTTAATTGAATCAAACCCTTTACCTGCAGGAACCTCAGAACAGAAAGCCCTTTACTTGAGCCCTTAATAGCTCTTACTTGAGCCCTTGACTTAGCAAAAGGGAAGAAAATTAACATATGGACAGATTCCAAATATGCCTTCTCCCTTGTACCTGCCCATGGGGCAATCTGGAAGGAGCAAGGACTGTTGACTTCCCAAAGAAAAGCCATAAAATATTCAGAAGAAATCCTACAGTTGCTGGAGGCTGTTCAGCTCCCAATCCAAGTGGCCATAATGCATTGTAGGGGGCACCCGGGAGGTAACACCATTCCAGAAACAGGTAACAGAAAAGCCAATGCAGAAGCTATATTAGCTGCTGCAAGGGCCAAAGAGTTAGCAGTAGTGGCTCTAGTGCCACAAGAACTAGATACTAATTTTAAACCACAGTACCAGGAATCAGACCGTAAGTGGATACAAAGAAAAAAGGGTAAAATGTTAGACAATGGATGGGGTCAGCTAGAGACAGGGCAGCTAGTACTGCCAGAAAAATTAGTGTGGCAATTTGTAAAAACAGAACATGACAAGGCCCACTGGGGATTAGATCCCCTCTATCAGCATCTAAAAACTAGAATAGCAGGGCCAAAGCTATTCACAGTAGTGAAACAGGTCACATCTCAATGTGAACGGTGTCTGAAAAATAATCCAAACGCAGGAACTAAAGTACGACACAGAGTAATAGACAGAGGAAAATTCTCAGAGGAAGTATGGAAGATTGATTTTTCTGAACTCCCAAGGAAAGGGGGGTATAAGTACCTCTTGGTTCTAACAGATACATTTTCTGGGTGGCCTGAAGCATTCCCATGCAGAACAAACGAAGAAAGAGAAGTAACTAAAGTATTGTTTAATAAGTTTATACAGAGGCTTGGAGCGCCTAAGAGCATCTCCTTGGACAGAGGCTTGTTCAAAAGAGAAACTGAGTCTGTTTGAAATCCTACACGGGAGCCCTTACGCAATGCAGACTGTAAATAGTGAAGCTGTAGATCAAATAGGTAGTCAATATGTGTATGATTATGTTAGAGCTATAGGGAAGCACTTTGATAAGAATGCCACAGTGATGATGGAACACCAACCTAAACAACCTGATTGTAAATTGCATCCTTTTAATCTTGGGGATTGGGTATATGTTCAGAATCTTTTAGGAAAACCTCTGCAAGAGAAGCGAGAAGGACCCTTTCAGGTGTTACTGACCACCTTCACCGCAGTGCGAACAGAAGAACGACCCGCCTGGATCCACCACTCCTGAGTCAAGAAAGCTCCGGAAAATCACAAAGAAAGTTCCTGAGAAGGCTCGGAACTATGGACTGGTGACCCCTGGTGCTGATACTTGGACTTTTGATAAGTATAACCTTATAGAAATCATCAAGCTTGGTGGCAGCTCGTAAATTTTACTTATAAGTCACAAGGTGAGCATATTGAAGCCTATGTGCTCACATCAGTGCTGCCAAGGAGAAATTATTTTTCTGGTCTTGACCTTAGGAGCTGTGCACCAGAATGTTATGATTTGACCCATAGGCCATAATGTTTGGGCGAGTTTTGATCGCTCCAGGAGTAAATGGCAATCAGTCAATGCAGAGGCCTGTATCCCTAAAGAACAATTAGGATATATTTGTGAAAATACAGTTATAGAGAATGAAGATTTATGCTTAGATACTGAAGATAGTGTATGTACCTTTGAAATGTTTCCCCATAATAAGAACCAATCACAAATATGCTATGTAGGAAATGGCTGTGCATGTATTAGAAAATTATGTGTTAGTATTCCTGCTGCATAGGAGTTATTCTATTATTCCACAGGTACAGGACTTTCCACATCCCCTCATTGCTCTTCATGAGGTTCCTGTCTGTCCATTGCTTCGTTGTTTGTTCATTGCTTCAGCCTGTTGAGGTCCCTCTGGATGGCAGCACGGCCCTCTGGTGTAATAGCCACTCCTCCCAGTTTTGTGAATCAGCAGCAGCAGACTTGCCCCATCTTTCAGGCCATTAATGAAAATGTTATATTAAAGCTCTGGATAAATTACTCCACCAAACAGATGACCATCTAAGTCTCCCCTTTCTCCTGAACACTTGGGTAGCTTAAGAGAGCCAATATAATATCACATGGTTACTAAGGAGTGAAAGCCTTCAGCCTTAGTCATGACAAGACAAAACCCACGTAAATGATATCCTCAGGAATGACGTTTGATATCTCATTTCTTCCCTATGGGAATGTTCAGCAAGGCAGGTTCAGTTAAACAATGAAACTGGTGTAGTTACACCACATTTACATTCATGTAAATGGGAACAGGCTTTGGCACGATACCTATGAAACCAGATGTCTGTCAGTAAATCACAAGCAGAAATAAGAACAGAATATATTTGTAACATGATACTCCTCTTACTTATTAAAAAGTTACCCAAACTGAATGCTTTCATAAATGCATTTATTTTTCAATAAATTATTCTGGTACTCTTATAGTTTCTGTTTGCAGGTGATATAAAAGCTACATTATGTATTTCCTGCAAGTAAGAGTTTATTTCGCTCTTTATCTTCAGGTTGTTGTATTCTGTCCTAGAGGAGATCAAATCACTTGTAAATCTGTGTATCTGTTAGTGATGAAAGGGGGAACAGAAATAGAAATATACAGATAGGAAGAGTCACAAACATTATTTTTGTTATTGCAACGTATAGTCTTATAGAGACATTGGAACATCATAGGAGTTCATTTATAATGAAAACGTAAAGTTTCTTTTATTCAGCAAGCATTTTGACACAAACTCTTTAAAAAAAAACAAAACACCAAAAAACAAAGCACACCCACAAACATTTGCCATCCTGTTCTATGAACAGGAACAACAGGTAGGTAGACAGGCCCTTACCAACAATTCGCCCACTGTTGAGGAACTCACCTTCAAAATTCCACGCAACCGGACCTGGCACCCAAATGCTGGCCCTAACCTCCCATAGAATGCCACCCATGGCACAGTCAGCAATCAGGCTATGGGTTTGTCTTTCGTACCTAAAAGCTACAATGTTCCACCCCCTCACAACCCCCCACACAAATGGGCCTGGCTCCCCAAATACAAAGAGTAACTCCTGAAAAATTTTGCTGGCCCTTACCCTCCCATGGAACCCTACTCACAGCACCACAAACCCTCGAGCTCCTTCTTTTCTTTGGTACCTAAAACATAAACTGTTTGTTTCCTGGGCAGCTCTCCCATTGAAGCTGTCTTCAGCTCCAAAATTTCACAAAAATGATCCTGCCTCCTAAAGGCAAAGAGTGACCACTGAAAACTCCTTCCAGCCCCCAACCTCCCATGGAACTCTACCAACAGCACCACCAACAATTGGGCTATATGTTTGCTTTAGTACCTAAAACCTCAAACTGCCAACCCCCCAGCTGCTCAGCATTGTTTTCAATTTCAGCTCCAAAATCCCGTGCAAGTTGGTCCTGGCTCCCAAAGGCGGAGACCATTGAAAACTCCTGCTGGCAGTCACCATTCCATTTAATCAAACCCACAGCACCACCAACAATGCAGTTCATGGTTTTCTTTAGTACCTTAAAACCTCAACTGTTCATCTCCTCAGCTACTCTCACATTTTTTGCCAATTTAAGTTCTAAAATTCCATGCAAACGGACATGGCACCCAAATGCAAAGAGTAACCACTGGAAACTGATTCTGACCCTCATCCTTCCTTTTAACCCTACTCACACCAGCACCAACCATCCAGTTCAGAGTTTTCTTTAGTACCTTAAACCAGAAACATTTGGCCACTCACCCATTTTTTCCAAAGTCGGCTCCAAAATTCCATGTAAACAGACCTGGCTTGCAAAGGTAGAGTGACTACTGAAAACTCTTCCTGGCCCTCACCCTCTTATAGAACCGTATGCACAGGACTACAAACAAATCAGGCTCTAGCTTTTTTTTTTTTATGTAAAAACCTCAACCACTCGTCCTATTGTCCAGTCTGCCATTTTTTCTCAAGTTCAGCTTCCAAATTGCACGCAAAAAGACCTGTGTTACAAAGGCGAAGAGTGAGCAGTGAAAAATCCTGCTGACTCGCACTGTCCCGTGGAACCCTACCTACACTAAACCAACAATTGGGCTCTGGCTTTTCTATTCACATATAAAACTCAACCGTTGGTCCCTTTAGCTCCTGTTTTTTTTTAACGAATTTAGCTCCGAAATTCCACGCAAACAGACATGGTTCCCACATGCAAAGAGCAACCTCTTAAATGTCCTGCTAGCCCAACCCTACCCACAGTTCCTCCTGCTTTACTTTAGTAAAGTAAAAATCTCAACAGGTTGTGCCTTCGGCCGCTCTCCAATTTTTGTCAATTTTGGATCCAAAACTCCACACAAAACGAATATGCTCCAAAAGGCAAAGAGTGGCCATTGAAAACTACTTCTGTCACATTCTGGCTTTTCTTTAGTACCTAAAACCTCTGACATTTCAGACCACTGAAAATTCCCACTAACTCTCAAACTCCTATGGAACCCTACCCACAGCACCAACAAGAACCAAACGTCTGCTTTTCTTTAGTACCTAAAACATCAACTATTCGTTATAACTCTTTTTAGCATATTACGTGAGGTAACCTGTGTCTTCAAGATTTCGTCTTTAATTCTCTTCTCAAAGTGCTTAGCATGTGTTTTGAAAACCAATAGCTCTAAATCCCATAGATAGGAGAAACTGCTCCCAAATCGGAATTCCCATATGCTTTAGTTCCTGGAGCATTTTTTTTCGAACACTAAAAGGTTTTTATTGGTTGTTTTTTTTTTTCCAGTCAGGCTGTAGCACAAATGCTTAGTAACAGGTTGATCTTAAAAGAAGTGTGCTAAGACAGACATCATGCTATTATTCTTTCAAACTATAACACATTTGATGTGGATGTTGTTCTGGTTGTATCTTTTTAGTTGCTAGCATATTAGATGAGATAACCTGTGTTTTCAAAATTCAATCTTTGTTTCTCTTCTCAATGGACTTAGTACATGTTTTGAAAAGCAATAGCTCTAAACCACATAGATGGCAGAAGCTCCCACAACGGAATCCCGATAACAGGAATGACATTCCAGATTGGAATACTGTTCTTAGGAATGATGTTCCCATATTCCTTACTTCTTGGAGTAATTTTTTAAGCACAAAACGCTTTTTATTGTGGTTTTTTTTTCCAGTCAGGCTATAACGCAAATGCTTAATAACAGATAGATCTTGAACAGTGTGGTAAGTCAAATATCATGCTATTGCTCTTTCAAACTACAGCGCGTTTGATGTGAATGTTGTTCTGCTGGTCTCCTTTTATTTGATAGCTTGTTAGAAGTGATAAGACATGTCGAGATATTTAGGCTTTGTTTCTCTTCTCAATGTTTCTAATGCATGTATTGTAAAGCACGAGCTCTAAACTGCATAGATAGCAGAAACTGCTCCCAAATTCGAATTCCCAAATGCTTTAATTCCTGGAGCATTTTTATCAAGCGCTAATAATTATTTTACTGGGGTTTTTTTTTTCAGTCTGGCTTCACCACAAATGTTGAATAAATGTGTTCTCGTGAAAATGTGTACATTTGAAGGTGAGTATCAAGCTGTAACACCTTCAATCTATAAAGAATGTGACGTGAATGCTATTCTGGTGGTCTTTTTTTGCTTGATAGCTTTTTACAAGAGATAAGACATGTTGAGATATTTAGGCTTTGTTTCTCTTCTCCATGTTTCTAAGGCATGTTTTGTAAAGCACGAGCTCTAAACCGCATAGATAGCAGAAACTGCTCCCAAATTCGAATTCCCCTGTGCTTTAATTCCTGGAGCATTTTTATCAAGCACTAAAAATTATTTTACTGGGGTTTTTTTTGCAGTCTGGCTTCAAAAAGAATGGTGAATGAACGTGTTCTCTTGAAAATGTGTACGTGTGAAAATGAGTATCAAACTGTAACACCTTCAAACTATAAAGAATGTGATGTGAATGTTGTTTTTAGAAGGGATAAGACGTGTTGAGATATTTAGGCTTTGTTTCTCTTGTCTATGTTTCTAACGTATGGTTTATAAAGCACGAGCTCTAAACCGCATAGATAGCAGAAGCCTGCTCATCGGAATCCCGTGGACATTAATGACATTCCCCTATTCATTGTTCCTGGACTTTTTTTTAGCGCCATTGTTGGTTTCTTCTTTTCAGGCTTCACCGCTAAAGTTGAATAAAGGTGTATCCCTTGAAAATTTGTAGATAATAGAAGTATCAAGCTCTAACACTTCCAAACTATAAACAATGGGATGTGAATGTTGTTCTGGCGTTCTTTTTACCTTGATAGCATGTTCCTAGAGATGAGCTGTTTCTTTGAAATTTAGGCTTTGTGTCCCTTCTCAATGTTTCTAACACTTGTTTTTTAAAGAAAAAGCTCGATAAACCGCATCAATAGGAGAAACTGCTCCCAAATCTGAATTCCCATATGCTTTAGTTCCTAGAGCATTTTTTTTTCAAGCACTAAAACGTTTTTATTGGTTTTGTTTTTTTGTTTTTTTCCAGTCAGGCTGTAACACAAATGCTTAGTAACAGGTTTATCTTGAAAGAGGTGTAGGAAGATGGTTATGAAGCTGTAACACCTTCAAACTATAAAGAATGTGATGTGAATGTTGTTCTGGTGGTCTTTTTCTACTTGGGAGCTTTTCACAAGAGATAAGACGTTTTGAGATATTTAGGCCTTGTTTCTGTTCTCAATGTTTCTAATGTGTGTTTTGTAAAGCACGAGCTCTAAACCTCATAGACAGCAGAAATTGCTCCCAAATTCGAATTCCCATGTGCTTTAATTCCTGGAGCATTTTTATCAAGCACTAAAAATTATTGTATTGTTTGTTGTTTTTTTTTCAGTCAGGCTTTAACACAAATTCTGAATAAAAGGGTTCTCTTGAAAATTTGTATGTGTGAAGATGAGTATCAAGCTGTAACACCTTCAAACTATAAAGAATGTGATGTGAATGTTGTTCTGACATTCTCTTTTACTTGATAGTATGTTACAAGAGATGAGCCGTTTCTTTGAAATTTAGGCTTTGTTTCCAATCTCAATGTACTTAGCACATGTTTTGTAAAGCAATAGCTCTAGAAACCAAATTGATAGGAGAAACTGCTCTCAAATCAGAATACTGTTTTTAGGACTTCTTTAGTTCCTGGAGTGTTTTTTCAGCACTAGAATTTTTTTATTTGCTGTCAGGCTATAACACAAATACTTAGTAATAGGTTTATCTTGAAAGAAGTGTGGTAATACACATTATTTCAAACTATAATGCATCTGGTGTGAATTTTGTTCTGGTGATTTCTTTATACTTAGCATTTTTTCAAGCACTAAAAGTTATTTTACTTCATTTTTTGCAGTTAGGCTTTAACACAAATGATGAATATAGGTGTTCTGTGGAAAATTTGTAGATATGAAGATGAATATCAAGCTGTTACACCTTCAAAGTATAAAGAATGTGATGTGAATGTTGTTCTGGTGGTCTCTTCTTACCTGCTAGCATATTACACGAGATAACCTGTGTCTTTGAAATTTAGTCTTCTTTTCTCTTCTCAATGTACTTAGCACACGATTTGTAAAGCACTAGCTCTATAAACCACTTAGATAGGAGAAACTGCTCCCGAATCAGAATACTGTTTTTAGGAATGATACTCCCATATTCTTTAGTTCCTGGAGGTTTTTGTTCAATCACTAAGATTTATTTTATAATAAATTAGGGTACTCTGTGTTAACTTGGGATGGGGGAGGTGGGGGCGGGGGTGTGCTATTGCTATTTTGTGGTTGCATGTGGGGGGTCCAGTCCCACTCCCTCTACTTTTTAAACCCCTGGCCCTTGATCCCTGAGATATCTCCTGGCTGTGTTCTAATTTTACTTGTGAGTGATGTCAGACTGACCACATCCTGTCTTACTCGGCCATTTTTTTTTAGTTCTTTCAAACAGAGAAACGGTGTCTGCAGAATACATAACACTATTTGGACCAGAAGCTGTATTTTAAAGGCTGTCCTCTCCTGAGAGGGGAAAAGACTTCCTATATGCCTTCATAACTATGTTTTCAAGTGCTAAAATCAGGTGATGTGAGTCTTACCCAAACTGGGAAAAAAGTGCAATAATCATTGCAACATCCAATCCTTTTTCCCTGGTCTTTCTTCAAAACATTTAGCCCCTCTGTTCTAACAATTAAGACACTTAGGAAAAACTCAAAACCAGATCACACCCGAGTTCATCACAATGAGAACACAATGACATTCTGCACCTCTCTTCTCCCTAGACAGACACTAAGTGCCAAAAGATGAACTTCTCTTGGAGAGCTCTGGTTTGGGCCAGAGACATTTCTCAACATCTTTTGCCTCTGCAAGCTACAAATTGGTCAGCTTCCCACAGGCTCGAATCCAGTGGGATCTTCCAGTATTCCATGGCTACCAGAAGCTCAGCTGTTTGTTACCTTTTGCCCAGACCAAAAAGAGGATTGCTGTAAAGCACAGGGGCAGTCTGGAAACTCGTCCACCAACCTAATACAATTGTGCTTCAAACCACTGGGGAAAAAGGACGTGGAGGCACACTGGGCAACGGCCCAGCCTCCAGGAGAGGCTGAAGATGCAGCCATGAGCAGAAGTGAATTGTGAGATCAGTTTTCCTCCTGCCCCATCCACTTTCTGCAGTTTCTTTCAGATATTCAAGGCTGACTGGCCTATAAACATCTTTTAATTAGTTTTAACCTTCAGATCTAATACAGTCCACTTTCTAGCACTCTCACAGCATCTCTCATAAGCGATCAAGGTTTCCTCATCAGAAACATTTAACCTCATATAAAATTCTGACGAGTTTTTCTGATTTACGAATTCCATACCAGATTAATTGCTATCACATGACTGTTCAGATCCCTCCCAGAGTTAGGATTCCAGTCCACACTCTCCTTGGGCACAACTAGATGTGTATCATCTTTTGCACATTTTTGTTCGCCTTCTTTAACATTTTGCAAAACTATTCTCTTTTCCTTAGTAGTGAGGGGGCTATCTAAAAGTGCCTAGATATTCCCCCCCCCAGTGGAGCTATGTGTCATCATTCTGACACATAGAATTCTGAGTAGCCCATATATCCCATCTGTGTTAACCCAATAACCCCCCCCCAAGACTGTTTCAAGAGATACACACACAATAAAAACTAGGGCTCACATTAACAGTGAAACAGTAAGAATCAGACAAAACCAGATTCCAATTAGAGAAAAAAACCATCCCAAATAGTTAACAGCCTGACCTTGAGCCAACCGTGCAAGACAAATGCAAGACAGATGAAAGAGATGGGAAGCACTCCCCACAGCTTCTCTTGGTTACAGCCTTGAGCACTGAGTAGAAAACCACTAAGTAATTGATTTCACTGTGTTAACATACCCATTAATATATTAATGAGCTTTCAGCATACCATAATACCCACCCATAGGCTAATAAAAAGCCCCTGACTCTTTGAGCATGGGTGTTGAAATTTTTGAGCATTGCCACTTTACATGGAAGAGAGGAATTGGTTACCCAGTCCTGGGTGTGAATGAAAGAATAATTTTAAAGTTCTTTCTCACATTTTTGGTTATAAAAGTAGCACTTGTGATTGGGGAAGTTGAGCTTGCTTTGTGGAGTACCACCCTGCTCCCTTTTCTGTGCAGAACTGGAAGCAAAGATCTCGGCTCTGTGTGTGGATCAGCTTTTTGCACACCAGGTAGCCGACCCCACCTTCGGAACATTTCTGGCAACCCAGATGGCACTGAGACAGAGCCTTGCCTCCTGATGGTGGACTGGACTGCTTCATCCTCTAGGGTGTTGGGTAGTAAGTGCTTCAAACATGCAATGCTATTGTCCTGGTTTGACAGGACCAGGGTCAAAAAAAACCTGCCTGGGACACCACCAGCATCTGCATGCCTGTTAATGTGGCACTTGAAACACAGCTGTGCTCCCACAAATATTTGAGAACAGCCCTACCCTGTTTGGTAACACACTTGAAAAGCAACTGGAACTG
>JAAWXA010000013.1:349025-363849 GCA_038090715.1 Florisuga fusca
TACCAAAACTCAGAGCTGCAGGAGACTTCTCTTCATTGAAGCGAGCCCCTCACCTTCCAATGTCATGACAGTGCAAGATTACCTCCACCTCTTCCTCGAGCTCTTCCAACAAATCCTCCTCGACTTCCCCACTGCTGCTGCTGCTGGTATTGTTCCTTTGACATGGCAACTTTTATTTCACACTGGAAATGGAACATTAAACTCAGATCCAATTAGCAAAGATATCCCCTCCCCAAAAACCATTCTTAAGCATACAGAAAACTAGGCAGAAAAAACTAAGCAGAAAATAGGATTTGTGTGTCTGTTTTCCCTATGAAACAGACCTCTGAGGTGTATTTATCTTGGAAAAGTGAAATAAAACCTGCATTACAAAATGCACGGTTGACATTTTTACTTAACTCTGTTCTGAAGCTAACACTAAATACTCATCCAATAAAGAAGAAGCCAGCTACAATTTAAGCTTTTATTACTAGGTTGAATTTCACCAGGTTTCTGAAAAGAATGTAACTCCTGAGAGGAAAGCCTAACTGTCCACGTCAAGTCAGTTTTGGAAGCATGCAAAGATAAACTGTCATTTTTCTTAAAACAACAAAATATTTCCATACTTAATGTACAAAGATCCTGTTGCCAGGAAAGCATAGTGCAGCCATCAGATCAGTGACACTGTATTGTGATCATATAGTTAGAAAATATGGGAGCTTCAAAATTAAAGAAATCACAGCATCCCAGCCCCCTCCCCACAGGGGCTTCAGTACAAAACCTCACTAGAAACCCTCTTGTCTCAGAAGTTAACATTACAGTAATTTATTACTAGTACCTTTATAAGTACTTCATAGGCTTAAGGTTTACACCTGAGAAATAATGCTAACAGGTATCTTCAGACTATTAGCCTAAAACAGATGCTCATGGAATTCCCTCTATTGTCATTGTTCAGCTTCTCCAGGAACAATTCCACCTACTTTACTAAGCCCAACATTGTGGTATTTCTTTTCCATTATTTTCTTCACCGGTTCCTCTTCCTTGAAAGTAATGAAGCAAAATCCACGCCTCTTGTTAGTTTTGTTGTCCATGGGGAGCTCTATTGATTCAACCTGGTAGAACACAGGGATTTTACCCTTTATCCTGACATTCATACTACTGTGAAATGCTTCTAACAGGTCATATTTGATAACTGAAATTATTTAGACTTGAATATGAAAATGTCTCTCCTTTGTAGGGCTTTACATCACAAGAAACCATCACAAATATCACCTTCACTAGAAACAGTGTTCATAACTGTGTAAAAGATTTTTATTTTTTAAACTCTAACACAGTATCATTTGCCCATTCAGGAACTCATACAAAATACGGTGCAAAAAGAACCAGTTCTGTTGTGCGGGAGTTTAACTGTTTGCCTGTTTCACTTCAGTTTGAACTCAGAAGTAACTAGGTGTTTCAAACATTCAGCAGACCTAAACCTTCAAGCTTTGTATGAAGAAGATGTAGCTTTGTGCAAGTGAATAATTCTGCTGATTCATGACACTACTAAAATTTTAAATTAAACAGGACAAATTTCATACCTGACTATAAACACAGAACAAAGTTCTACTTACAAATGGCACAAAAGACTCCAACTTAGGTAAACAGTAGTTAAAATCTTTAGTCCAGAATGAACTATCTGTAAAAAGGCAGGCATTTGACAACCGAATTCCCTGACAACACAGTTGTGATGACCTGATGCTGGCAACATCTGAGAATTAACTGGGAAGCCATAGCTGTACTAAGCTCATGCTTTTAAGGACTGCAGTGACATTTTGTTTATCTGAACCACCAAAAACTGAGGACAGAGAGAGACAGAGACTACATAGTTGCACAGAATTGAGGCAAACTGTCTGAATCTGTGCCCATAGCAAACCAGCTAAGGTAGCTTAGGAGAATCTTACCCAACTGACCAAAGCATCATGCTCAAAAATGCTGCCTCCCATGCCTGTCTCAGTCAAGACTTCCAGAGATCCCATGAATCAGCTCATGATTCTCTGACTTACCATAACTCTTTCTTTCATTAACCCAGTTCATGCAACTCAAAGCCTGTAATTAATACCCTTATGATTAAAATTGACTACTGAGACACTACAGTGGCATTAAGCTTACAGTGGCATCCATGTAGGTTGCATCTGGGGGGGCTGCAAGTTCTACAGGTATAAGCAGTTTATCTCATTACGTACCTCACCAAAAGCTCCAAAATATTCCCTTATTTTCTCCTCAGGTGTATCTGGAGATAAACCCCCAACAAAAATCTTTTTAATGGGTTCTTTTGTTTTCATGGCTTTAGCTCTTTTTGGATCAATGACCTTTCCATTCAGCTTGTGTTCTTTCTGGTCCATGACCTGCAGAAAATTAAAACATGATCTTACAGTTCAAGCTAAATGTTTCATTGTTGTTTTGAGCAAGGCCCAGTTATTTTATATTTAGTTTTTGTTAATGATATTGCTTCAGTTTAAATATTTTGGTTACAGCAACAATCTTTTGCACAAAACCAAATAGTTCTATGATTTCGAACAGTATTCACTGACATAGGTGGTTCTGACAAAGCCTTTCAAGAGTCACCTGGAGCCACATAAGGGAAGAGTTCAACATTTCTCAGCTAGTACTCTACAATCCCACCCTCAAACCTCATGAAGTAAAGACTCTGTAACTTTAGAAATCACCAAAGGGTGAAAGCTTTTAGAAAGTTTAACAGCAAATTTATTTCTCCTAGCATAAATCCCTAATCTGTGAAAGCCACTGGCTCTGCTCTAATGCAGCTCTGGAATGCAAAGATGAAATTCTTTACATATTACTGCTTCCACAGTAGTAGGCAGCAGACATTTATATACAATATTTTCAAAGTGCTTGTCAGGTGGCTTGCAGTACACTCCTCTGCAAGTACCCAAAGCCATACATTGGGAATCACTGCTGGTTCTGACCACTAAATCAAGGGTAAGCTGGTTTAGGGAAAACATTTCAGTAAGCATCTTAAATATACTGTATCCCAGATATTAAATATACTGCAACATCTTTAACAGATCATGTACAAACAACTGTGCATACAATCATCTGAATGCTGTTTCTTTGCTATCTAAAATTGAAAATATTGATTCATTACATTAATACTACCTTATCTACGCTCTCAGATTCTTTGAAGAGTACAAAGCCGAAGCCTCTTGATCGCCCAGTGATGGGATCTAACTTCAGAGTGCAGTCTACGACTTCACCAAATTTAGAAAAATAGTCCTTCAGATCTTTCTTTGTAGTGTCCCAGCTAAGGCCGCCAATAAACATTTTCCTGTTAAGACAAGATGATTAATCTCTTAATGTGTCTTACCCAAAATCCTGGACTGTCAAGCTTTATGAGCTCAGTTAGCTAGTGTAAGGAATAGCAAAACTTTTATCAGCGATACTACACACACAGGTCTGCACTTTCTGGGAACTTGCTCAAGCGCTCCTCGCCTGATTAGAGAAAGACTTACATGTACACAAAAGTTTTGCACCATCTTCCACTGTAGTTGCTTGCTCTGCTATCCCAAGAAATGACAAGGAATGGAAAAAAGGATATTTTACTACTTCCTCGCATCCCAACCACTACTGAACCACCACAGGCCTAATTTCATTTACGTATTTCAGATTCTCCAAGCAACTAATTATGGAACAAACACAGACAATATATTTATAAGGCAATGCAGTTAAATAGAATCATTTATGTACTAGTCTGTACTGGTCACATGCCAGTATTGATAGAGTAAAACAAAAAAGTGTAGTCAAATCCCCTGCCACAGAAAGCTGTAAAAAAGCAAAGTATCTCATGGTGAAAACTTAGCTTTCCTCCCGGAAGCATTTGTCATAACCTAGTGCAATCACAAAAACACCTTCCCAATATATTATCTAGATGACCAGTGCTACTGGACAAACATGTACAGAAGATAACACTGATCATGAGCTGTCTTTTCCAAAGCACAGAGGAAGCTTGGAATCAAATTGGAATCAACTTCTTTGCCGCAGTTGTTAGTAGCAGGACCAGTTATGTTCAGAGAATTCAACTCCCTAGGCTATGAGACAGGGACCAGGAGCAGAGATCCCCAAAATCCAGAAGGAGATGGTCAGTGACCTGCTGCCCCACATGGATGTGCACAAATCTATGGAACCAGATGGGATACACTCAAGAATGCTGAATGAGCTGGCAGCGGTGCTCACCAAGCCATTTTCCATCATCTATTAGCAGTTCTGGCTCACTGGAGAGGCATCAGAAGACTGGAAAACTAATGGAATCCCCATATACAGGGGTCAGAAGGATGGTCTGGGAAATTACAGGCCTACCAGTTTGACCTCAGTCCCAGGGGAGTTGATGGATTAGATCATCCTGAGTGCTGTTGTGCAGTACTTGCACAACAACCAGGTGATGAGGCCCAGCCAGCATGGGTTCATGAAGCTCGGGGCCTGTTTGACTAACTTGATCTCCTTCTATGGTAAAGTAACCCACTTACTGGATGAGGGAAGAGCTGTGGATGTTGACTTCAGCACCTTGAATTTAGCAAAGCCTTTTGACAAGGTCTCCCACAGCATTCTCCTAGGGAAGTTGGCTGCTTGTGGCTTGGGAGTGCATGTGCTCTGCTGGATAAAAAAACTGCTTGGAAGGCTGGGTCCAAAGAATTGTTCTGAACGGAGTTAAATCCAGCTGGTGGCCGGTAACAAGTGGTGTTCCCCAGGTCTCAGCGCTGGAGCCACTCCTGTTTCACATCTTTATTGATGATTGGGACGAGGGGACAGAGCACACCCTGAGTAAACCTGCAAATGACACTAAGCTGAGTGGAAGTGTCGATCTGCCCGAGGTTAGGGAGGCTCAGCAAAGGGACCTAAAACAGGCTCAATCAATGGGCTGAGGCCAACTGCATGAGTTTTGTTAAGGCCAAACCTGGGGTCTTGCACTTCGACCACAACAACCCCCATCAGTGCTACAGGCTTGTAGAGGAGTGGCTGGAGAGCTGCCTAGCAGCAGGGGACCTCGGAGTGCTGGTTGACAGCCAGCTGAACACAAGCCAGCAGTGTTCCCAGGTGGCCAAGGAGGCCAACTCCATCCTGGCCTGTATCAGAAACTGTGTCCAGTAGGACCAGGGAGGTAATTCTGCCCCAATACTCTGCCATAATGAGGTCACACCTTGAGTACTGTGTGCAGTTTTGGGCACCGCAGTATAAGAAGGACACTGAAGTGCTGTCAAGGTTGCAGAGAAGGGCAACCAAGACGATTAGGGGTCTGGAGATGCAGATG
Organism: Florisuga fusca; assembly: GCA_038090715.1. Classification (NCBI taxonomy): domain Eukaryota; kingdom Metazoa; phylum Chordata; class Aves; order Apodiformes; family Trochilidae; genus Florisuga; species Florisuga fusca. The sequence goes on from JAAWXA010000013.1 coordinate 354,307, forward strand.
TATGAGAAGAGGCTGAGGGAACTGGGGCTGTTCAGCTTAAAGAAGAGGAGGCTGAAGGGAGACCTCATTACTCTCTACAACTACCTTCAAGGAGGTGGTAGTGAGACAGATGCTGGTCTCTCTGGTGACCAGTGACAGGACAACAGGAAATGGGGTAAACTATTGCCAGGGTAGGTTCAGGTTAGATATTAGAAAAAAGTTCTTCACAGAAGGAGTGATGAGGCATTGGAACAGGCTGCCCAGGGAGGTGGTGGGGGCACCATCCCTGAAGATGTTCAAAAGATGGGTAGATGAAGAGCTACAGTAGTTTACAGAGTTTAGTGGTTAGGGCTTGTTGGGTAGATGGTTGGACTCGATCTTAGAGGTCTTTTCCAACCTTGATGATTCTGTGATTCTATGAAATCATGACCATCCCACCACATTAATAAGCCACAAAAAAACAGAGAAATCAAGACCTGATGCATGTAGAAACACTTCATGATTTGCAACAACTGAAAATCAAGCCAATATGCACACAAGTGAATTATTCTTAGTTATTACGCATACGGCTTATGCATTCCTTCAAAAGCGGATTAGAATTGAGATGATCTCTTCTAATACTGATACAGAAGATTTTACAGGAGGCTTTAAACAAGAGGTATGATCCATTATGATCTATAAAAATGCTTTCTAAAAGGCTTTGTTCATTTTCACTTTACAAGCTTATTCCACAATCACACAGTTAACAGAAAACCTGAAAAAACACTAGCATGTTTCCAACTTCTCCAGTCCCACACACACATAAATATTTCTGCCACTCATGTACCATTGCATGGTACTTCCACAAGTCAAACTCTCAAATCAAAAGCTTCTTAGGCGAACTCAGTTGAATTAACTGTGCTCTTACATAAATAGCATGAGCATTCGGCTTCTGACAAACATACCCAAAATCCATACAGATGAGGAGTGCAAGAACTCAAGATATTTCTATAAAAGTCTTGAAGTTTATAAATAGGAGCATCAATTTCCCATTCATCTTCAAAGCACCAAAAGCCCTTTCTAGCATGACATCTTACTGTCTTTAGCACCAATATGGAAAAAATGGTACACTCTGGTAAGCCAGCAGCCTCATACCAGTACAGACAGTAATTCCAGGGATGCTTTATGTCCTTGTTTTTATCCATCATTAAGGTTCTTTTTACTTATTTTGTGGAGTATTTTTAAGAAGCAAAACAGAACAAACAGAGGATGCAGCACTGATTTCTGACACATGGGGGATAGTGATGCTCTAGCAATTATTACCAACCACACACTTGCTATGAGACATACAAACACCTGTTTTACAGCTGTCAACAAACGATTAGCATAAAAATTAAACATCCTGTTTTATAGCTACTAACAACCAACATTAAACTACAAAACCGTATCACTAATCACACCACAGACCAAGAACATGAGTTTGCCACTGACAGGCCTCTAGAGGGTTTTCTTCCCATCATGCAAGATGAGGGTCACAACACCAATGTGAGCACAACAATAAATGTGGAATGTCACAGTGCTGTCAAAAGCTTGTAAAATAAACATGTTTCCCAAACCAGTTTGGCTGGTGCAAACTCACATGCAGTCTTCCCAAATAAGCTGCCAGAAGTGTCCTGGGAAAGCTTTCAAACCTCTGAGTTAGCTAAACAGACCATAAGCATCACCACCACTAGTGGTTTGGCCTTCCTCCAACAAGATAGTCAGAGAGTTGCCAGCATACGGATTCCCCCTGTCCACAGCTTTCAGTGAGATCTGAGGGCACAAGAACCTATGCGCTGTTTTTTTCCTGAAGACACCGTCCCTAATTCCTGATTCAAAGGAAACACTTATGTACTCACATCCAGCTGCTAAAGACAGTTTTCAAAACACTTATTTTCCTGTACACAATTATCCATAAAAATTGACAGGTCAAAAAAACCCAACTGAACTATTCTAAAAGTCAATGTATGATACATATAATCACTGCCCAATGTCCCTGCACCACTCAGTGACTTTTGTGAAACCCCTCTTAAAAGCTGTGTATTTGAGGGCAAAAGATAAAAAAAGAAAGGGACTGGAGAGGGACTTTTTGCAAGGGCATGTAGTGATAGGACAACGAAAAACTGTTTCAGACTGAAAAAGGGTAAATTTAGATTGGATATTTGAAATCAATTCTTCCCTGTGAGAGTGGTGAGACACTGAAACAAGTTCCCAGAGCAGCTGTGGATGCTCCCTCCCTGGAAGTGTTCAAGGTCAGGTTGGACAAAGCTTTGAGCAAGGTGGTCAAGTGGGAGGTGTGCCTGCCCATGGTAGGGGGTTGACACTTTGTGATCTTTAAGGTCCCTTCCAACCCAAACCATTCCATGATTTCTAAATAAATACGCAAACTGCAAAGATACTTAGAGCTATTAAGTGCAGGTAAGAAGTAACAAAAACGTTCTAAGTTTTTACTAAGCGTAACAAAACACCACTTGTGAAGGTTTGGCATTAGGTACCTATGGGACACAGAAGCTAGTGTTCCTTTGCCCAGTTTATTTTCCACCTTAATCAATAACACACCTGGACTCCTCTTTCTTACTGGCCTGATAGGAGGCAGCATACAGCATAACCTATAACTTAGGTTATGCAAACTTCACTTGCTATATGAATGATAACGGCCCCACACCAAATATCAGGCAGAGATCTTACGGCTGCAACACAAGGCAACATTAAGTGACTGCAACCTGAGCAGACAGCTACATTGCGTTACAACACATGGCACCTCAGGTTTAAGAAAGCCAGCCTCAAGAAAACCAACCAGTTTGTACTTTGGCACACATCACACCAGATGTACAGCTTAGTGACAGTCAGCTCCAAATGCTGCGGAGCATGGGTTGACAGGGGCACTAGACAACAGCATTAACTTCTCCCACGCTTTTCTAAAACGACCCGGAGCACGGTATGCCTAGCAATTCTCTGCAGTGATCAAAGGCAAACCAGCTACCGAGCCGGCAGCCCTTTCCAAGAGCACGCCAAGGCGCCTGGGTCGCGTTTAAGTTTGCAGCCTCCAGATGAGCCGCCAGCTACCGCCCGAGCCGCTGCCGGGGTGCCACCCGCCTCGCCGCAGCCACTGTCGCGCCACAGGGGCCTCTTCCCCTTTCCCCACACCCCAAGTGCCCCTGGCAAACAGGAAGGCGGAGGCGCACAGCCGAGCCAACGGCCCGCCCCCGCTGGCCAGACCCGATACATGACGTAGCCAGAGCGCCAAGTAAACAAATAGGGCAGCAAGAGGGGTCCCGCCGGGCCAGGTCGAGCCAAGGGGTGCCGTACCCCGCCACCCACCCCAGCCGGACGCCGCCGGAACAAACGCCGCGGAGTGCCCGTGCCGCCCCAGCCGCTCACCCCTCGTCCTCCTCGTTCTTGCTGGCGTCAATCTTGGCTCCCTCCGACTCTATCCCGCCGCCACTGCTGCCGCCGCCTCCCNNNNGCGCTCCCGGCCCCGCTACCGCTTCCCCGCCAAGGTCCCGGCCCCGCTCGCGGCCCCGGCGACTGCACAAGCGCACCAAGCCCGCTTCTCGCTCCCTGTTTTTAATGGCGCCGCCAGCAACCTAACCTAAAATGGCGGACGGAAGGAACGCGGCTGGCGCGGTCACGTGGCACCACGCTCGGCGCGGGGGGTGATGCAAGGCGGGAATCGCTGGGTCATGGCCGCTGAGGGCTGCGGTGTTTCCCGGGCGCCTTTCCGCCAGCCGCAGCGCTTTGGAGTTTAGCTGGTGGCCGCAGCGGAGCACGCTGCTGAGCGAGAGGCGACTCGTCACGAGAAGTGACTGACCGCGCTCCGAGTACTGCCCAACATGGCCCTCTGAGCGTTGTGGTGACCTGAGCCTGCAGAGTCGGTTTCCACCAAGATCCGGGGCGCGTCACAACCTGTGCCTGAAGGCACCAGAATGAAGTTTTTACACCATAAGAAAAAGTAAGTTTTAAATTTAAAACAAATTGCTACGGGCTGAAGTAAAACTACTTTTAGAATCCACCTGCACTGTGGAAAAGTTGGGGATACAAAGTCACATGCTGCTGTCGCTTCTCCCACTGGCCCTGTGCCGTTTGGGTAGGTCGTAGCAAATGCTGTCAGGAAGCCTTTCCTCATTCAACCTAATTGCTAAAATCACAGGAGCCTCCCCAGATCTAGCTTAAACCATAGCAGTTACGGTTTGCAGTTGCCTCAGAAATACACTGATTATGGTTTGGAAACTTAAACTAATACATGCACTACTCCCTTTAAAAGTTTTAAAAGTCTAGACTCCCCTGTGAATTAGCTACTCACATTCCACTTCTCTTCCAACAAGAGTTTTGCTTTTGCTGTATGACTATTTATGCTAAAAATAACACTTCAAGCAGACTGCTGCAATGCTTCGACCTGAAGTAGGATGTGTATACTTGCCCATCCCAGCTGTTCTCCTATTCAGAAAACAATGGGCTGGTTAAAGCAGTTTTCCTTCTCTAGCAGTCATTCACCCACGTTCTTATGTTGCTTCCTAGTATACACCAGATGGGAAACCTGTTTTCTGATCCAGTTGTGTAGAGTCCAAATTGGAAGGACTAGATCCCAGGCTTTTACACATTCTGGTTTCTGACAGCAATGTGCAGAACAGCAGAGGAGAAGGCCTGGATGGGATAGAGTGCTGCAGATTCCCTAGCACTCACTGACCCTGGAGAACAAAGAGCTATAAATAACATAGAATTTGCCATCTGGCCAATGTTATGTCCTGGTACCAGGTGCCTTTGGTGGGGACAGACATAAGGTTTTGTTAGTAGAGAGAGCACTTTGAGGTGCAAACTGTAGATCAATGAATAGATACCAGGATACTATGTAACCACACAAAGTGGTTCTGACTGTACACAGGAAGCAGGGTGCCTTCATGTCTTCCATCAGTGAAGTTCACAAACTTGTCATCTCCTGGCTGGAGTTGAAATAACGAGCAATTGCTCTATGGAAGTTACACCCTTGAGTATTTTCAAGCACTTGGGTTCTAGAACAATGAAAGGTAAAATAAGATTTCACCCTCCAACCCCCCCCCCAGGTAATGCTGAGCTATCAGCATAAAATGGTGCTGCTGTAGTTCTAAGCCCCTTTCTTGAGATGTATGAAATTGGCAGTACTGTGCCACAGACCACTCCTCCTCTTTCTCACAGGAAAAAAAAACACTATCTTCCACAACAGTGCTAACGTGTAATGTTCTCTTAAGAGACAGGTCAGAAAAAGGAGTGACTTTTGCACACAATAACCTTGTCTTGAGCCCTTAACAACTTCTAGAAAGGAACCTGCCCTTCTATACTAGTTGTAACACCGTAAGCCATCAGGAAGACTATACACTCACTTAAGTAAGCATTTATTAGAGAATCTTTTAACATGAAATTATACAAATAAATTTTGTATAAACACAAGTCCACATTATGTTGCAACATGAATGGCAAAAATAAAGTAAAAACCATAAAAGAAAACTAGTTGGCCACTATATACAGTTGGACACAGTAGTGTCAGTGAGTCTTATACAAAATAGTTATTTCCTCTCATGAAGACCACTCTCCATTCACTGCAAAGCTGCAATGCTCTCACTGCTGCAAGATGGCTTTGTTGCAGTATCTCCACCTAAAAATCAAGACAAAATTTATGTCAGATCTGTGCAAGTTACTACAATTGTTAAAAGGTCCATTTTCATGAATTGCTTTAAGTCTTCTATATATTCCTTTCTTCACTGTTAAGGATCATATGCATTTTTATCAAGGTAACACAATAATTTTTTTACCCATCAGTAACTTATTTCCCAAACACAGCCATTCCAAGCCACTTAAGAAGCTGTTCCAGAACAAGACTTATCTGATTTAGACTACTAATTAGGCTCTGGGTCAGTTTGTTGTTTTTTTTTTTCCCCCACTGGCAACACTGCCAAAAAGGGTTTCTGATTATTGAGCTATCTAAACAAGTGCTGTGCAAACAGAAGTCAGGTTGATTTACTTCAAAGTCCAGGTGCATATGATCTTTAACGTTTTTCCAGATTTAAAAGTTCGTTTTGGTTTGCAGATTTCACTATTAGCTATAAAAAGAAAAAAGCAAGCATTAAATCTTAAAGAATGCACACTTAAAATGAGGTTCCACAATTGAAATACAACACTAAACAGAAGACCAAATGATTAAGCTGTAAAGGCATTTATGTACTTTTAACTCCTGTAAAAAACCATTTAAGTTAAGACACTTAATCTCCAAAAAGATTTAAAAAAAAAAAAAAAAAGAAGCCAAAGTCTGAAGTTTTCCACTTTAATCTTTACGCTGGTACATGAAGTTGGAAGAGACCATACCACAGGACAGCGTTTTCTGGTGTATGCCTTGCGCTCTGCCTGCAACGTGCGACCCCAGAGATAGACGTGGTCAGGGTGACACACGGCCTGCAATGAAGTTCCCGCTGGCGGGTACAAACAAGGTATAATGTCAGAGTTAGAAGACAACATTCTTGTTTTCCTTAAGTTGTACCCATTTCAGTACTTTACCTGTTAATACTTCTAATAAGTTTAATAATTCCTCTAGATCACCTGGTACACAAAGCAAAACAGAAAAACTCTTATGTTTTTCTGAAGTACTAAAGAAGATAAAGTCACATTTTTACAAAGTTAAAGACCTATAGACACTGTAGGCAAAGCTGGTTTTAAAAAAAAAATGGTTTTAAGTTAACAGAAGCTTAATTAAAGGAAGAGTCATGCTACACAAGTTTATACTCTTCATTTGTCTATTGATCTTTAAATTAGATTAGACATACTCAGAGTGGGCCTTGCACTCATGTACACACCTGTTTCCTGAAGTACTAGGTACTGCTTTAGTACGGCTGGTAGTTATTTTGGTGATTGCCGCCACCACGGGATGCTTTTCCATATGTGCTTTGTTGACCTGGAGAAACAACAACCCAGATGCATTAAGATTTAACATACAACACTCAAAAGGATATTATTCCTTTGAAGTACACCAACAGGGCTACTCTTTAGACCCATGCATTATGAGTAAAGAGTTACACTGCAAGTTACTCAGAGTCTCTGCTCAGAGGTGCATGTTATCATCTAGAGTGATAGCAAAACCACTTACCACTGTAGTCTGTGTACCCTGGCCCGTATCCATAATTGGGATAGTTGTATCCAGAATAGTCATATCCTCCATAGCCACTGTAGCTTTGATCACTATAAGCACTATTGTAGCTTCCATATCCTTGATCATAGTAGTTATTAAATCCTTGATTCCAGTTTTGTCCCTGACCTGAAACCAAGTATAGCATTTATAAATTAGAAAACTTAAAAAAATACTATGTTTACTACTCTCCTATACCACTTCATCTAACTTTCTATGGCAATCTTTCTATGCCAGAACTGTTACCTAGAAAAAAACCACTTACCTTCCCAAGAAAAAGTATTTTTAAGAAAAAGTATTTTTAAGAAAAAGTATTTTTAAGAAAAAGTATTTTTAAGAAAAAGTATTTTTAAGAAAAAGTATTTTTAAGAAAAAGTATTTTTAAGAACAGGTCATAGGATCTTATCACCTACAAGACTGCAGAAAGGTTGCAGGTAGTTCTGCTCATAAAATTGGAAAACCAACACACAACACAGAAGGCATACACTACAGCAACTCCTGCCATATTCCACTTTGAATCATTAATTGCCTGAACACCACATTATATCACAGGATCAGCTTTACTGCATTGTGTTAGTTTTAAGTGCTTCATTTTTTAAGACCGAGGTGCATAAACCTGTAGCTGATAGTGTATTTATTTACAAGCGGTATCAACATGACAGTCTTCCAGCTCATTGTTTCCTACCCTTGAGCCAACCAACAGTGTATACTTTCATCTGAAATAAAACCTGCATTTAGCTATGCTGTCAGCTTAGGATATATAAAAGAACCCTACATCCAGTTTGCCACTGCACCACTTAAATGCAAGCAGAGCAAGGAGTGCCTTATGCTTCCACAAGCAATCACAAATCAAAACACCATTTACTAACATGCTGCTTTCCACGTTCAATTTAAACATGCAACCTGCATGCACCCTGAAACATGGAATATCTACTAACATCTTAGTGCCTGGTACAGAAACAGAAACATTTATGTTAATTTCACATCCAAAACACTCACCCCGTCCACGCCCCCTTCCACCTCCTCGGCCACCAGCTGCATTGCTTTTTGCTCCCTTCTGCTGCTGCTGCTGTTGCCTATATATCTCTTTGGGCTGTGCTACTTTGATCTCACACTGTAAAGACAGACATTTTTTCAAGTTAAGTTAAATCTAGAATTTCAAGACTATTCTGTGATTTGATTTCAGGGAAACTACAGAAGTAATTTATTTCACATGCTAAGAACAAGAGCTTTCATACTTTGCCTGAACCAATCTGATGGTATCTGCTTTCCAGTAACTTCTTTACTGGCTCCTCATCTGTGTAGGTGATAAAACAAAAGCCTCTCCTTTCATTTGTCTTCGTGTCCATGGGAAGCTCAATGTTTTCAATCTGAAAGCAAAAGTACCTATCAATAAGACATCGTGTAGAAATCTGTAAGCAACTCTGTAAGCAACTTCTTATGCTACCAGAACGCTCATCAGTCCAATATCTATGCCCAGTTGCTTCTGACAGCAATAAACGATTCCATCACAACACTATGGAATCGCTACCATGCATTTAGTTTCATGGAAGCCTGAGGCAGCTCTCTCCTCACAAATTCTTCTGACTTCCAAGAGAGGCAACACTGTGTTTGAAAAACAGCTGTTCTTATAAGCCATTATACTATACCTCGCCAAAAGCACCAAAGTATTCCTTAATCTGTTCTTCAGATGTATCTGGACTCAGCCCACCAACAAACACTTTTTTTGGTGGCTCCTTCCCTTTTAGGGCTTTTGCCCTTTTGGGATCTATTAGCTTCCCATCCAGTTTGTGTTCCTTCAATTCCAACACCTAGGAAGCACAGAAAGAAACAGAGTCTCAGCTCACTAGAGGAACACAAGCAGGCTCTGTACCATCAATCCACAAGAAATACACCCACCTTCTCCACACTAGAAGCATCCTTGAAAAGCACAAACCCAAAACCTCTCGACCTTCCAGTGACTGGGTCTGTTTTGATTGTACAATCCACAACTTCACCAAAGCGAGAGAGATACTCTGTCAAATCTTTCTTGCTCGTGTCCCAGCTAAGGCCTCCAATAAACATTTTCCTGAAACGAAGTACATACAAATACGCGTAAACACGCGCGTGTACAAACACACAGGGGGGCGCAAATGTACGTGTGGAGCACGAAGCGAACCTGTTCAAGTCCGCCGCAAGCCAAACGTTATCAGGAAGCCACAGGCGACCCGGTTCGGCTTGCAGGGGCAGGATTAGGGGAACCGTAGCGGCTGTCCCGGGCCGGCATCACAGCTACCCGTGGGGCTACTCTGCACGTCTTCCTGCCCCGAGCCCGCCATCAGCGCACGCCGCAATAGGCTACCGGTGATGTCACGTCCCCTGCTGGCGTGACGCCCCCACACCACCCCCACCCCCAT
>JAAWXA010000013.1:363869-481340 GCA_038090715.1 Florisuga fusca
CCTTCCCTCCCTCCCCCCCCACGTCCTCCCCCTCGCGGCCCAGAAGGACGGACGAGGGAGAGAAGAGGCACGACCCCCTTCGGCCTTACCCGTCATCCTGCTGGTTCTTGCTCGCGTTGATCTTAGAGCCCTCGGCGAACTCCTCTGGGCCGCAGCTGATCTCGGTTGAATCCTCCATGGCGAGGCGAGGGCAGCAGGGCTGCTCAGGCGAGCGGGGGAGACAGTAGAGACCTCCGCAGCGGAGAAAATGGCGGCGGAAGAGATTGGGGCACCGCCTGCACCGCCATTATATACCCGCGCCGGCAGCCAATCAGCGCCGCCCTCTCCCCCGGCGCCGCAGCGCCCCTGGCGGCTTTCGGCGGGAGTGCAGCACGCCCGGGCGAGCAGCCTCGGGTGCTGCGCCAGTCGGGCCGTCAGCTGGCACGGGTCCCGGAGTGCTGCGTGGAGCCGCCATCTCCGCGGTCTCGCCCCTCTGCAAGCTCATCGCGCCCTTCCCGCCTCGGGCCCTGGTCCAAGGCGGGGGTCACTGCCCTGGGTGGGGACGGGGAGTGGGAGACCAGGACAAGAGGGATCCAGCGCCTGGGCTGGGGTTTGAAGGGGGTGACCGTGCAACCCAGAAACCTCATTCAGGAGTTGACGGGGCGGGCGCTTCTGGGGCGGGCACGGCCGGTGCGGCACTTCTCGCCTCCGGAGTCCCGCAGCCTCCGCAGTCATCTCCAGTGATCTGCGGCGGTCTGACGCGGCCCCTGTGCAGCAGAAACCGCAGGGCCAAGCGCCCCGTGCTGCCGCGCTACGCCGGTTAGTCCCGTGCCCCACGTGCCACTGCCGTCATGGGCGTGATCCCGGTACCGGCGGAGGTGCGCGCCATCCTGCTGGACATCGAGGGCACCACCACTCCGATCGCCTTCGTCCAGGTGAGAACCGGAGGGGCAGGCGGCAGAAGCCTCCCCACGCGGCTGGGAGCCCCGCTGGCTCCGTTTGCATCGTCGTGGTTATCAGGATCACACTCCCCAACTCCCGGCAGCCTGAGAGGTCACGCAGCGCCGTCCGGATTTATGTTGATTGCGAGTCCCCTTCGCTGGGAGGGACTCTCCGCGGGGGAAGCGCCTTTGCTGGAGCTGAAGCCCCGCGGAGGGCAGGCCTGAGTTTCCTCCAGAAGCGTAAAACCGTGACTCATTTCCTGTGTTTTCATGAATTATCCTCACAAGAAAACGAGTATCGTTTTACCGTTCTCCTGCTTCTACTGTGGGCAGGGGAACGAGGAACGATTCAGATCCGGGGCATTTGTTGGAGTGCATTTGTTTCCGTGGCAGTTGCAGTGCTTTCAGCCCCATTTAGAAAAAGCCCCAGAACGTCCCTGCTGCTCAGGAGGCTGGAGATGCAGTACTTCACTCGAGTTTGCTTAGATCTTGAAGTGCTATCTTGGGATTATTTGGTGCTGTTTTTCCCTTCAGAAGGCTTGTAGTCAGATGCCTCCAGTATCACCAGACATTGCTCTAGCATGTACAGGGGGAGGATAGCACAATGTGCATCAAGTGTACTTGGTTACACTAACAGCAAATATGTATGAGTGGCTTTCCTTGCTTAGGTGAAGGCTTAAGACTATTGAAAATACTCGCTTAGGTGCAGAAGGCAGGGGACTGGCAAGTCTGCAAGGCCAGCATCAGGACAAACACTGCAAATATTCTGCTAAACTTCGCAGTTCCCCAACCACAGCTGGTTCTTCTCTAAGAGGTTTTTGTCCTTGACCAGACTTGTGTGCTTCACAGCAGGGTGCAACTTGCTTGCATTTCAGACACTGAATAGAATTCTCTCTGCTTCTTACATTAACCTGCATTTCTCCAAGAGACAGTATAGTTTTTGTTGGATCTTTTTTATTCATACTTCATGAAGGTGCTTTGTGGTCCACATGATGGACAGAGGGGTGAAGGCTCTTGTCAGGTGTTCTGCTAACACAATTGAACATATGAACAACTGATGACAACATGACCTACAACTTTCCTGTCCATGTTCTTCAAGTGCTTTTGCAAGAAAAGCAAGAAATGTTTTGGGTTTTTTCTTGAAAAAAATTCAAGAAATTCCAGGTCTAGGTGGCATTACAGCTGCCTCGCTCCCTTTGATACTTTTCAATTTAAATAGTTTTAATTCAGATTTTGTACTAAACATCTAATGGAGCAACAAAATTGGTTACATCCAGCTTGAATCACTTTTGCTGTCATACAAGTAACATGCAATATGCCTGAGATGGTTTCCTTCTTGAAGACTTTCTGATGCAGGAAGGCCAAATAAGTTGTTGTTCTCAATAAAACTCAGTTTGAAAATGCTTGAGACAAATTGGACTTTCACACACTTTCACAAGCACACTTGGACTTTCAGTTAGCCCCCACAATTTTTATTTCCCTTTAAAAGGTCCACTGCTGATTCTGCAGATATTTTATTCTTTAATATTAAAGGATTTTATTTAATCCTTTTTTATTTAACATGCAAGGTGAGGAAATAGAATGAGACAGGTAATGGGTAGTTTAAGGAAAGATACCAGAAAAGACAATATTTGGTAGCCCCAAGTTAGAGGCCACCAAGTTTTCTCTTTCGCTGGGTCCGCCCTGGCAGAGAAAAGTAGTTGGCAGGAGAGATGTAATTTGATAAACTGCATCCCCTGGGATTTGCCACATCTTCTGTAAAGGAGCAAATTATCACTGAACTTTGTGACAGTTGTCGTAGATATTGAGGACAAAATTGACCCTGGTCCCTTGAAATCCTACAGAGCACTAGTTACAGCATGCTATATGGCTGTCTACTGATAGTATAAACACTGCTCTTTCTTTGTTGGTTTTGACACTGCTCTGTGCAGTTTCAAAGGTTTAGGAGGGCTGCTGAGCTCTCTTTGCTTGTGGCTGTTTCTCCATCCTGCCAAGCTGCATTGGAGCAGCCATATCTGGGGCTGGACGTCACCCAGGAGCCTAGCCATATGGCAGTGTAGTGGGGTGATGTCACGGTTTAACACTGGCCCGGCAATTAAACCAAATAACAGATGCTCTCTATTAATCCCCCTCTCCTCCCTGATAAGGAAAGGAGAGAGAATAAGGGAGAGAGGCTCATGGGTTGGAAACTAAACTACACAACTTTAATGAAACAGTAATGATAAATAGGAAAAAATTACTAAATATATACAAATATACAAATATACAGGAAAAACTGATACCACGTTCCTCCCCCCTTTCCCCCAGTAACTCTCACATCACCACCAAGGCTGCAGGGCAGCCCTGGGAAAATCCAGGCTGGACTCCTGCAGTACGCAGCAGTCGGGAGGGAAGCTGGAGGCAGGAACACACAGATTCAGGCTGGCATGGATCAGGACCACAGGCAGAGGAATGGATGGAATCCTCCCAGGATGCCGAAGCACACAGGGAACAGGCGAGGGAAGGGCAGGAAGAGCAGGAAGAAGGGGTCTGACCCTCGTGATCCCTCAAATTTATACTGAGTATGATATGTATGGGCTGGAAAAACTCTGTTTGGTGAGTTCTGGCATCTATCTTGTCTCGGGCCTCCCCAGAGGAGGGGTTCAGGTGGGACCTCTTTACTCCTTCTGGAGGGTAAAATGTTCCTCAGAGCTGAGCAGTGTCCTTGACTCTGCATACCAGTCTCTAGCAGTAACTATGAACATCCAGTGTTATCAGTCCTAGAAGCAGACACTGTCTGAGAAACTTGGTGTTAATTTCAGCAAGTGCAGCTACTTACAAGAAACTTAGCTGAAAGCAAAAGTACAAACCAGAAAATCACCTTTAACCTGGCCCAAACTAGGACAGGTGATAGCACCCATCTCCATGGCATGCAAGGGAGATGAATAAAGCAATAGGAGATGTGCACAGGCAGGCACAGGTCTTCTGCTAGCATCTGCAAACTCAGATGCTAACTTGCTGAAAGCTGAAGTCACAGAGGAGGATGTGTTTCCTTGCAGGATACAAAGCCTTTCTTCCACACACACTCACGGCATTTTAAACTTAGTACATCATTGCCTGGGATCACTGCTGACCATCCATAAGCAGTCTGTCCTGTTGGCTGCCACCACTCCAGGTGTTACACGTGTGTCCTCTTTTGGACCACAGACCCATGCATTTGCCATTGCATCAATGGCAAATTGATGCACTGAGTCATGGAATACCTGTGTAAATCACAGTATTGGAATACCTGGAGCTATACTATTGGAATACCTGGAAAACACAGTATTGGAGCAACAGAAAATCCTGCAGTTCTGCCACCACATCATGCTCTTAGGACCACTCTTAATTCAGTAAAAAGTTAAAGGTGACATACAGTAGGGAAAAAAAATGTCACTGGCCATTTCTTAAGGAGAGATGAGCTCAGGTTAGTTTTCTCCTAGCACATCACAATTTTTTTTCCTAATTAGTAAAAAGCTTGGTTCAGTACACAAAAGAAGGAGCTCACTGCCCTTCCTCTTTGTCCTGAGGTTCTTCCTACACCCAGAGATGCTGTTTCGGTGGCTGCTTGTGGCTTCTCAGTTGTGAAACACCCCTGATGGGAGTAATTTGTAATTATTTCTGGTTGCCCTTAGGATTACCAGGAAGGTTTGTAATACTCCAGTGGTATTTTTCCACATTTAATTTCATTTGCAAGACTCCTGTGGAGCTCAGTGTCACTGAACAGGACTTTTTCTGTTGAAAAGATTCTCTATCTCTGATGAGAAGTTGACGTGTTTTGAGAACAACCTTTCTTAGCACAAGTGCACCATTTAAAATATAGTATAACTTGTCCGTTCTGCCTTGTACTCTTTAGCTGATGGGAACTTGGGGTCATGCCAGCCATACGAGATGTTTTTTTGTAAGCTCTGGAAAAGTTATCACCCACCTTTCCATACTGGGACTTGCAAGTTGCAGCTGCCTATGTTTTTCTGCCAAAAAAATTCACCTGCACTAATCTTGGCCCAAGGTTGTCTCTCTAGAGTGGAGGAAATAATCATACACACCAGCATGTGCAAACACTTGTTTTAAAAGCAAGTCAGCTTTACCTCTGCCAGGTTGAAGGAGCTGCCTGATTTTTTTTGTGTGCTGCCAGGACACCTTGTTCCCTTACATCAAAGACAACGTGAGGGAGTATCTGCGTGCTCACTGGGAGGAGGAGGAGTGTCAACAGGACATCGGACTTCTCAGAAAACAGGTTAACAGAGCTACAGCATGTCTCTGGGTTTTCATGGCGTGCCTGAGACTTCGGGTCACTCAGACTCCCCCGTCACGCCACACAAACCTATACCTCTCTTTGTACCTCTATGGGGGCTGTTGCCTTGATGAGCTTATTCTCCCCCACCCAAAGCTTAGGGTTGTGCTCCAGGAAGGGATGGGGCTTGGTAGGCAGCAGCTCAGCTGCTTGCTTCAGTTTGACTTGGTCTTCCCAGTCCTCAAGCAAGCATCAAACCACAGCTTTTCATCTTTGTGTCTGCCCTGTGCCTCTCTCTTGCTGGATCCGCCACCTCCAGCTTCCAGATGCCTGTTTGGGAAGCAGCCTGGAGGAATGGCTGAGTACCTCTCCCACACAGGGCACAGTGTCTTGCCTCTGTAAAGGGACACAGCATCAATTTGAGACCTGTTGTCTGAGGCCAGCAGATGCATTTGCTTCTTTGCCTTAATTTCAGTAATTAAATACTAAGCAAGTGTAATTCTCATTGGAGTACTTACAATGCAGCGACAGCAGTGCTAATTGTTGAGTTTGGAAAGTATGATTCAAACAAGTGTTGCTAGACAGTACTGAACTCTGAATTTTCCATTAAGAAAAGCATTCAGATAATGTTGTAACTCTTCATGTGAAGAGTAGTTGAAGCTGTGTCCTGCAAAAAGAGGTGCATTGATGCAGATATTAGACCCCTTTCCTATAGTGAGATGTTGAGTCCATGCCACCTCTTTCCTCACCTCTTTTTTATCATGGATGATTTCTAGGCTCAGGAGGACTGCAGCTTGGATGGGGCTGTGCCAATCCCTTTGGAGAGTGGAAGTGGGGAAGAGGAGCTGGAAAAGGTTATCCAGGCAGTTGTAGACAATGTTCTCTGGCAGATGTCTCTGGACAGGAAGACCACAGCACTGAAGCAGCTGCAGGGTCACATGTGGAAGGCAGCCTATGCAACTGGGCACGTCAAAGGAGAGTGAGTAATTGTGTGCCCCTTTCCATGGGGCTGTTATAAGTTGTATCTTTCCTAGATGTCTGCTAGCAGAATAGCTGCATAAGCTGTTCCTGGAAGCCACCCCATGTACATATGCAAACAGGATTACTACCTTGGTAGAGAAACCAATGCATTTAAGTCCAGTCATGGCTTAAGCCCAGGCCACTGCTATTGTGGAACCAACAGAAAACTGTTTCATACTTGATCATACAGTGAAACACAAATTGATTGAACTTAACCTTTGGATCTAGGCAACCAAGGATTTACAGTAGCTTTGGAATTGACCGAGTTTTCTCGGTTCCTACGGAGAAGATGACAGGGGTGAGACTTTCTCCTTAAGGAGCAATTGGCATGCACATGCTGGGGAGCAGTCCTCAAGCCACTGGGAAAGGACAATAAAGAAGATGAGGACTGAGAAGGAGAACATGATAATTGAAGCATGACACAGAATGATTCTGCTCCCATGACTGGTGGAACATTCCCCTGGGACAACTATTTTCTGCATTAAGAATTCACAAAATGTCTCAGTATTTCAGGCCAGAAAGCCAGTCGTGTCCTGGGCTGCATCAAAAAAAGCATAGACTGCTGGTCGAGGGAGGTGATTCTGTCCCTCCACTCTTGTGCGACCCCACCTGGTGTACTGTGTACAGCTCTGGAGTCCCCAGCACAGGAAGGCCATGGAGCTCCCGCAACATGTCCAGAGCAGAGCCACTAAAATGCTCAGAGGGCTGGAGCACCTCCCCTGTGAAGCCAGGCTGAGGGAGTTGGGGTTGTTCAGCCTCAAGAAGAGGAGGCTCCAAGATGATCTTATAGTGACTTTCTAATATCTGAAGGGAAAAGAAACCTGGGATAGGGCTTTTGACATGGGTGTGTAGTGAGAGGACAAGGGGAAATGGTTTCAAACCTGAAGAGGGGAGATTTATATTAAGTATTAGGAGGAAATTCTTTGCTATGTGAGTGGTAAGACTCTGCCACAGGTTGCCCAAAGAAGCTGTGCCTGTCCCCTCCCTGGCAGTGTTTCAGGCCATGTTGGATGGGGCCATGTTGGATGGGGCCTTGAGCAGCCTGGGCTGGTGGGATGTGTCCCTGCCCATGCAGGAATGTTGGAACTGGATGATCTTTAAGGTCCCTTCCAAGCCACATCATTCTGATTCTATGATTTTTCTCGGAGATGCCTGATGACAGGACAGGAGATGACAGGCAAAACTCTGAGCATGGGCATTTTTCGTCACATGTGGGTGACAGTGGCACAGAGGAGTTTTGACATCTCTGTCCTCAGTAGTGCTCAGAACTGACCTGGATGTGGCCCCGAAGAACCTGCTGCAACTAGACCTGCTCTGAGCAGAAGGTAGGACTGGGTGGCCAGGTATTGTCCAGACTAAATTCTTCAGTGACTGCATATTTACCTGAAGGCGACATTTTTAAATTTTCAAGTTATTGTTTAAAATTTGTGGGATTTTTGGTACAGGTCCTACAAATCAATGTCCTAACATGGTAATATTATAATACATTTAAAATATATATATATTATTATAAATTAAAAATTTACTTCTCCTTTTGAAAATGCAAAAGTAAATAAAAGGTCTCTGTTCACAACGCACAGTACTCACAGTGTACATCCCCATAAAGGAGTCTGTCTTTGTGCATAATAATGCACAAAGAATAATGGCAATCTGTGAAAACTCATTTAGTTTCAGATACAAGTAAGCAGAATAATTGCATTGTACACTCAAATAGACTAGGAAAAAGAAGGCGCTGTTCAACCCAGGTGTCTAGTCCAAATAATTTTTAAACTTGAAGCAAGATTATGTAATCAAAGTACTTTCATAAATCTATACACTCTCGTGAATCATCTACCACATAATTCTTAATAATGAGAATGTGAAAAAGACCTAGAAGTACTCAGAAAATAATTTCCTATTTTTTGACAAATTTCTCTACAGACAACTCAGCATATGAGAGTGGCTGGCAGTTTCTGCAGGTGCTGTACAACCTCCAAATATTTTCATCTGACACCAGAGACATTTAATAAATAACTATGAAAAAAAAGTGAAATATATAACATAATAAGGCCCTGAGCAGATGGCCAAGAAATTGGAGATTAAGAAAGGGCCAACTGATTGCTGCAGGTCTCCAAAACTCAGTCCAGCACTTCCATTTGAATCTATTTGGAGCCCTCTTTCTTCAGGCGTTTAGATACTCAGAAGCCCTTTTCAGGGCAATACCTCTGGGCCTTGGCCCAAGTGGCTACTCAGAACTGTGTAGTGTGGGTGGGAAGACTGCAGTTTGGACTGTGATGAAACTCGGTTCCCTACAGATCGTACCTCCTTCATCTCTTCTCTCCACACTTCTTCCATGTCAAACTCAAATCCTGTCCCTGCTCTTCCAAGGTTGGTTGTGGCCTTATCAATCCCATCGCATGTATTGAGTGTTATACGTTATTGTCCCTCTTGAGCATCCTCTAGCCTTCAGTTCCACAGATACATGGGTCATCTTTTGAATGTCCTTTGCGTATAAAGGGCTTTTACATGCATGTAAATGCAGCACTGGAAAGGTTTCATAGTATAAATGAGCAGGGTATGAGGGAACCAACAGGCATATCCATTAGCAGTTGCCTTGGATTTGATCCTTCCTTCTCACAGCTTTGCTTCCCACTCCTGGGCTTGTTTTTGGACAACTATTACCCAGAAGTTAGATGGAGCTTACATTTGGAGACCCATCAGTCTATTGCTAGACTGTTATCTTGCCCTCACTCTGCAAGGCCTGAAGAGTAAGGGCAGGGATGCTGGTGCCTAATAAATGGGAGCTGGTTCATCTTCTGTGGTGCAGTTAAGCCAGGGACACATCTGGCCCATGGGTACTGCTGTCCAGCCTGACCAGATTGCTGAATACAGAAGCTTTGACCTCTGTCACTTAGGGTACACTCCTTTCCCAAGTTGTTGTCTAGTTTCAAACAGTTTTAGAGTGCTACCCATTTAGCTCCTGCAGCTGCAAACTCCTTTTAACTCCTCTTTATGCGTGGTTAGAGCCTGAACCTGTGGGATAGATTTACCCCATATGGATGCAGTTTACAGCCAAAGCTCTTACTAACAGGGAAACCTTTGTAGCTTGCAAGGCAGGTGAGACTCATGATACAAGAGTCTGTTTTCTCTGTACCTTATACCTGTGGCTAGTGGCAGGCTGTCACTTTTCCCAAACTTTCCTCTCACCTCAAAATTGAAGGGGCTGGAGAAACTCCATCCAAATGTCTGAAACAGCTCATCTGAGCTGCTTGGTTGACTGAAGGTAAGAATCTCTTACCTGCTGCTGTAATAGACTCCCCAAGTCCAGAAGTCCTGAGCAGATTGAGAATGAAGTCCCTTTGCAAACTAATGGGATAGTTGCCAGAGCGCCTGGCATCCCTCACAGTGCCTCTGGGTTTGCTCTTATCTGCTGTCCTGTTTTGCTCCAGAATCTTCAAGGATGTGGTTCCAGCCATCCGGAAGTGGCGGGAAGCAGGGATGAAGGTCTATGTCTACTCCTCAGGCAGCGTTGAAGCCCAGAAACTTCTGTTTGGATACTCTACAGAAGGTGATATCCTGGAGGTAGATAATTTTATCACCTTTCTTACAGCTTCTCCCTCTGCAGAGCACTTCCCTCCCATAGCTGACCTTGCTGTAATGCTTTGTGAACAGAGTCTGGAACAGGAAGATAGGGCAGTTGGTTTGATGCACTGGAGTCAAGCTCAGACAGTTGAGTATGATAGCATGGCTGCATCAGCCCTCCGTTCCTGTGGTAGAAAGCCAAGGGGACATCTTGCTGAGGAGCAAGGCTTAGCCCTGCTCTTCAGGTGGCACTCAGCAACTGCCTTTGCTTTTCTCTCTCTTTCAGCTCTTTGATGGCCACTTTGATACCAAAATAGGCCCCAAGGTAGAAAGTGAGAGCTACAGAAGGATTGCTGCCAGTATTGGGTGTGCCACCAACAACATCCTCTTCCTGACAGATGTCCCTCGAGGTAGGTGGCCTGCCAGTCCTCCTGGCTCTTGCATGTGTGAGGGAGGCAGGTGCTCTTTAAGTATGTGCTGCTGTCTTGTCGCAAGCACCCCAGAAATGCCACAGACTACCTCACTTCAGTGGCATCCCCCTAGCTCCTGCTTTGCTCCTTCCTTACACATCTCACACAGCAAGCAAGGAGAGACGCTTAAAGTGGATTGGAGCATTTGCTGAAGAAGTTACAATGTCCCATTTACAAATACGGTCAAGTAGTTTTCATGACCTGTGCTCAAGGAAACAATGTCTGCTGTGCTGCTACAGGGCATGTGTGGTGGCTAGGTGGCTTGTTCTTTGTGCCACTTACTTTTAGGTTGTTTTCAGCACCAGGAAAAGATTGCCAGGACTTGACCCCTGGCAAGCCAGGCCTGGAAAGCTGTAAAGCTAATTTAATTTCCTGCCTTTGCTGGGAACGTATTTCTGGCACTATTGGGCTGTGCTCTCGGTCTAAGCCAGCTCAGTCCCCAGGAGTTTGCCCTTACCTCCTCCCTGTCAGCAGAGCTGATGAAGTTCACAGTTGCCTCCTTTTCCCTCTATCATCTTCATGTGGTCTACTGCTGTGCTCAGGGAGAAGTGACTCCCAGTGGGGTGGCTGTTGGATTTGCTAATGCTTCTTTTGACAGGGATTAAGCTGCCAGTGCATGCTGCCTGCAGGGTGCTTTGGACAGCCACCAACTGAGAGAGGGAAGAAGATGGCAAGGTAGCCAGCTCCAGTCCACTCACATTATGTGGCAGCTATGGTCATCCATAGCAAGTCTGCTGGGAGCTGGTCCAGAGCCCTGCAGTGCCACATGCAAGCATTGCTCTCTCAGTCTCAACCTTTCATTCTCGATCTGGCACTTCAGATTTTTGGGGCATCTCTGAGTCTTGAAGATCCTCACTGGAGAGATCAGTAAGCACATCTAATTGTCTCTCCCCACCTCCGTTTCAGAAGCAAATGCAGCTGAGGAAGCGGATACTCACGTGGCAGTGGTGATCAGACCAGGTAATGCAGGACTGACGGACGATGAGAAATCATATTACAGCCTCATCTCATCTTTTGCCGAACTTTTCCTGCCTTCCTCCACTTAGGGAAAGTGGAGCACACATAAAAGACTGCGTTTCACCTGGATGGTTCTTGTGTAAATTAGGTAACTTTGTCCATAATCAGAATTTAAAACCAAACCCACATCATCTCTTGAACCCATGACTAGGACAGGCTAGATAGATAGAAAGTAGATAGAAAGTATGGTGTAGGGTGCCTTATGCCCTACTGTTCCTCCTCTTTACCAGCTAGCTCAGGGCACGCTTCCTTCAGACACACCCATTGAAATCTGGTGCTGAGACACCCCACGACAAGCTCCATCATCTTTAGAAGTAGTTTGCAAACAAGATATATGTTTCCCTGTCCCAGAGGGACCTAAGGGGACCGTGAGGATATATGAGCTTTTCCCTGCAGATGAAGTTGCTGGCCAAGTCAAAACTTTCAAAGCTAGGGTTAGGATGAGCAATGAAAAAATGCCAAATGTGGACATTAGCATACAGTATGTTTGGGCTGCAAGAGGAAAAAGAAAAAAACCCAACACTACCTGCTGCAGACAGGCTCTTTAGACTAGGAATCTTGGTACAGGTCTAGGTACAAAACAGTATAACTTGCAAATGTTATCTGCTCTTACATAGCTCTACTACATAGCCAGCCCACCAAAATGGAGTGTATATATAAATACAGATTTTAAAATGTAATTCTTGCCCCACCTCATTGCTGCGTGTGGTGCTGGACCATGAGATCCAACTGGCTGAACACTTTAAGTCAGCATGACTGCGTTTCTAAGTATCTCCCTTAGCAGTGGCCCATGAAACACCTTCTCAGACAGCATCACAGTGTCAGAAGTTCGTAACACTGTTCAGCTGTGAGCAAACCTTCAAAAACAACTACTCCTGAAGGACAGATACTTCTGCATTTAATGGGAATTAAAACCCTGACCTTTTCACCTACCCTCCCTTAGCTGTGCCAGTTTAATTATAATCATGGAGCTTTTCCTAATGTAGTAAATAAAAACATCACTGATTTCATTGTGTTTACTGCACCTCAGTATTTAGCCTTCCTGTTACCAGTTATTTCAGCATCTAAAAGCAAATCTCTTTAACCTGTGGACACTGTTTTCCTGCTTTTACCTCCTAGTCATTTCTTTAAGGCAGACAAACCTGTCCTGCCAAGGAAGCTGACCCCCTTGACTGTTGTAACAGTTTCAGTAGGAGTTCAATGGGGGTGCAGGAGTGAGAGCCACAGCTAAGTTGTAGCTAGTAACAGTGAAGGCAGAGGCAGCCTGAAACCCCCAATTCCCTGCTGCTGGCATTTTGTGCATGGGTGTCACTTGCTACTTACTCATTTCTGCACGATTGCTCTTGAGCTTGCCCTCACAGGTGACTGAAACAAAATACTAACACATGTACTGCCTTCCTGAGCTATGATCTGCATCTAGAGTTGTCCCTGTTGAGGGTGACTGCTGTGTAGAGAATAAGCAAGAGATGTACATTTTTGGAGGAAACCACATCATGCCAGCCTTACCCTTTTAAAACTTTGGTGGTAGCAGATGAGGCTGTGAGCAGCCAGTCCACATCCACATTTCTGGGCTGTGTAATGATTGTCATTCTCTTCCTACCACTGTCAAAATAAATGTAACTGCATGGCTGAACATGGCTTCCTGAATTTTAATCATGACATGGTAAATACCTCTTGTTTTTCCTTTGCTATCAGAAATCTATGCATGGAGTAGAGGATAAAAACAAAAATCACATTCTCCATAAAAGCACTTTATTTAGTGGACATCTTTAGTATATCAGTTGTCATTTAGTTGGACTGAAATGTGCTGTCAGAAACACTAAAAAATGTGCAGTTATAATGAAAACCTGAAGTTCATTTTGGATTGCATACAGAACACAGCTGCCCAAGAAAATATTTTGGCCCACAGAAGATAGTAAATGAGTATCTGAAAGCTTTCTGCTTCCATTAGTTCTGACAGAAGTTTTTTTCAACTGTTTCTCCTTTCAGAAGAGGTGTCAGACCTTTGCAGAAGACCTAATGTCCTTGTGCCTTTTCCCTCTCCTTCGGATGTGCCACAGTATGATATGAACTCCTCTTGGCCATTGTTTTAATTTCTGCTTATTTTGCTGCAGCTCAGACAAGATGCCAACCTAAGCTGAACCTGACTCGGAAGGAAACAGGAGTTCATAAGAAGCAACTCCCATCACTCCCCTGGTCCAGCCAATACAGCAGCCTTCCCAAAATCAGGTTTTCAAGCAGGGGCTTTGAGCTCCCATTTTTGCTTTCAAAACAGACTTTCTGTTTGAAAACCTGCCTTCAGGAAGGGAGAAAACCTGGTTCTCCTGTTCCCTCCCTTTGGGGGACTTGGGCCCTCCTCAGGGCACCTCTGGCCTGCAGGCTATATCACCCAACCTCCAGAACAGAACTGACTCCCTGCACCTTGGAAGCCTGCTTAAACCTGTGGCAGATTCCACTCAGGATAACTGCCCATTGCTAAGGGGTCCAGGGTCCAGGCCTAGCATTAGTATGTTTGACAAAAATGCACAAGGTGCAAAACAAAACTCCATGTCCAGAACCACCTGTGATTCTGTTCTCATTGCAAGCAAGCCTAGTGTCTTTAAAACAATGTGTACAAAAAAAAAAAAAAAAAAAGGTTTTAAATTATTACACACAATATGTGGTGGAAGCACTACACAATAGAAAAGAGCAGCCTTTTTTGGAGTCATCTTCAGGTCATACTGACGTTCCCATCTTAACTTCGCTTCCACTGTCCCTGCTGTAGAGTTTGAAAGGTGAAGATGAGCACAGCACTGCACTGGGCCATCTCCTCTGGCTTGGGAACCATCTGCCCAAGCTACAAGGCAGCATCAGCCAAGTCTTGCTTCCTGATCACAGCACAGTTTCTCCCAAACTCAGCTCCTGAAGACTCTTAGTGTCTGAAGAAGTCAATTTCCTTTCTCTCTTCCTCTTCAGAACAGGCTGAGGAGTGGCTGTCTTGGAGGGCCATCATGGGGACTGGCTGTTGAATGTTTTGAACAACAGGAGTGACAGAGTGACTCAGAAATTTCTGAGTCACTGCTAGCACAAGCTGAACAGGTTGTGCTCTCTCATGCCACCACTGAGAAAGATCCACTCCTCTTCCAGCAGACAACTATTTTTGTTTGGCTCTTAATGAGACAGCCATTCTTAGAGCCCTTTGGCAATGCAATCATGATTACACATGAAAACAAACTCATCAAAAAGTGTAAATGAGGTCATGTTTAACCCATGAGACCATAACTGCCCCCCATCCCCAGCCACAGGACAGGCTACACCTGATCTGTCTGGTACTCAGAAGCTTCTGATAAGCTTTCAGAAAAGCTCAGAAAATTTTCCTGGTACTCAGAGCAAACGATCTCAAATCTGTAGTGCCTGAACTCCACTGCAAAGGTGGCAAAGTAGCACAGGAAGCACATCACCACACCCCATTGGATCCTGGAAGCATGCATGTGGATTCCCTGTGCCATAAGGATGAAATCTGGAAGAGGAAAGTCAAGGAGAAACTAGTGGGAACAGATACATCAACCAGGATGAGAGAAACTCAACAGAGTAGACAATAAAATCTTAACCAAAGTCACTCATGTGGCAGTCAACCCAGCTAGCCATCAGGAGAGTATGAATATGTTGCCAGAAGGATGTCAGGTATCCAGCAATGCACACGGAGCACAGCAGCTCTCCTATACAGACCAAGGCTTCCTGATCCCAGTTCAGGCTGATAAATACTGACTAAAGACTTAGGCTCAGAGAAGCAAATGACTTGACTGAATATCCAACTAGCTAGTGACAGAGCTAGTAAGTTAGGCATCTGGCTGTGGGCCCCTGCCTGCCAGGAGCCTCCCAGTGGAAACTGGATCAGATCTCTGGATCACCTTTCAACATACACTGTGCAATCTTTCAGTCTCTTTAGATCACCTGCAAAATCATCCCTTTCTGTGAAATAAGGAAGCATCTGTCTCCATATTAAGGCATGTTATACTGAAAGGAAAAAAAAAAGTGTGTCAGTGCCAGAAACTGTCCTCCTGGCTCATGTACCCATGTGTTTGGACTGCAATGCTGCCTGGCATCAGCATCTCACTGCTGTGCCTCAAGTTGTGTTGGAGTACTCCATAAAAGCAATTTTCAGCTCTCTTAAAGCAGAGGACACCTTCCTAGACCCGTGCTTATGTCCTCTACACCTACTGTCTCTCCTGGCTCTCAGGATTTCCTCTGCAATCCAAGAATGCATGATCACACATCTTCACAAGTAAAACAAACAAACCACCTCTCCCATGCTTAATAGCACAGAAAAGGCAATCTGAGACTTTTCATCTGAGGCTTCATTTCAGCCAACCGCATTCTGTGCCTGGCTTTAAGGATCTTCTGCTTTCCCTGTATCATAAGGGTTATGCAAAAGTTTCATGGAATGATGATACAGTCCTAATCCTTTGCAAAGGCAGAGAGAATGGCACTCAGCCTGCCCCCTCTTCACAGAGGGCCCAAAGCCTTAAGAGCCAAGCAGACTGCTGAGGAGGGCTGCGAGCACCTACCTAGGAGCAGCTAAAGCCTGGCTTACCCAGCTGCTCCTGCTCCCAGCCTGGCAGAAACCTCTGAACTTGTCAGTGCTGCAAGAACCTAGCCCAACTCCTCACATGCAGCTCCAGAAATACCCTGAGGGAGCTGTGGGCTTGGGGCAAGGCATGGAGGGCAACACCAAAAGAACCAGGCAAACTCCCACATTGCATACACCAAAGCAGGGTACTTAGCTACAAAAGAAAGCTTAAGAGGTGACAGATGGTACATCTTGCCAGCAGTCTGCTATTCCTCTGGACACTAACTGAATTGTTAAAAACTAGCCAAGTGACTAAAGAATTGTTTTGAGAATAGGCTGTTCCACAAAGAGGGGGATTAACTTATTCCTCACCATTTATTCGTGCCCTCTTGCTTATTCCAGCACTAACTTTGATGCCACTATGCAGTGAATGCATCTACCCGAAACAAACACTACCCACATTCCAGGGCTGGAATGGGGCCGACAGGCACAAGGTGGACAGGAAGTCACATGTACATCCAGTTGGAGTGACCACAGATCTCACAGTTCAAATCCCATTTCTAAAGCACCTAGTCTTACCCAAAGTCCACATGACCCAGCAGGCCTTTAATTGGATAATCATCTTAAAAGGCAGAGCACCGTGCCTTTTAAGCAGGGTGCAGAACACCATAGCATTTCAACAAACAGATAAAAATCTCATCTTCAGAAACCTGATTACTTGTCTCGTTCCTTTGTTCTTCTGAGAATCTTTATATTTTGCATAATCTTAAATGCTACTATGTTGGTAAACAGTGGCACTGTTAAGCCACACAGTCAACACATCAATATTGTAACCACTTTGGATATTGCTATGTTTCAGAAATATTTATGAATGAAGTGAGCCCATCTGTAAAGCAGCTGCATACTGGTAAAATACAAATAGCAAAATGAGCCAAGCATAGAATCAAGCCATGAAGACAAGCTGAGTATCATTCCTAAATGCTTTGAGATCCTAAGACATGTGTGCGAAGAGCCAGTATTCCCTGATGCAAAGAATGTCAGACATGTATACCAGGGAGCATGAGAAAAGGATACAGAGCACCACACAGAGGGTGATGCTGGCAGACAGGGCAACTCGTGGAATCCCAGCCTTCCGTCCCTCATTCTTCAGGTTGGTCTTGAGGGTTAGGGCAGACTGGATCCAGCATGCCAAGGTTCCAAAGCCAAATGTCAGTGATGTGCCCACATTGTGGATCTCCTCATCGATGGAAAGCTAAGAACAAACAAAATGGTGATTGTTTGGATGCAACAGGAATTATCTGCTAGCTACCCTGGATTGCTGCTGGGGTGGGAAAGAGGAGACTGGGAATCACCAGGGTACGAGACAGAGATGCTGTATCATTTTTTCTGGCAGATGTGTAAGGTGTAACATAACAAAGGTGAGTTGCCTGCTGTCACAGTCAAGCAGATCTTCTGCCCAAAGCCCATCCACAGTGGAAAAGGCAGTTGCTTGGGGCCTATCTCCACAGCTCCCTAGCAAGACTTACCAATCCAAAACTCAGAAATAAATTGTGGCTTGATACGATGGCCAGGGCAGGCAAGGACAACTCACTGGGGTTGAAAGAAGTCTGGGCAACCTTTAGTGCCAGCTGTGTGGAGCACTGCTGCCTGGGGCAGAGGGTAGCCAGAGCCCTGACATCTCCATTGAGCTAGCATAAACCAAAACACAGACACATGCTTCTGAGTTTGCCACCAAAAAACGTGACTGTCTGTTCCTTCTCCTGCCCATCCTTGACCCATCCTTGGGTTCTGAAATAATATGAACCCAACCCCCTAGAAGTGCTTCTATGTTCCTCAGGATCCCGTGTCTCATGGAGCTAAGTGACTGTGCAATACTGCAATGCAAAAGGACAGCCAGGTTCAAGGAGCTAGAATATGCAAAGAGATTCCTTGAGGCAGCAAATCCGTTTAGAAAGCCCAGCATGGAACAAGACTTAAGCTAAACAATTTCCATTTTCCCTGTGCCTCTGAGTCTTTTCTAGAAAGGAAACCATCTGTAATTCCTCCCTGCAGTCTTGATTCCTGTTTGGCGATATAAAAATTTCCCATTAAACACGATGCATTCTACAACCTAACAGTCTAGTTAATTGTGTCTCCACTGCTTTTCTCCCTCTCTTCCCCTTGAGGTTTTTTTCAGGGGTATGTACAAATCATACTAGAGTCACAAAAAATGATTGAACTGCCTTTCCCAAGGTAGCCGGCACTGCAGGCAGACTCACAGCCTTTAACACACCCAGTCTATGATTTTCCAGAAATATGATTTAATGCCACAGTCAGCTTAACAGTCAGGTAGGAAAAAGCATGGCCTAAGGTCTCATTATGATTGCTTTGATGGGCTGGCAAAAGATACAAGCAACTAACAAAGAGGGGCTAACTAGTTCAGAATTTATAACTAGGCATGATTCAAAGTATCCACTTTTAAATATCAATCATTTGCTTTGAGGAGCGAAACAAAGGAGAAAAAGGTTAAAACTGATTCTTACAAAGCAACGTTGTGGCACTGACACCTTGTTTGTTTGCATTATGCTGCAAAACAGATGAAGATTTCGAGGGACCTTATCCAGGCACCCATCACATTAGGAGTGTTCTCTGCTTTAGCTGTTAGCAGGTCAAGTGTAAGCATGCAGGTGCAAATCCATCCAGGAATACGTGAAAAAATCCTTCATCTTATCATGTCACTGGGGCCATGTAAGTGACAAACAGTGGTGACAGAGCAGGTACAAGAAGGGCTTGGGCAGCTAGTCATATTATCTCTGAAACTCGCATCACAGGTAGTTCAAAGACCTAACCAGATCTGCTAGAAAAGCAGAAACCTCACAGCACAGACACTGAGGTCCAAGCCTGGAATGCAGTACCTGAAAGTTGCCGAGTAGGGTCATCCCAAAAGAGGCCAAGCACAATGCCACCAGGCCACTGACATTTAGCCAAGGGTTTAGCACCTTTGGCTTCATCTGGATGAACCGCAGGACAGCCATGACAAGCACTGAAAAGGAAACAGAATATAAGGTGCATCATTAGACAGAACATGCTACAGTAAACACGTGGCTGTGGCTTCATCAACCCCTCACCTTCTTTGCACCCAGAGGGGAGAGCTGCTGCAAGCTGGCTAGCTCAGTGCTTCTGCATGTGCCCCTCCCACTTAATCGTGGACAAGACTACACACAAGAAGCGTTTCTCTTGCAATCCAGTACACTGAGCTCCCACGCTTCCTCTTCTCCTGATGTTTCCTCTAGGAGCTGAGGGAAAGAACACCTTCCTCTTTGCCTGAGAAGCTCCTAGCACATAGTCTATCACACAGATGCCACGTATTGACATGAATGGAGCTGGGATTGCATCAAGTTTCACTCTGCTCATGAGCACTGAGCACTCTTGGAGAAAGTATGGGAAATCCCACCTGTATCAGAAAACATATGAACAGCACACTTGTTTTCTGTAGGTTTTACCATAATGCCCATTGCCTCTTCTCTTCCTCTGGAACAAGTTGCTGTGCCACTAACTTAAGCCAAAATATTGAGCTGATTTTCCGTAAAGACTGTGAGACAATAGCTCCCTCTAAGCTTACAATTAGACCAAAAGCTAATATGGTACTTGACATATATGATACATGTATGTTATCACATACATGATGTTATGATAGGACATGAAATTTAGAAGTGATTTAAACCAGACTGCTAAAAAGCAATTTAGTTGAACAGGGAAATTTGCTGGGTGATGCCAAACACTTTTTTTGTGCTTACGCTCAAACTGGTAGCAGGTGGTGACCAACAATGCTGGTGACCAGTTGCCAGCCAGTTGTAGACCCCATCACTTACAACTCTTTGAGCCCTGCAGCCAGTTCTTCACCAGCACACCATGAACTCACACATCCCTCAGTTGGACAGCATGCCCAGAAGGATGCTGTGAGGGATAGCATCAAAAGCCTTACTAAAATCCAGAAAATCTACATCCACTACCACCTCTTCATACAATAGGTGGATAACCTTATCATAGAAGGTTATCAAATTAATTAAACAGGACTTTCCCTTTGTGAATCTATACTGACTGTGTCTGATAATTTATTTGATATTATATTTTAAGTATTATATTTTAAATATATTTCTTTAAATGCCTTTTAATAGTACCCAGTATAATCACCATAATTTTTCCAGGAACTGAGGTTAGACTAAGAGCTCTTTAGTCCTCTAGGTCTTCCCTCATGCCCTTTTTGTAGATTGGAATACCATCGGAATAACATTCCTGTCAGTAGGTACCTCCCAAGATATATAGCAGATGGTCAAAATGGCTCCTGCCACAACATCCACTAGCTCCTTCAGTACTCTGGGATGAATCTCGTTCCCCATGGACTTGTAAATATTCAGCTGATACTCCTGGTCCCTTTCAGTGTCGACAAACAGAAAGCCACTGATTCCCACACTTGTGGTACTACAACTCAGGGAAACTGGCAGCCCAAGGTCTATAAATATTACTAAAGACTGAGGCAAAAAAAGCAGCATTGAATGCCTCTGCTTTCTGTCTATCTTTATTAGTCACGTGGCCATCTTCAACAAGTAGCAGTCTAATGTTTTCTTTAGACCTCTTCCTATTAACATACCTTAAAAAACCCTTGTTATCTGAAACAACACTGGCAAGTTTCAACTCTGAGTTTTGCCCTTTCATGTGTTCTCCTTTCATATTCAAACCACAGCTCTCTAATCTTGCTGCAAAGCCTGACCTCACCATCATACAATTTATTTTTCCTCATGAGTTCCATGAGGAGTACCCTGTTTTGCCAAGCTGGTCTTCTGCTCTGCTTGCTTGACTTAAGACACAGTGGGATTGCCTGCTCCTGACCAGCAATTGTGGACTCCTGAGCCTTCAAAAGCAGATTCCCAGGGTACTCTGCTAAGAAGCTGAAAGTTCACTTCTTAAATCTGGGGTAGCAACCCTGCTGTCCTTTTTTCTCATTACACCTGAGATTTTAAATTCAACCATTTCATGATCACTGTGGCCAAGACAGCCGCCTACCATTACATCTCCCATGACACATTCGCAGTCTGGAGGTTCCATGGTTATATTTCTTCTTGCAATGGGAAGCAGCAGCAATGAAAACGTACAGTACAGCTTAGCTTCAAAAGCTGCATGTCTTTTGTTTGCCTGTTCTTCACACCAGCTGCTCTCCCCATACTCACATGACTGCTATCCTCATGTCCACTCAGATCACATGGTAAGTGAGCATCAGGCCTACTTCTTACCCTTTCATAAAGCCCTCAGATGCACTGGAATGTGATGCAGGTCCACAGAGTGGTCTGCAGAACTGAAGCCTTACCTGGAAGTAGCTGAAAAGGCAGGTGTGTATTAACTACTGTCAAACAGCCACATTAACATAAGAAGTAGCTGTGCCTTGGCAGGGTGGGTGGATTAGGTGATCTCTAGAGGTCCCTCTCAACCCCTAGCATTCTATGATTCTATGCTATGCAGATGTTGTTGTAAGTGGATTGAAGATCAGAGGTTTAAATCATCATGATCACATTGCATTGGGTGTCAGGCATATAAATACATGCAAGACTGCCTTAGCACAAACTGGAGCCAGAATTATTTCTACTGAGGTTTGACTTAATATGTAAAACCAGGTCTGCACTTGAAACAAAGCCACACATGAAACAAAGTGTAAAGATGCCTAAACTGCTTAAACTCCATCCTGAAGCGATACCTGAAAATAAGGAATTTTCATGTCAAGGTTCATGATTAAACATATTCTAACAGGTTCTTGAATGCCAAGCCTCAATTGCATATGTCAGATTAAGATTGTTAAGGTGCATGCACATGCATGCACAGGTATGGATTAATTTAAAAGCTCAACTCAACTGAATTTCTCAGGTGTCTGAAAAGATACCTCATTCTTTCACAGGCAGCAGGGGTGGAACTGCACTCTTTGAGAAAACACTCCTGAGCAAAACTGAAATCACAATAAGTCATGCTGTCCTGATTTTGGCCAGCGAGCTAAATATTTGTCCTGTCATTTTGCTTTCAGCTAAGTCTCTTGTAAGTAGCTGCACTTGCTGAAATTGACAGCAAGTTGCTCAGTCAGTGTCTGCTTCTAGGACTGGTAATGCTTGATGTCTATAGTTTGTCACGGTTTAACACTGGCCCAGCAATTAAACCAAATAACAGATGCTCTCTATTAATCCCCCTCTCCTCCCTGATAAAGAAAGGAGAGAGAACATGGGAGAGAGGCTCATGGGTTGGAAACTAAACTACACAACTTTAATGAAACAGTAATGATAAATAGGAAAAATTACTAAATATATACAAATATACAGGAAAAACTGATACCATGTTCCTCCCGCAGGAACACACAGATTCAGGCTGGCATGGATCAGGACCACAGGCAGAGGAATGGATGGAATCCTCCCAGGATGCCGAAGCACACAGGGAACAGGTGAAGAAAGGGCAGGAAGAACAGGAAGAAGGGTCCTTGACCCTCATGATCCCTCAAATTTATACTGAGTATGACGTGTATGGGATGGAAAACTCTGTTTGGTCAGTTCTGGCATCTATCTTGTCCGGTCCTCCTCAAAGGAGGGGTTCAGGTGGGACCTCTTTACTCCTTCTGGAGGGTAAAATGTTCCTCAGAGCTGAGCAGTGTCCTTGACTCTGCATACCAGTCTCTAGCAGTAAATACAAACATCAAGTGTTATCACTAGAAGCAGACACTGTCTGAGAAATTTCAGCAAGTGCAACTACTTACAAGAAACTTAGCTGAAAGCAAAAGTACAAACCAGAAAATCACCTTTAACCTGGCCCAAACTAGGACATAGTTACAGCTAGAGACTGGTCTGCAGAACCAAGGATACTGCTCAGTTCTGAGGAACATCTTATGCCCTGGAAAGAGAAAGTGAGTAAAGGGGTCACATCTGCAACCCTCCTCTAGGGAGCAGCAGACAAGACAGGTGACTAAAATTGACCAAAAGGAGTATTCCATCCCACACGCATCATACTTGGTGTGAATTTCAGGGATCACGAGGGTCAAACCTTCTTCTACTCCTTTGTATATGGCCATCATCCTGGGAGGATTCTGTCCGTTCGTCTGCCTGTGGTCCTGATCTGTACCAGCCTGAGTCTGTGTGTTCCTGCCTCCAGCTCCCAACTGCTGCTGACTCCAGCAGTCCAGCCTGGACTTTCCCAGGGCTGCCCTGCAGCCTTGGCACTGATATGAGCATTATTGGCAGAAGGGGGGAAGAACCTGGTATAGTTTTTCTGTACATTTGTATATATTTAATTATTTTTCCTTTTTTTTCATTGCTGTTTTCATTGAAGCTGTGTAGTTTAGTTTCCAGCCCATAAGTCTCTCTCCCTTATTCTCTCTCTATTCTTTATCAGGGAGGGGAGGGGGATTAATAGAGAGCATCTGTCATTAAGTTAGTTGCCGGCCCTGTGTTAAACTGTGACACATCCCATACAGAAAAATATAAATGCTACTAAAGAAGAGCAAATCCAGGTTAATATAATTACTTTTTTGTCATTTAAGTTTGGGATAATTTTGTCAGGATACATACAGGTGAAGTTTTAGGAACCAAATACAGACATCTTTTTGAAGTACTTTTCAGATTTTTCTTCTCTGTCATGTTTCCTTCTTACTTCCACAGTAATGGAATTTAGGAAGGGGTGGGAAACAGGGGGACTTCAGCACAGATGATACTTTGCCTGATCAGTTGCTGCATGCAACTATATTCCCATGCAACTATCTCATAGTAATAGCACACAACAAAAACCCTCCATAAAATGAAAAGTCACACAGATTCAAGGCTGAGACAATTAAAAATGTGATAATAAGACACCAATAAAGTTCAAAGGTATCCACCTTAATTCTGTCTTTCTACAGATAAAAACAAAATAATACAACCTTAATCAGATTCAAGAACAATACATATGAGGTAATAACTATGTTTTAGTGTCTTCTTAAAACAAATTACAAGAGAGAAAGAAACATTGCCCTTGCGGTTCCTACCTAGAAATGCTGCCATGTTCATGACTTGGCTAAACACACAGCTTGCAGGAGGTGCATCGCCTGCAATACTTGGAAAATACAAAGTGTATCATTGTAACTCTAGGATGGGAAAGACATAAATAACACTGATCAGTAAGAACAGTAATTGGAAGAAAATCATTCACTTACCTTATATAAGGTGGTCTTTTGGAACCAGGTTTCCTAGGACACATAAATGCATAGCATTCAAGATTTTCTTTCCCATCTAGCTTTCATTGTTTTATTATTTCATATAAACAAGTGATTGAAAACAAAGCCCGCAACCAGCTCTTACCTATCTGGTACATTCAGCGGGAGAACTTTGTTATCTTCCACTGCTATAAAGTACCTGCCAAAAAAAAAACAAACAACAAACCACCTCCTCATGGCTTCAATACCAAATATCTCTCAAACAATTAAGTGTCGCACTGGCAAGGTCTGCTGGAGGCAACTGTGTTTCTCTCTCTGCTTAAGTAGGCAGTTTTGCTCACCAGCCTCACCATGTGCCTTTGCGCTGCAACTGTTTTGCACTGTCAGATAGATAAACAGGGTCACCAAACTGAACTGCCTTAAAAATAACCAAGGGGAATATTTTAATTTTTGAGTAATTTGGCTCATCTGGTTTATTATGGTCCCCATCTGCAAAAACTATTTTAAAACAGACAGAGAAGATGGAACAAGAAGAAAAACAAACAATAAGGGTCAGACAAATGGCTTAAGTTGCCCCTGCTGCTGAAAAACAACATCCACAGACCATAGCCAAAGCCATATCCTACAATAACTGCTTCTCAGGCTGAGCATAGCTTCTGAGGGCACATTTAATGCTCCCAAATTCATGCTGCAGTTGTCTGCCTGCATGATTAGAGAGACACTAGCTCAGGCAAATTCATGTCTTCTGTACATTGTTGTAAGAAGTACTAGTGAGAACGTGAGGTTTCAGCTTTAAGCTGCTGGCAGGTTGTCAGTGTGGTGCTGGATGCTGCTGATTTTGAGTTTGCACCCCAAAGCAGGGCATAAGAGTTCTCCAAGAGCTGGGGTAAAAAACTGATCCTTCAAGCAATGACCTAGCACACACCAGTCCCTGCTGCTATCACGTGCCTTCCCAGCCCCATAGTTACTCAGGGAAAGAGCATCCCCAAAAATACTCTTTGTACCACATGGAGATGCAACCCATACTACAGTGATACTTCCAACTGCCCCATCCTATCTTGCTCTTCAAAATAACCATCAGGAGATAACTTACACTATCCATAATCCAGCTGATGTAAACAGAGTAAACACAAGAGGTAAAAACATCCAAACGCTGCATTTCTTGCCATCCATACCTGCTAGAAACAAAGAACAAAGTAAAAACAAAAGAAACAGGGCAGAGGTACCCAACTGCCTTGGCCTCCCTCTTTGAAAACAAGAACATCCTCACAGCAGGTGTTGAAGCAGACCAAGATCAAGTTCCTAATGCTGCAAACCTTTCATGCTGTCATTACTGGCATAAGAGGTTAATGAGCTGCACAAAGGCAGCAGCATCCGCAGTGTGCATAAATAACCCAAGGCACAAAAGAACCCAGAGTTGGGTTGGGGGTGGTGGAAAGACTTTTCATACAAACATACAGAATCTAAGGGGTTTTCAAAGCATTTTGAAAAGCATTTCTTAAGCATTTTCCACAAGGTGACACTGCAAGAGATGCAGCCCTAATTCGCTGCTACTTCCCATAGGCATATGGCAAGGCAGCCTCCTTCCCAGGCTTATTATCAATTCCACACCTACTGCCTCAGCAAAGGGTGCAGCATGAAGGGAGAAGGATGAACGTGCTGATTCCTTCTGCTCTTCACAAAACACACAACCAGCTCCCATCTGGCCACAGCATTTAGCTAAAAATAGCATTCATCTGCACCCCGAGCAGAGTCAGCCTCTAGTGTCAGCCCACAGAATACTGTCAGGATGGTATGTTACAAACAGGATCATCTCTTTACATGTAGGGACTGTGAAATCCTGTATGGGGCGTAAGGATGCAGAATGCACAGAGGAAGCACCACAGAGGAAGCGTTTTTCTTCCAGACAAGATCATGTCGGACGAGCATCTGGGATGTCAGAGCTGTACTTGTCACATGCAATTAAGAAACACTGCTACGTTGCTGTGCTACGGACACAGAGTTCTACACCTCCCTGACAGTCCTTTGAAAATAGATCAATCAGACCATCACAGCCAGGAGACAGAGAGTGAACAATGCAAGGCTCATGGCTCCAGTGTCTGCTTTACTTTCAGGCACTCCCCCTCCCTCCCATAGCCTGCTGCAGATCAGGCATTTCCTGGGGCCAAAGAGGTCTCCACGGGACAGAGGCACACTGGAGTGCTAGGGCAACTCAGACAGGATGGCTTTTCAAGCTATTTCAGCACTGTCTGCAGAGAGGGAGGGGCACTGTCTGAGCAGCGCAGCAGGACACAGGGATAGGGACCCCGTGCCAGAATGAGGTAGGGAAATATGAAAATGCTGTTCAGATAACCATTATTTTCTTCTGAGCTCTGCAATGGAGCAGGGGCAGGACTAGTGCTCAACCTCATCAAAGTCAGTGTGACACGGATACAGATTCTTTCTGTTGTAAAACAGCTCTGTGTTTAATATTCACTGTGCCATAGAGAGTCCCCTTCTATTGATAACTAGCAGAAAATGTCAAACAAGATAATTGCATATTAAATGTATGGCAAGCATGTGCTGAATCTACAGGTCAGAGAAACACATTCACTGAATTTGGCAGGGGGTAGGGTCCAACATAGCAACATATGTGCCATTGCACCTAATAGGCAAATACATCAGACCAACCACAACGGTAACAGATGCTCCTCAACTAAGTTTCTGAAGTGTCTAGGTACCAGCATAAGAAGCATGGGGAATAAACAGGATGATCTAGAAATCTGGGTCTGGTCACAGGGCTACATGCTCTAGACTTCAAAAAGACCTACAACTCTCTTAAAATGGTAATTTTGGCAAAAGCAGCTTCAGAAGGAGTTTAACTTTGTGTGGCAGATGAAATTAAGATGCCTACATTAAATGAACCTGTAGTAAGCAGCAGTATATATTTGGTGAACTGCCTGCCAAAACTGAAGTGTGTACATAGGAGGAATGGGATCTTAATTGGTTGAGGGGGCATAGTGGGGCAATGATAATAAAAGCAGGGCAAGCAGTTACAGTATGAGCAGATTTAGACTTAAAAAGGAGAATGGAGATAAGGGGGTAAGCCTGCATA
Source organism: Florisuga fusca (assembly GCA_038090715.1). Classification (NCBI taxonomy): domain Eukaryota; kingdom Metazoa; phylum Chordata; class Aves; order Apodiformes; family Trochilidae; genus Florisuga; species Florisuga fusca. The sequence continues at coordinate 390,947 of JAAWXA010000013.1, forward strand.
GAGAGAAATTCTCAAGACACACTTTGTGGCAATGCTTATGTGAAAAACTTTTCATTTCTGCACCCTGCTCCACTATGGCTGGCAGCAGGAGCATGCCTTGACAATGTTTTTGCAATGCTGCTGTGAGACTGTGAGTCAAGTGAGACTGGAAACCCACAGCATGTGGTTTTGGAAAGATGGGCTGACTCCAGCAAAGCTGAAGACACATTTTTATTAGACTTGTGAGTCCTTTGCAGTATGAAGGCTTTCTGTTGGTGAAAGCCTTCCTGTGCAAGCCTTAAAAATAGAAGACAAAGGGGTGTTAATAAATACCAACTGCCTCCTGGATGCAGTGTTTATTTGGGAAAACATGGGCCAGCAGAGATGACTACTGTTGCCAGATGGAGTTGACTGCTCAGATTTGGTATCACTGGTCATGGTACAGCAGAAGAGAGCTATGGAGAGAAGGGTTGGCATTATGTCACCCCTGTGGGGCAATTAGCTGTCAAAGAAATTGTTTCTGTGTTTCCCATGGTAAATTTAGGTAATTTTTCCTATCACTCTTGGCATTTAATCTTGGCTAAAATGCTGTGGTGCTGCAGAGAAAGCTGTCATTTGGGTTTCTCGTTCGCTTTTTCCTGGCTACTGTTAGAGGTGCTGGTCTGCATGGCAATCTCCTTGCTTGAAGACATGAACATTGGGGGCATCTCTGAAAATGGCAAATTAACCCAAAGGAAACTGCTAAGAATGGTATCTACTAAACACCAGTGCAAAGCTAGGCAGATTCGGCACATGCTTGGGGTTTAACAGAGGGTTTTTTCAATGAGTCATAGGTCTTTTTGAAGTCTAGAGCATGCAGATGCATTTCAAGGACTCATACACAAGCTGCATAATAAACCACAGCAACAGTCCTGCAATGCACAGCGCTAGGTCACTGCTTCATTTCAGAGAACAGGTACAAAGACAGAAGGACCAGGAGAAGGAGAACACTGTTCAAAACACACCACAAGTCATAAAGAATTGCCAGTCAGCAAAAAAACTGACTGAAAAAAGGAGAACAAACCATTTATCTTCTGGAGCAGCCCACTATAGCTCTCAGTTGCTTTTAAAAGCAAAAATAGCCACAGTCACTTGATAGCTAATCACTGTAACTGCATGGATACATGCACATTACACAGCCTGCCACACACAAGCCACAAATGCCAACATGACAAAGCAGAGTATTTTCAGATTTATCTCAAGGTTCCACAGCCCAACAGCACAATGAAAGAGATAAGGTGTGCCAGAGACTTGTAAATGTGTAACAAAATAATGGGGTCACAGGAAAAGAAGCAATTCCCTCCGTTAGCAGGCTATGCTGCTCTGTTTGCTTGTAGGTACCCATGTACCATCAACGGTGTGCAGAATTGCCAGTTTCATTTTTAGATATGAGAGGAACGATACAAGGTAAAGACATCTCCAGGTTGCACTTGGGGGAATCAGAAGATGCTTCAGTAATCCAGCAACAAAGCTGAGAGGCAACATTTTCATTCACAGAAACATTCATACATATTTCTTGTCTGATTTCATACCTTATAAATGCATTCAGTGTGCTAAGGAAATGCTCTGGCTAACACAAACTTAATGGAGATGGGCAAAGTATGCCAAAGAAATGAAACCTTCATTCCTCCAGAATCCACCAGCAAAAAATGGGGACTGTATTAGCATCTGCTTGACACATTGTCCTTCCAAGTTTTCTCACAGAGCTGCTTCCTGGGGTTGTATAAAATTACTTTGTTATGAGTTCTGTAAATATATATTCAGCCTTTCCTGAGTGCCTTGGCCATGTGACAACAACATGTCCTAGACAGAGATACTACAGCATTACTGGGTCCTGAGGCCAATGTCACCCCTCTGCACCCCACAGTCCTTCAATATGTGCCCTTGGTATGCTGCTTCCTGCTGCTGCACAATCTTCACGCTTAATTGCATGAGTACTTACAGGCCATTCAGGAACCAGTGTTGAGCTGCTTGGTTAGAACCACAGACATTGGCTGTAAACTCTCCTGGGTTGCGAGTAAACTCTTCTGAGCAGCTGTCTCGGCTCTCTTGCATTTGATGTACAAACCAGGCACGTCCTGCTTCAAGATCAGGCTCCTGGATGCTATATAATAAATAAATAAATAAATAATTTGCCATCTTAGGATGAAAGGGGTGTTTTGCAGGCTTGACAGCTGTGTTTTGAGTCATGCACCTACACAGGCCTGCTCTGACTTCCATGAGTTCCCACTTGCACCATGAGCAACAGCCATGTTGGGTAGTTTGCAATAGGCAAAGGAGGAAGAGGCAGAAGCTGAGTAAGGCAGAAGGTACACATTCTGTTTAGACAGAAGGAGCTAGGTCATCAGGCAGTGAAACCAGCTGGGAGCAGCCAGGGCATAAAGAGAGACTCACAGCGAGCTGAAGAGCACTACATTTTGCAGATGCTGTGTGTTTGCACCAAGGACCTCATTCTGCTTGGGAGCATCCATTGCAAGATTAAGCCCCCCTAGCCACTTGTGACTTAAGGAGCTGCAGCTGCACAAGCCAGGTGGCAACCAGCCCCCACTGAGTCCTTACAGTTCAAGTGTGTTTGCCTTCCCACATACCAGAGTATATACCTTATCACCTCTCCAAGAGCAGAGATGCTCAAGACAGTGGTCACTTCAGCCAAACCTCTTCTGAGATGCAAGGGAAGCAGGTAGTTCAATATAATGTGAAGTTGGTTTAACACAGAACCAACTTCCCAGTTCCACACCATTACCACATATTACCATATTTGCAAAATTAGCCAACCCCTTGGCTTGGAAAGCTTGTGAGAATGATACTTACCATAAAGTCACAGCCAAACCCAAAGTGAAGAGTTGATGGAAAATTAGGAAGGCTATTTATCTCCTCATAAAATAAAAGACAGCAAAGCTCTCCCTGCTTCAGCTATGCTATGAGGAAAGAATCTCTGAAACCATATCTTTACTCTGCAAGTTATACACAAATGCAGACTGATTTTGTGGCAAAGCCCAGAAATTATAAGGTACCATGCAGATAGCACATCCAGTAATCCTCTTACATCTTAATCACCCCAATCTAATGACAGCTGCCTGAACCAGCAACAAGCAGAACAGATGTTTGTCCACAGTGGGCACTTGGCAGTGTGTTAGAAGATTGAGACAGGTATGCAGGGGTATTTTATTTGCTTCTCATTTCCAAAACCACAAATGCCCTCAAGTTTTTCCAATGTGCATCCAAAGTCAAGACACACATGACAAAGGAAGGGGGTAAGAAGCCTGCCTGAAAGGTTTGTCCCATTATCTGGACAAGAACATCTTGGGGGTGGTAAGGAATAGGCAAAAGGGAGGTGAAACCTGGCAGAGAAAGGGACAGATATGTCATGCTGACTTTCACATACTTTTGAAATTAGGGAAAGATGAACTAAGTCAGAACAGTAGACTTTGCAGAGTGGTTATTCCTGGTTATAATGCCTCCATCCTGTAGTTTATGGATGACAGAGTGCATGCCCTGGAAGGACAGAACAGTTCCAGGTTCCCCTCTCTTTGCTACCCTGCCATTGTTACCCAACAAACACAAAACACACACTCAAGCTACAGAACTTCCCATGCCATTTATAAGCCTGGCTTTTCCCACTCTTTCACAGAATCACGGAATGTCTTTGGTTGGAAGAGACTTTCAAGATCATCCAGTCCAACCTGTGACCGCCACCGTAAGGTCACCACTAAACCATATCCCTAAGGACCGGGTCCACAGGATGTTTAAATACCTCCAGGGATGATGACTCCACCACTGCCCTGGGTAGACTATTTCAATGTTTGACAACCCTTCCAGTGAAAAAAATGTTTCCTAATATCCAGCTGAACCTCCCCTGGTGTAGCTTGCATCCATTTCCTCTGGTTCTCTCATGCATCACCAAGGAAAAGGGGCTGTCAGCCTCCTCACACCATGCTCCTTTGAAGTAGTTGAAGAGAGTGATAAGGTCTCTTCTCAGCCTCCTCTTCTCAGGCACTCCTCGCAGGACTAGTGCTCCAGGCCCTTAATGAGCCTTGCTGCCCTTTTCTGGACATGCTCCAGCACTTCTGTGTCCTTCTCATAGCGAGGTGCCCAGAACTGAATGCAATATTCAAGGTGTGGCCTCACCAGTGCTGGGTACAGGGTAAGGATCACCTCCCTATTCCTGAGGGTATTTATCCAAGCCTTGTGCCGTAAGTTTCATCTTCCAAACTCTCTTGTCCCTTCTATGCATCTTTAATCCACTGTTTGGGAGCCAAGCTCCTTTCTTTACTACACTTTACAGTTCTGAGCTTTTGAAGAGATGCTCACTGTCCCCAAAGCAGCATTTCCTTCAGTTACAGCAGTGGGCAGAAGTGCAAATACCAAGTGGTCTGTGCTGTCAGCCATGGGGAAATCACCCAAAGCCTGTGAATTTTAAGGCAGTGTGACACAGCACACCCAGCTTTCTCAGGGCAGCTTTCCCTCAACAGTCTCTTCAGACTGAGGACTCATGCCTTCAATAACTCACCACATGGCAAAGAGATCCTCTTGCCCTCCTATTCACCACCAAAGGTCCAGAGAAGCAGTAATATGATGATGGGCCAGAGGGTGAGCTTCAAGGAATGAATGAGCAGCACTGTGACTTGACTTTTGTCATTAATCTAAGGTGTCCCTCTGTAGCATAGATTGTCAAGGGCTCAAAGTACATCAGTCTTTTGGATCCATTTAAACCTGTGGAAATCATTTGCCCTGAGACAAGTACAACATAAGAATACATACAGAGGTATTTCTGTGGTGTCCATCACTGCCTTGTAAGCATTCCTTATTTGCAGGAATCAGTTATGTCTGTTTGTTTCTCTGGCAAAAAAATATCATCATACCTGTTTTAGACAGCAGAGCCAGGGAGCTGCTTGCAGAGGTCACACAGGAAAGTAGCAGCAGAGCATGCATTCAGAGTCCTGATCCAAGTCCTCTACCACACCAGCAGCCTCCTCACCTGCCCCACATGGTTTATTCCTCCCAATCTATTGATCGTCTCTCATAGAACTTTCTCCGCTGCTTTGGTCCCACTTATCCTGCAGTCAGAGCTCATTGTTTCAGCTTGGCCTGCAGGATGGGGACCTGCAGGTGTCTCTGGCCAAACAGCAATCTTTCAGTCTCAGGCTATCAGGAAATGGCTGGGGGAGAGAGGAAACTGTGGAGATGACTTTCCTTCCAAGAAAAAAACAACTGAAAAGGTTGATGTTCACACAAGCACACATCCCTGCTCTGCATCTGCAAACCAAACACTGTAACACAAAAAATCTTAAAAGGGGAAATGAAATGATTGCACTGCCCAGGCTCAGAAAATACTGACATCTGAACATGAAGAACAGCCAAAGAAAATAATTTTACTTTTAAAATTAAAACAGTGAAAACAGGAGCCACATATTTGTCAAGCAAACATTAATCCCCATTCTTTACTTCATCACCCAAAGACAGAAAGTCAGCAGGAATCAAGTCCCGTATTTTTAGGCAGTTTTAGTATAAGGGAAGGCTAGCTCAGAATTTCTCCAACATTCATAGCCCAAGGACTTCTAAATCCAATGTCTGTGACAAGCATGTTGCTGTCCCATCTCAGCTAAGACTGAGATCCCAAGCGACCACATTGGCAGCCTTGGACATTAGCACCTAGCCTCATCTTGTCTCCTATCACTCACAGGGAGAAGCTCACCCTTACTTCCACGAAGGACCATAGCAAAGCCAAACGGCCTTTCTCAAAACCTCTTCCCCTCTGGGAATTTAACGGCACACAGGCTGCATATCAGGCATCCCAATAGGATCCGGGGAAAGCAGGACCTCTCCCACCTCACAGCCTCAACCGAGGTGAGTCTCTCCACAGACCCCTGCATGAAGAGGCCCTGGCAGGAAGCTGGCAGATAGCCCTGAGGAGCTCTATCATCACATCCCTCAACCCTGACAGGATGCCACAGAGGGGCTCCTGGGCAAGAGGGCTGCCCAAATCATGACCTAGGGGATCTCTTCCACAGCAGTGTCCTTCAGGCCCTGGGGTCAAATGGCTCTAGTCGTCTTATCTACCCTGCGTCTACCTGTTGTAAATCATCAAGCTTCAGGACAAAGAGCACTTGGGATTTCAGGTTCTCCCGAGCTCTGCAGCACCTACAGCGCCCCACGCCGGGCCCAGCTAACAGCACCCCGGGGAGGTGAGCACTCCCCACGGTGGGGGTCACCATCCTACCCAGACCACGGTCGGGGAGGGAAGCGACCGGACAAGGGGAGGTGGCGACTTGACGAGGCGACATGAGGAGGCGACATGAGGAGGCGACATGAGGAGGCGACATGAGGAGGCGACATGAGGAGGCGAAAGGGCGGCGGAGGTCTAGCGCTCCCGCCGTCGTTCCCAGCCGCTCCCGGAGCTGCTCTTACCTGTGGACGGCTACGCTGCTTGACCCAACTCCAGCGGCGTCCCCAGCCGCGGTGACGGCGACAAACGGCAGGCGGAGGATGCCGGGAAGATGGCCCAGCGCCGCCCTTACCCCGCCCCGGATGGGCGGAGGCGGCTGCATCAGCGCCGCGGGTTTGGGTGGGGGATTCCGGCCCCAGGGTGGTGGGGGGATCTTTTGGTGCTGTGCTCTGACCGCCCGTTTTGGGGTGTCGGAGTGCGATCACAGTGCCTCTTGGAACCGTCAGCACCAGACATGGGACTTTCGTCTGCAGTGCCCCTGGCATAGCCGTGAGATGGGCTGCAAATCATCTGACACGTTGTTTCCTGCTCGTTTTCCCCAGTCACAGCAGTACCTTCCTATCCGGCGGCTTTAGGGACGCCTTCTGCTCTGAAGTCCCCAGAAGCACTGAAGAGAACTCACCACTCAAAACCGGCAGTGACATCTTTGCGGTTCTCCGGGGAAGTGGTGTCCATTTGCTCGGCATTTTAAAAGAGCTGAAAGAAGCAGCCCACCAGTAATAAGGGACCACAGGAGCAGCCCGGACGGGCTTTCCTCGTCTACTTCCTTTTGTACCAGATAGGGGACTGTAGAGATCTCTGTAGTTGGAATTTTTAGAGGAAACATGTTGTCCTGGTTTGGGCCAGGATAAAGGTAATTTTCTGTCTTGTACTTTTGCTTTCAGCTGTCTCTTGTAAGTAGCTGCACTTGCTGAAATTAACAGCAAGTTTCTCAGACAGTGTCTGTTTCTAGGGCTGATCACACTGGATGTTCATAGTTACTGCTAGAGACTGGTATGCAGAGCCAAGAACACTGCTCAGCTCTGAGGAACATTTTACCCCCCAGAAGGAGTAAAGAGGTTCCACCTGAACCCCTCCTTTGGGGAGGACCGAGACAAGATAGATGCCAGAACTGACCAAACAGAGTTTTCCATCCCATACACGTCATACTCAGTATAAATTTGAGGGATCACAAGGGTGAAACCCCTTCCTGCCCCCCTTCCTTCACCTGTCCCTGTTTGCTTCGGCATCCTGGGAGGATTCCGTCCATTTGTCTGCCTGTGATCCTGATCCATGCCAGCCTGAATCTGTGTGTTCCTGCCTCCAGCTCCCGACTGCTGCTGACTCCAGGAGTCCAGCCTGGACTTTCCCAGGGCTGCCCTGCAGCCTCAGTGGTGATGTGAGAGTTGTTGGGAGGAAAGGGGGGAGGAACGTGGTATCAATTTTCCTGTATATTTGTATATATTTAGTAATTTTTTCCTATTTATCATTACTGTTTCATTAAAGTTGTGTAGTTAGTTTCCAACCCATAAGTCTCTCTCCCTTATTCTCTCTCCTTTCTTTATCAGGGAGGAGAGGGGAATTAATAGAGAGCATCTGCTATTCAGTTTAATTGTCGTGCCAGTGTTAAACCCTGACACATATCCAGAAAAATAGCTTGCTGATAACCACTTGGGAATGTTTCCTGGGGTGGAGTGATCACTGTCTGTTAGTCCACTTTTTTTCTCCTCTCCTTCTCTCTCTCTGCCATCATGCAATACATGTTATTTGTTGACTGTATTGTTCTTGTCCACTGGCAGCTGCAACAGAGGAGCCACAAATAGGAGATATAAGGACTCCCTGAAACAATCCCTTAGCTTTGGCCATATTGACTGCCATCAGGGGTCCACTCTGGCCTCCAATCGGGAGACATGGAGACACACCATCTATCATGCTGATGCCTCCTTTGAGAACACACATAGGATCGATCTCAAGGAGTAAAGACAGCACAGAAAGACCCGTGCCTTGGCTGTCCCCTCACAGGAGACTTTCTGCTGTGCCTTCTGCAACTGCACTGCCTGTCCCACATTGACCTTACCAGCCATCAGCACGCTTGGAGCAAGCGTGGGGAGAGCCCTTCTGAAATCTTTGTTTGCGAAGCCAAGACATGATGATGATGATTATTATGATGTTCTTGTCCTAAAACCCAAATTGTATCTCTGCCCTGGTACTATTACTTATGGACACAAGAAAGTCACCTTCCTAAATCTACACCAGCCCCCGAACTGAGCTCTGCCTATGCAGGGGCACCCCTGGCTCCTCCTCAAACCCAGTGCATTTATAGGTTTTGGTCTCTTTCCCCTTATAACCCTTGTCTAGTGGGGCTGGCATTTCTTGGTATGAGCTTCTGGATGCCAGAGGCTTCTGGGCTGGGCACCACTGATCCTGAGGCCCTGCAGGAGCTGGAGCACATGGGCATATGTTAGGAAATGTCTCCTTTCCCACTGGGCTCTGCTTTCTGTTTTTCTTTTCATTCTTCTTTTAAAAGATCTTAAGGGAAATTTTACCTTGATTTCCAGAAATGCCCCAGGAGGTAGTGAAAAGGAGCCCCAGAACTCCCTATGAGACCCTTTCTACATAATGCTACATCTTCAAAGCAGTTCAGGAGCAAAAATATCAAAATAATACAATTCCAGTCTGGCCATGCTTTTGGGGCCACAGTATGGGAGCTGATACACCATCAACCCCTCCACACTGAGAGCCCTCCAAGCTACAAATACTCTATACACTGTCTGAATGGAGCCTGTAGGTCTGTCACCACATTTTCTGTCTGGCACAGACTGACAGACTCACATGGATACAGCAGATCTTTCGGAAGACCATCTTTTTTCCTGGGAGCTTTCCACCCTAACAGCTCAATGCAATATTTGAAGTCAGGATGCATTTCCTGTCTGCTGGGCTTATTTCCACAAAGCTGTGTTCTGGCTGCTGATTTCTGGGCCTGAAAAATTATCAGCACCAGCCAGAGGACAGCAGACGCCTTGCACTATTAAGCTGTGGAGGAAGATAGGTACACAGATAATACTTGGAGTTACAAGGGAGTAGAACTAGAGAGTGCAGGCAGAAATGTAACCCCAGTGCCCCAAGCAGCCTCTTCTGCACCCCTAAACCCCCCTACGTAGCAATCTCCCCCTTTAACCAGGAATTTTTAAACTGGCCCAGGGATATGGTGACCAGTCCAGTGCTGACCAAGCATCCTTTCCCGTCCCAGGCCCCTGCATTGAAATGCCAGAAGGCTAAGTAAAGTTTAGTGCTCCTATGTAGCATCTAGACAGACAGTGCAGACCAGGACTGCCAACAGCTTTCCCAAGTGTGGCAGTGGGGCTGCTAGGCCGGAAATCCCACCGGAGATGTCTACTCCACTTGGCTGCTTTAGAGAGACTGTAAATTCTGACATGTTTGTTCAGTGCCAGAAGATTCTGCTCATACCTTGCCCCCACTCCAGATTATTCAAATACAGCCCAGCCCATGCATTTGACCATAGCGGAGATCAGGTTAGATGGAGCTCCTCTGTAGCCAGCTACACCTCATGTCATACCCCAAGGGTTGTGTTTTGAAACCTGATGGGTTTCATCAATATTTGTGCAGCCAAGTATATACTGTGAGTTACAGCTGAAATCCTCCTTAATGATTCTGTTGAGTCCCAGGGCAGGTGTAGCATTTCCTTGAGCCACCCCATGACAGAAAGCAAGTGACCTGCCTGAGAGATTCTGCTGTGGAAGAAGGACTCCTGAACCAACAGTGTTTTCTAAGGGCTCCACCATTTCTGGGTAAAAGGGTAACACAGATCTAGTCCCTTCTGTGTGCCAAAGCTGAAAGCCTGGAAACATTCAGTACAACACTGCATGGGACACCATACAAATACCTCTTGTTCTTAGTTCCATGTGGTGTTGTTCCAGATGGTTCAACATGCCCAGAACAGAGTTAGAGACAACAGAACATCAGGTGCTGTCAGACAATCAGGTGTTAGAAAAGTTTGACAGTTACTGTATCCTTGCCTTGACTAGCCTACAGCAAACTGCAGTCCCTCAATACTTCTGCACAGCTCAGAAAGAACTAGCAGCATCCTTGACTGCTGGACCAGTAGGAGAGGTGCCAAAGACCACAGAAACAAGTGTAATTCGTGCCTTGGCATCCACCTTACAAAGGCTTTACAACCTTCTACATCACTGCATGCTGCTGAGGGTAGATCCTGCCCTGGAAGACTGATGGGGCCCTTTCTGCCTCTCAGAATTCCTACATCTTATTAAGGGAACATAGCCAAAATTATTTCCAAAAAAAATAACCAAAAAATCAAAACAAATAAGCAAAAAAGGAAATGCATGGAATTATTACTTGGTTTACTATAATTCAAGGCATTCTTTTAAAAAAAATCCAAGTCTTCCTGCAAAGGCTAAATTATGTTTTTTGTCTACCATGTGCATCTACAGAAACAGGAATTCAGGCAGTACGAGATGCAAGATATTTGATGGAAGAGCTTTTCCTTTTCTGGTGTTCCATCATTCCAGTTTTTCAAAATGATGGGTAACTTGCCAGTGATTTCAAAATCTCAGATACCTGAGTCCCACTAGAACTGCTGTTGCTGCTCAAGTCTTAAACCCACAGGGGAAAAAAAAGTAATATTATCTTGTTGTAATTTCAGGTAGTCAGAGAGATTCAGAATAGCATGTACCTCTTTGCAGGGCCAGTTATTTTTTTGTACACCGTGTACTTGACACGAATCAGATTAAGGAAGTCCAAATAATAGTGGTTAAAAAAGAATGAAGTTCAAATCAAGTTCAAATCCACCACCCACGTAATTCTGAATGCAGATTCCCAAGGATTTTGCCACTCTCCAGCTGCCTGTCAACTGCACAAAGACAGAAGCAACATAGCTGTCTTTCTAACCAGCACGCCATACGGCTCCCAGACCATTTCCACCCACTCCCGCAGGTATTACAGGGGCTGGTGGGGTGATGTTTCCTACTTGTGTGCAATTCCTGTGTCTGTCCAACAGCCCCTACTCCAGATAAATGTATGTCAAAACATGGGTTTTCTAGTGCAACTCATGTCTTCAGACACATCTCAGCAGAAAGAGGAACTTACAATAAAATCTAAACAAAACACTTGACACTTTTGCTATTGTTTTGCTATTAAGGTAGGATTTTCACATACAAAAACTTCCACAGTCTTGTCCAGGCTCATGTCAGCTTGAATTTTCCTTTTCCCCCTCTATCAGCTTGGTCACTAAACCCAATATAATAAAATGTCTTGGTGCCCTTCTATTTGCCAATACTACTCTTCCACTTGATGAGGAAGCCAGAAATGATGAAGGTACTTTGGAACTGCTGGACCAAGTGAATAGCTGGAAAAGCCAAGAGAAACACTGCTGTAATTCAGATGGGTGATGCAAAAAGCCCTTCACTCAAGGATACCTTTGAAAATAAAGCACAGTGGTTAGTCTAACTTGTAACTGTTTATTGTAAATCACTCAAGAGTTTACACATCATTAATGGCAAAGTAACACTGTTAAAATACCTGCTGAATAAAAGACAACAGAATAAAGACAACTCTTATATTACATGGCATCATTTAAAAAACAGGAAACAACCCAGTTCTACATCTATCTGGGAAACAGTTTCAGTTATCTCGAGATCCCTGTCTTGCCCAGGGTGTAGAGTCATGCAGCTGGAAAACTGGCACACCCTCTCCAAGGGACAAGGTGATGACCTTCTATACAAATGGAAATCATGCCCATTATCTTCAAAAGTGCTCCAGTGCTTACAGTACAAATTCCTTCCCTTGCACTGGCTAACATTTAACACAAAAGGCAATATATATTTCCACATGCTCCATTAAAAAAATTTTTTTTTCCTTCTTTGATTTTCAACAAGGCAACTGTTAAAATTCAGAAGCTACATAACTGTCTTTATATTTTTGCTCAGAAACCGATGGATGTTGCATGCAGCTGAAATATTAGTATACACCCTGACTTATATAAAGGTCAGTTTTCTAAGACCTGCTAGTCAATGGCAGAAGAAGAAATTAAAAGGCTTCTTATGCTAAAGGAGGTAAAATATGCATGCATTGAGGGCCATGACTGATTAGAGCCTAACTCATGTCATCAAACACTGAAGATGAAGCTTTATTTGGCTTAAGACATGGTTGAGGTGTATACATTTACAAATTACAATGTATATGTGACAACAAAGAAATCATCTCCACACAGCATTAATTGGTATTCTGGCCCATATAGAGACTAATCTTCAACACAAAAGCCTGCTCAGCGATAAATGGGTTTCATATTTATTTTTTTCATATTCACAGCAGCACACTGGGCTGGCTAACAGGGCTAACAAAAAGAACACAGGTTTTCAAACTAACATCTAAATAAATTTAAGCTGATTTTTTCCCTTTGGACATCCTGTTTTTCATCAGTGCTGTTACTGTCCTGTCCATTAGCCTGTACTTGAAACAGCACACTGGGGCCTGCCCCATCCCCTCAGGGATCAAATCAAAAGCACATTTGATTAATAGTACAAACAAAAATCTCCCCTAACTGCAGGAAAGGTTAGCTCTTCCAACATTTACCATGAAAAAGCAAATAGCAGACAAAAATCAAATCTCTCTCCTGCTTAACTATAAGATTAAATAATATATAGCATTTTTACACTTAATAGTCTCAAGTTTGGACATAAGACAGCCAATACAGAAAAAGAGATGGTACCAAATCTGTTCCTGGGGAAATGATTCAGCTCAACTGATCTGAAAAAAACTAATTTTACCGAGAGGAATATAAATCCACCACAGGCACAGGGTGCATGCACACACCCACATGTATGATAGCACTGGCACAGCAAAGTATTGCTTTTCAAGCACTGCCATCTCCAGTCCTTTCCTTGCGAGCCTGGATCATCTCCTTTGGAGCCTGCTTCCTCTCGGTGACCAACCCTAACCAAAACATGAAGTCAATGAACCAGGTGGTGGGGTTGAACTTCAAGCCCAGTTCACTGGCTGAGTAGTCAAATGGGAAGGTATGGTGGTAGTTGTGGAATCCCTCGCCTGAAAAACAGAGAAAAGGTTTAAAGACTATACTGCTGGCACATTTCTGAACTTATGAACTCACTTAGGTGGGATATTTCAGTGCTCATTTCCTAAGTCCTGAACCCAGTGCAAGTTATGCTCCACCCCTCGCTATAGGAAAGCTCTGAGGCAGACCCACAATTGACTCGATTTCAGTATTTTGGTCTTCCTCCCAGTATGAAGGGCTATGTCCCAGCCCTTACACTCAAGGGAATAAAATGACTGCTACAAGAGGGAAGACCCATAACCAAGTGTGAAGCAGGTTCACTCATTTCTGCTGTGTTGTCCCAGTAGACTGCTGAGAAGAGAGGATCATTACTGTGAACGTGTCTCTACTACATGACAGTCTCTACTACAAGACACTACATGACATTATTTCAGAGTGGGCACCATCAGCAGAACAAGAGAGAACAAGCAGAACATTCCTCTAGGATGTGCAAGATCTAGCTTCCTCACAGCCCTGGCTCCAAGTGGTGTCCAGCTATAGGTGCCTAAAGCCCTCATCAGGGTGAAACAGGATGGGATGACATTCTGAGTTTGCGAAGTTACAGCATATATCCAGGGCTACAGCACTTACCAATGGCTCCCAGAGTGACAAAGGTGTTCTGCCTGGGGTTGATATACTTGTCATAAGGGCGGTTGCCATACATGTGAGCAGCACTGTTGACCAGCCAGGTGACATTGAGGGAGATGGTGTACCGCAGTATGGAGGCAAGGAAGTAGGCATTCCACAGACTCTCACCCCAGAGGTACCACGGCACAAAGGTAGGGATCACAAAACACATCAGCACAACTGAACTCTTGTAATATCTGTGGGGAAAGAAAAGGACACCATTTCCAGGGTGGGAATGACAGCTGGGGTGAAGTAGGGCTGGATCCCCAGAAACAAGGGTCTGCCAGAAACCCCTGGCATAACCTGTGCAGGGCCCAAAACCAGTGCAGCGGGGAAATTTCAAACTTCCACAATAATGGCATAATTTTTCAAAGTTCAATTCAAAACAATAAGACAACATGAAGCCCCAAAGCAGCAGGTTACAGTGCAGCTGAACAGCTGAGGCTCAGTCCCAAAGCAAATATCCCAAGTTGAGCACCTTTATAGGTGGGTGTCCTGGTTTGGGCCAGGAGAGAGTTAAATTTCTGTTCTGTCATTTTGCTTTCAGTTAAGTCTCTTGTAAGTAGTTGCACTTGCTGAAATTAACAGCAAGTTGCTCCTTCAGTGTCTGCTTCTAGGACTGATAACGCCTGATGTTTATAGTTACAGCTAGAGAATGGTCTGCAGAACCAAGGCCACTCCTTGGTTCCAAGGAACATCTTATGCTCTAGAAAGAGAAAGGCAGTGAAAGGGTCACACCTGCAACCCTCCACTAGGGAGAAGCAGACAAGACAGGTGACCAAAATTGACTAAAGGGAGTATTCCACCCCGCATGCATCATACTTGGTGTGAATTTCAGGGATCACGAGGGTCAAGACCCTTCTTCTTCACTCTTCCTTCTGGCCTTCTTCACCTGTCCCTGTTTGCTTTGGCATCCTGGGAGGATTCCGTCTGTTCATCTGCCTGTGGTCCTGATCCGTGTCAGCCTGAATCTGTGTTCCTGACTCCAGATCCAGCTCCTGACTGCTGCTGACTCCAGGAGTCCAGCCTGGACATTCCCAGGGCTGCCCTGCAGTCGCGGTGCTGACGTGTTACTGGGGGAAGGAGGGAGGAACCTGGTATCGTTTTTCTGTACATTTATATATATTTAATTATTCTTCCTTTTTTATAATTACTGTTTTCATTAAAGCTGTGTAGTTTAGTTTCCAGCCCGTAAGTCTCTCTCCCTTATTCTCTCTCCTCTTTATCAGACAGCACCTGTCATTCGGTTAATTGCCAGCCCAGCACTAAAATGTGGGAGTGGGGAAGCACAGAGCTTGCTGCACACCCTGCACCTAGGGTCTGGCTCTGGGACAGGAAAAGCCCTTGGCTAAGAGCCAGCAAAAACTTCCCCCCTGTTCAGATCAGAAGGAAACCTGCAGCACAGGGCAGAAGCAGCTCCTTTCTATACCAGAGCTGCAGAGTGAGCTCCAACAGCGGTGGCAGCCAGTGCGCAGTGCAAAACAGGGAGGGAGGAAGCTGAACAGTCTGAGAACAGAGAGGAAAGCCAAAGTACAGCTAAAGCCACATGGTCAGGCAAGGCAGGGAAGAGAGTGTACGACGCAGGCAGCACAAAGGTGAAGAGAAGAGACCATAACAGGAGAAGCAATGAGAAAAGTCATGCTGGGGCAATTAATCCAAGGCAAGTGGAGAAAGGGAGAGACTCAGTAATAAGCAGGGAGGCAAAGTCAAAAGCAAGACAGGAAATAAATTACTCTAAGTGGAGAATGGAGGTGCTCTGAAGTGGAGAGCACCAAAGTAGTACAGCTTGGAAGCCACCTACTTTAGTCCTCAACGTGAGAGGAAACAAGGCCCCGTCTTCCCTGTTGAGCCCTTCAACCTCCTGAAACTCTGATTTATTACAGCCTACAGTAATTTCATGGGATCATCATCAAAGCAAGCTGACACATGAAACTGGAGCAGTAGGCTGAGGTGAAAAGGGTGTAGAAACCATCTTATTTGGGCCTATGTGGCAAGTTTAAAATAGACTCCTGCTTTTTTTGTTTTCTGGAACAGAGGAGGAAGAACAGTTTTGGTTTATTAAATTTTCCATTTGCTGTAAGTTTTTTCAGTTAGGAAGAGCTGCCAATTCAGTTTGACAAAAAGAAAAACCAAAACAATTTTAATTAAAACTCAAGAATATTGGAAAAATGCTAATAGTAGCAATGTTTTCAGAAGGAAGAAAATTTCCAGCAGTTTTGATCATCTTGCATATGAAATAAACTAATCTCTTTCCCTGCAAGTTCTTTGGTTTGGTTTTTTTGTTGTTGTTGTTGCTTGGAGGTTGTGCCTCACATGTTGGGCTACAGAAAGAGATTTGCAGCTCTTCAGCAACATGGCAAGAAGAAAGTATCGCCTCATCTCTATTACAGAACTCTGTCTTCACTTACCTGAACCACAGCTCTCCAAAGGAAACTTTCCCCATTCTTCACCAAAAATAACAGATAATTTCCCACTCCTCTGACTGACTTCTGAACCAGGCTGTGGATAAGGTTTGCAAACCTTATCAGTTCAAGACCAGAATTTAAGTAGAGCTAGAGTAGAAATACACTTTCCAGTCCAGAAAACGCCTTTGAAGTTTAAAGCCTCTCTCACTTTGGTAAAATAAAACATGAAAACAACTTACCAAGCACCAATTAAAATGATGCTGTGAGAGGCAAGAAGCTCAGAGTGAAGTCTTTGTTGAACACATGAGATCTCACATCTGAATTAACACCTGACTACGTTTTCTGTCTTCTTCCTTTGACTGAAACACCCACCCTGGAATGAGAAACCTTACCTGGAGTTCAGGGGAACTAATCCCTCAATACCTGTGGGGAGAACTGTGCTGCTTTCATCACATGGGAACTCTGTCATTAATACATTTCACCTGTGAGCCTCTCACATCACATGCAAGATTATTGCTCCATTATTCACAGAGGGTATATTTTGTTGTCAGTCATACCAGGAGCAGTACCGTGATTTCAGCTGAAGTGATGTGGTTTTAAACTGATTGAGTGGTACCTCATGTACAGCTCTGCAGCACCACTAAGTTCAGCAAAGCTAACGATATGGCCTTAAACAAAACAAGACAAAGAGTTTATAATGATTCTTACTGATACAACCTGACAGGTTTTCCACGTTGTCAAAAACAACAACACTTCAACCTTATAGAATGGAGAAACTTAAATGTTTCTTCCCAGGTAAGGCAAGGTAAGCATGAAAGTCTTAATATCAGATCCAAAACAGAGAGATTTGCTAAGACTAATTTCCATGCAGAAAGCATACTGCTTCAGTACATAACTTTTTCAGCATAACCAAAGCAACAGAGCCTGCTTCTCATGGCATGCTGTTGTCCTGGTAGTAACACAACCAAGATGTGCTGCAGCAAACTGCAAAGGAGCCTTTGCAAAGAGGCACTGCCAACTAAGAAACCCATAAAAGCAACAGTACCTGGAGGCCAGTGAATTTCTCACTCCTGAAGCTCTTCCTATGCAGCAGTAATTCTGCTAGTACGTGGATTTCTTTAATGCAAAACAGAAACTGATTTCTGGACTCAACTGACTGCTCCCTCACCCATAAAACACTCAGAAATGAGCTCAAATGATATGCTGAAGTAACTGGACTACATGCTTGCAGGCAGGGACTGTTGTCTTGTTCCTAAAATACACATGCTCATACAGAGGACGAAGCATTCCTGCCTCTTGCAGAGTGTGTAGCAAACTGATCTAGGTCTGTGCTAATTCACAAGGGAGATAATTAATCTGATGATGACAGTCTCAGGAGAGGAAGTACTTGCTCTGCACTGGGCCACAGGTGCCAAAGATGAGTTTGCAGAGTGAGATGTACACTTCTTCATTAAGGCACTTAAGTGATTACAGCAATGATTAACCCAATGATTACAGCAACCTTTATTTCAGTCATCAAAGGAGAAGGCCAAGATCCCACCCAGCAACTTCTCCTGTGTCTGTTTTCACAACCAGTCCTGGCTTTTCTGAAAAGCAGGGGGACAAGGACAGGGCTCACTGCTTCTGCAGCAGAGCCTGCAAAGACAGTCAGCAAGCATCAGCCACATGGCAATGGTGGGGACCAGAGAGTCAGCAATCCTAATGCTTGCAGTCAAGGTGGCAGGGGTATCTTGGGGGAGAAAAGGGAAAAATAAAAATAAGCAACGAGCCATAACTATACAGCCAGGTGGAGGCAACGTTCCACCCTGCCTTGCACAAGGGCCCAGCATTACCACTTACTTTCTTTGGAACCTGACAACAGGATCATCCAACAGGTCTGTGAAATCCAGCTTCTTCCCCTTCTCTATGACATCGCGGTGCTTGCGCACAAACAGCCAACCAATGTGGGAGAAGAAGAAGCCACGGCGGGCATTGTGCGGGTCCGCATCTGTCTCTGAGTACTTGTGGTGCACACGGTGGTCTCGACTCCACTCGTAGATGTCGTTCTGCACAGAAAGCATGGTGGGGTGAGAGAAGAGAGGCCAGGTCCTGCACCAGCAGTACCACCTCCAGCTCCTTCCCCAGATGGTGGCAGGAACAAGCCCCTCTCTGATGTTCCTCTAAAAGGGTTATTAGCTAAAGATATCCTGAGGGACACCAGCTTTGCAGCCAGCCAGCCCATCACACTGCTCCTGTCAGTGCCCACAGAGAATGGATATGCTTTGGGAACTGGTGATACAGATAGGACATGTTCCAGGTGTGCTGATGTTAGCTGGGAAAGTTTATTTTCTTCAGACTAGCTAGTATGGGGTTATGTTTTGGATTTGTGATGGAAAATGTGGATAATACTGGGATGTTTGTGTTACTGCTGAGAAGTGCTCACACAGAGCCTTTTCTGTCTCTCACCCCACTCCACCAGTGAGCAGGCTGCAGTTGCACAAGAAGTTGTGCGGGGACATAATTAGGACAGCTGGCCCCAACTGACCAAAGATATTCCCTACCCCATGATCTATGCTCAGCATATAAAGCTGGGGGAAGAAGGAGGAAGGGGGGAATGTTAGGAGTGATGGTGTTTGTCTTTCCAAGTAACTATTATGGATGATGAAGCCCTGCTCTCCTGGAGATGGCTGAACACCTATGATGGGAAGCAGTGAATGAATTCCTTATTTTACTTTGCTTGCACATGTGGCTTTTGCTTTACCTGTTAAACTGTCTTTATCTCAACCCATGAGTTTTCTCACTTTTACTTTCCAGTTCTCTTCCCCATCTCACTAGGGTGAGGGGTACTGAGTGAGCAGCTGTGTGGTGCTTACTTGCTGGTTAGAATTAAACCACAACACCAGAGCTGGAGACAGATGTAAGCCAACAGCCTCTTGTGAGTTCCTGTCTGCAGTCTGTCCCAGTCCTGTGTCCTATCTGGGTGTTCACTCTCTGAAAGAGGAGGATAGGCTGGAGGGACAAGGTACATCTTTACATGATTTTATGACCCTGCCATGGGGGAGCTTTTATTTATTTTCAGGGCACTACTGTGCAGAGGCATTTAGTTCTGGCATCCTGTTCCTAAACTAGGCACAGCTGGTTACCACTGATACCCTCTAGGCACAAAAGCACCACTGAAAGTGGAAGAGAGCTTGTGGAACGCTATATGTGCCTTTTCCTGGCCTGAACAGGAGCTAAACTTGCTCAGCCATTTAGAAGGATGCCACTTCAACATTAAAATCAGCACTCTCATTTACATCACTGCCTTATGTACAAGAGCACAGCCATCCAGTACTTAAAGGGGCCCACAGGAAAGATTGTGAAGGACCCTTTGGGAGGGGGTGTAGTGACAGGACAAGGGGTAGTGGTTTTAAACTGGAAGAGGAGGCATTTAGACATAAATAAATTCTTCACTATGAGGGTGGTAAGACGCCAGAACAGATTGCCCAGAGGGAGTTCTCAATTCCCCCTCCTTGGAAGTGTTGAAGGCCAGGTTGGATGAGGGTTTGAACAAAATGGTCTAGTGGGAGGTGTTCCTGCCCATGCAGGGGGGTTGGAACCAGACAAATTGTATGGTCCCTTCCAACCCAAACTGTTATATGGTTCTATGATTAAGGTATCAAGGGAGATGTGCCTACTTCACAGGAAATCAAGTCTTGCATTTGCAGTCTGGAAGGAGTGTCAGACCTATAACAGACCAGATACAAAGCAAGTTCAGCCCTGCCTCTGCTCAAGCTGTCAGCAGATACGAGTCACTAAAATGCCTTATGGCTGCAAATGGGATTATGTGGATTGCAGGGAGGAAGGGACAGACCACAGTTTCAGAGTTGGATCAGTAAAGTAAGACATTCTGAGTTTGCTCAGCCAAAGGGTTTCAGGCTCCCAGTTTGCTCTGCTACTGGACTAAACTGGTGGTTTTTGTAGTGGTGCTGAGCTATTAGTGCAGGATGCAGTAAGCATGTATGACGTGCTAAACTCAGACTACACACTCAGCTGTGAAACGAATTGCCCAATACCAGCACCAACACATGAAAACACTAGTTAATGCCCAGATTCACAAAGTGTGAACTTAAATCAGAGAATGCGTAGTGGAGTGTGCTTTCCTCTGCTATTTCCATCCTTGCACGGCCAGGGAGGTACCTAAGCAGTAACACTCAAAAGAAGGAAGGGCTTGTACAAACAGCAGCAGCACCCACAACTACCAAACAATGATTTGCTCAGTTCTGCTGAGGAAACTTGCAGTGCCACCCCAAGACACAACCTCTGCTGTTTTCAGTGCAGCATCCATCGTGGTTCTCAGCATCCTGCAGGACACAGTAAGCCCAGGCTAATGACAACTAGGTATATCTATCCTTTGTGAGACAAAAAGCCCTATGATGAAAGTATTGCAAAAATCATCGCTCCTTCTCTCAGCTGAACACTGAGAAAGCACTGAGGCTGACCATGTGGCTGAGAGGACTTAATGAAAAACTGCAAAGAGCAGCTAAAAAATGCAGCTCAAATACCTGTGTCAAATTTCAGCCTTTTAAAGATGCTCTCTGTGTGCAAAAGCCCATATGGGACAAGCAAACAACAAAACCCCCTGAAAGATTTCTGCACTGCACTAAATTTTGCTTAGCTCTGTACTGGAGAGTGGGCTGGGGATGAAGGGAACATTTTCTGCAGCACTTACCCATCTAAGTCATGAAGGCAGTAAAGACCTGCCCCTTACCTGACCTCTAGTATGTCACACCTTAACTGCTGCATTGAACAGAAGAATGAACTGAGCTGAATGAAGCAAAGGAAGTTGCCAAACTCCTCAGTAAGAAATAAGGGGATATCTTTACCTGCTGCCATATTTTTCCTGCAGAGAAATCAAAGGGAATGAAGGCCTCTACACTGCTTCAAGTGGCTTCAGCAGGGATATCCAGAAGGCTGGAAAATGCCAAGATTAAATCACTTAAAAATAAAACAAGTTTATTCAAGAACTACACCTAGGAAAGGTCCTCTTTCTTAACCAGAAATAATTTTTCAAGTGAGAGTATTGATCACTTTGTTACAAGACCCCTTGATAAAATTATTTGTGGGAGAGAAAACACCACATGATACTGTGAGATACTTTTTCCCACCACAGCAAACAACTGCAGGGTGTTTCCAGGCAAAAAACCCAAAACATTATTCCCTAGATGTGTCTCACCCTAGAAGGGTGGGAAATCTGTGAAACAACTGAATTTCATCTAATTAAAAACCACAAAGACTAAGAGGAAATAAGAGCCAGCGGTTAGAACTGTTGGCAAGAAATATACCAAGAAGTAGAGCGCAGCATGTGTGAACATGCTCTGAGCATAGAATCATAGAATGGTTTGGGTTGGAAGGGACCCTAAACATCATCCAGTTCCAACTGTCCCCGCATGGGCAGGGAAACCTCCAACTAGACCAAGCTGCTCAAGGCCCCATCCAGCCTGACCTTCAACACTGCCAGGGAGGGGGCATCCACAACTCCTCTTGGCAACCTTTTCCAGTGTCTTATCACCCTCACAGCAAAAAATTTCCTTTTCATGTCTAATCAAAATGTTCCCACTTGCAGTTTAAGGCCATCACCCCTTAACCTACCACAGCATGCCCTTCTAAAATGTTCCCCCCAACCTTTCTTGCAGGCCCCCTTCAGGTACTGAAAGGCTGCCACAAGATCTCCCCAAAGCTTCCTGTTGTCGAGGCTGAACAACCCCAACTTCCTCAGCCTGGCTTCACAGGGGAGGTGCTCCAGCCCTTTGATCATCTTCATAGCCCTCCTCTGGAATCATTTCCATAGCCCCATGTCCTTCTTATATTGGGGACTCCAGAACTGGACATAGTACTTCAGGTGGGGTCCCAAGAGCAGAGCAGAGGAGGAAAATCCCCTCCCTCAACTGCTGTCTGTGCTTCTTTTGATGCAGCCCAGGACACAGTTGGTTTCTGGGCTGCGGGTGCATATTGATGGCTCTTGTTAAGCTTCTTGTCCACCACCACCTTCAAGTCCTTCTTCTCAGAGCTGTGTTTGATATGATCTCCACTCAGCCTGTATTTGCCTTTGGGATTTCCCTGACCTAGGTGCAGGACCTTGCACTGGGCCTTGCTGAACTTCATGCACTTTGCACAAGCTCATGTCAACCATACCACACAGTTTGGTGTCATCAGTGAACTTGCTGCCCATGTTGCCATCAAAGGTATTAAACAGCACTGGTTCCATTACTGACCTTGAAGAACACCATTCGTGACTGTTCTCCATTTTGACACTGAACTGTTGACCACAACTCTTTAAGTGTGACCATAGTTCCTTATCCACCAAGTGGTCCATCCATTAAATCCACATCATTCCAGTTTACATACCAGAATGTTGTGTGAGACAGTATCAAACACACTTTGCACAAGTCCAGGTAGATGACATCAGTTGCTCTGTGTGCTGATACAGTGACCCCATCACAAAAGGCCATCAAATTTGTCAGGCAAGATTTGTCTTCAGTGAAGACATGTCAGCTGTCACCAGTTAACCTCTTCTTTTTTCGACGTGCTTTAGCAGAGTCTTTAGGAGGATCTGCTCCATGACCTGGCCAGGCTCAGAGGTGAGACTGACTGCCCTGTAGTTCCCTGGGTCTTCCTTTTTTTCCTTTTTGAAAATGGAGGTTATGTTTCCCCTTTTCCAGAGGGAAACTTCAACAGACTGCCATGACTTTTCATATTAATAGCAAGTGTTTTTCAGGAATACATCATTCTTGGTCAAATTTCTGATCAAAACAGGACTGAAATGCTTTATAAAAACAGAGCACACCACTACCACACTGGGCAGACATGAGGTTTCATTTGCAGGTTCCTTAATAAACCCACAGACAGCAATGTGACAACAAACTGGGCTATGTAACAGCCTCTGTGTGCTGACATGAATTTCCATAAAACCACTCTTGCTGTGTACAAATGCTGACAGCACAACCTCAGCTGAACAACATAGCTAGTTTCACAGAGATAGCCAGAAGCAACAGTACAACACATGTAGCAGAGGAGACACCAAGCACATCCCAACTGAGATGCTGAAACTTAAAAAAAACCACTAGAAGACAAGTAGACACTAGCTGTTTCTGAAACAGACATGACAGTATGAAGCACAGGTTTTCAAAACTGTGAGAGCTTCTCTCTAGATGGAGAGAACAAATATAGCTCAGCACACTCCAATCATAAAAAATGCCATAAGCAACAAAGCAACTCTTCAGCAGAGTTTTTCCAGCCCTTCAAGAAGTCTGAATATTTCCTCAGTATTCATCTTCTAGGTATGCTGTAGGTATCTCTATCGCTAATTGGACATATTCAATTTCTACCAAGCCAACATGAGGGAGATGGACCTGAAAATTCATTCACTGAATCTGTGGTGATGAAAACTCCCTTTAACAGGAATGGATGCCACCGTAGTTAGAAGCAGGCTTTGGACTATTTAAAACTTAGAACTGATGATCTGTCCGTTCATTTTCTTTCTGATATGAAGGGCACAAAAGTGGCTTGAAGCTACTTTGAAGTACTTCCCAGCTCAGAATCACACTAAGTCCTCAGCCAAAAGTGGTGATGTGGCAAATGCATCTGAGAGCAAAATTCATAGCAACCAGGGGAGAAGAAAGCAGTGAAATCTCAATGTGCAGGCTCACTGCAACCAGCTCAACACATTCACTTAAATTACTTACGAAATATAAGATCAGCTGTTAAGCAGGAGGTCAGTATTAGGAAGTTCTTAAAACAGTTGTTTAACACACTGAGCAGAGGGCTTGTAAAGCTCTGCAAGAAACCAAGCAGCACAAAGCAGCTGGAATATGACTCAGAATACAGGAACATCATAGTCAAAATGGACATATTCAAGCAACAGCATTGTGCTCTTTGTAATGTGTAGTGGTATTTACAAGATTAATTCCTTCCACCTTAACAAAAGATAAATTAGAGATCATAAACGAACAATAGAGAAGTGGATAAAGGGACTCGTCATCATTTGTCAAGGTACATGGAAAAGAAGTCAACCAGTCAGGGCAAAAGCTGAAAACTCAAGGCACAACCAAGCTGAAAACCAAGCACCCATGGTACTCAGTACCACAAGATGTGATGGTAGCCCAGCTCAAGTTTAATAACAGTGCCAGTTCATATCTCAGTTTTGAATAGCCAAAGAAGTAACAAAATTCACACTGAGAAGATCCTGTTTTTGGGCAAACTCCTACCATCAGATGGGTGTTCCACAAACATTTCTGAAGTCTAAGATTGCTTACCAGGAAGTATTGAGCAAGTAATAAGGTTCTTTGCAAATGTATTTGAATTTTATTGGAGAAAAATGTCGCATAAACCAGAGATAAATTAAGATGGTGAAAGGATGCCTGCTCTCCTTTCTGGACACATCACAATCTCCAGCTGCCTGAGTGGACAAAGAGACTTGATTATACAGAAAGATTTGCATCAAGTTCTTCCTTGCAGAAGTTTCCAAATTATGCTGTGAAATGTGGGGCCTGGCCTGTGCTGTAGATAGGCTGCTGGAGTGCTGGGCCCCTGATCTGGGCATGTTCAATTTAGTCTGTAAGTAATGATTTCTCCTAGAGTAATGTACACTATTACGTGGGTGGTGAGAGGGGCTCTGCATCCCCTGAGCAGAGTGCCTGATCAGCAAGTGTCTTCCTATTAATTTTTTTATTTTGCTGTCTCTAAGCTGAGAGGAATCCTTGCACAGCAAAGAAAGCTGCCCAGAGGCCAAGAATCTGGATGGGTAACCACAACCCCACCTGGAAAGCCATGGAGTTAGCTGCAGCTAGGAAGATACGCAAAGGCAGCTTGGCTTTGTAGGAACGGTGGCTCCACAGGCGATGTGCACCAGCTGTCACACCCAGGGCTGTCATCAGGAAACAGAAATATGCTGAAAGACACAAAAACAAAATGCATGGTGTGTCAAGGGACAACTGTCATTACTTTTGCTCTTTTCGATATAAAAGTGATCATTGGCCTTGCCTGCTGATGCCCGCAGGGTCCCTCAGAAGATGAGGTTGGGCAGAAAAAGAAGCAAGATTCTCAGCCCATCTCTACCTTGTGGCCCCAGAGACATGTCATTCCACTTTCCAACCCTTATCATTGAGCCAGCATGTTGTTCAGGAGCATCTGGCAGCACTGGAGCACCATGCTGTGACATGTTTATGCAGCGTGCTTTTGCCAAGTGCAGCAGAGCGACAGTTCATCACTCGTGTCAGAAGACTAGCAACAACTCTAAAAGGATACTGCCAGCCTTCTCCAGAAAGGTCTGTTCGAGTCCAGTCTGTCAGCTAGTTCAACTGCTGTCCCACCCCTAAAAATACAAGCTATGTCAGAGTTCCCATAATAAAAACTTCTCTTATCATTGGGAGCTCATGACTCAGTAATAAAAAAACACAAGGAAATGGAGCATCCACCATCTCCCTCAATTTCAGGAACTGCTTTTTCTTCCCTTACTTAAAAAATAAACAAATAAATGCACAAGTAAAGTTGTTTCAAGTGTTTTTTTCAGATGGCAAACACAGCTCAGGAGCAGGTCTCTTCCTTACTCACCACATTGTCTCCAGAATAGACACAGCCCAGGCACATGCATCTCACAGTGTACCCCACTCTCATGCTTAAAATAATACCCCCAACAATCATCAATTTAGCATTGGTATATGTCTTGTCCTTTCAGCAGGGGCCACACTCACACATGCTCCACCTCATTAACTCATTTTAAGGGGGAAGGGGAATGGCTGCTGGGGGAGCAGAACAAGAATAACTGAGGTTGTCTGCTCAAACCAAGCATCTGTGCACTGATTGCTTCTCCTTTGCTGTGCTTGCTGGTTTTGTCTCTAGTGTCTTTGAATTCCTGTATGATGGATGACCCCATAGCCTGAGTTGTTTTGACTTGCAGTGAAAGTCAACAGGAAAAGGTTGGAAGAATAGTACATTGGAATTTCTCCTACTTTTGTAGACAGACCAGACAGAAAAATGAGAGCTAGAAGGAAAGTATTATAAAAGTTCCAAATAAAGTAGACCAGTTAAAAGGACTCACATTTAAGCTACCCAGCTGTCATCATGTGACTCTTATGTCTCACTCCCACAGGTACTGATTTCTTGTAGTGTGCCTGAAGAGTAAGGTTTGTTATACAAGAGTAAAATTAGAACAAGTTAAACAATAACAGTATTACAGGACTACCCCAATTAAGTTTGCATGGTCTTAAGCAATATGCTGTTTAGTCAGGGCTCCCTGCCACCCCTAACACTCAGGCATGTTCTGGTTAAAATAGCCCATTTCAAATAACTAAAAAGAGTTACTGCAACTAAAAGGGAAAACACTCCAAATGGGTTTTTTCCCTACTTGTGCCTGTATCTGCACAACAGTCTGTCCAGCAAGGAACCCTGTTAGGCATGCAGTGGATAGAAAGGAATTCACAACCAGCTTTTCCCAGTATATAATCTAAAAAATCTATCTTTGTAAAAGAAAACAAAAAGTATGCCTATGTAGGGGGGTGTCAACTGTGTTCCTCTATCAACTCAATTCTTGAAATTACAGCATCTATGAGAAAATACAATAGATTTTTGGTAAAATAGTGGCAACCATATTTCATATTGATTGTCACTTCTGCAAATTGAAGAAATAAATGGAAGTTTTCCACTCCACTGGAGGCTCAGTCAAAACCAGATTTACCTAACTGCTTCACAGTATGTACATGGCTAAATTCCAGTCATCTCTTGCACAGCAAACCAGTCTTCCTCATAAAATGCAACAGACAAATGGAGTCAGAATGGTCCTACTGAAGATGATGCATCTCAAAAACCTGTTTTGGACACCACTGAAGAGGCAATTCTCCTTTTTTTGTCAGGCTGCAGTGTTCAAGCTACTCCTGGAAAAGGTTCATCTGTGCAGTGAAGTCCAATGCACCGAAGTCCATCACCAAATTCAAACTCTCATCTCTTTCCTGAAAATCATGTATTCTCTCTGCACATTATTTACCTATTTTGTTGAATTTACAGATTAGTCTCGGAGCAGTAAAAATGCTGACAGCACAACAAATCACAGCTCACACTTTGGTCTTGCATTTCTTACTCAAAGATTGGGACTTCTGTGAAAACAGGGAAAAATCTATCCTGTTGTTTTCTGTACCTGATGCTGATCTGTGCAGAAACAATCATTAAAGAAGGCTTTCCAAAGAGCTTAAATAACTGTAATTGTGGGAACAGCTCTGTGACACACAGAATAGTGACTTTATCCAATTGACATAAAAATATTAAGATTACAGTCATGAAGAACACACTGGCTGTGGGATTTAGGACTTGTTAACCTCTTGCAGAAACCTCTGCACTTCTTGCACAGGGGCAGAAATCTCATCTTCAGTAGTGTCTTTGGTTCCTTAAAGCACAAACAGGGGCTTTTCTCTCACTTCAAAGCAACATGATTTAGTTGACCAAGTGTGTCTCAAGGCATAGATCCATCTTAATAACAATCTTGCTTAAAACCAGAATTAAAGATAAGTGGGTAGAACAAGACATTTGCAACATCAAGGTTGATTCCATTTTTCTTCATAGAATGTCTAGGGTTGGAAGGAACCTTAAAGATCATCCAGTGCCAATCCTCCTGCCATGGGCAGGGACACCTCCTACCAGACTGGGTTGCTTAAGGCCTTATCCAGCCTGGCTTTCCACACTTCCAGGGGGCATCCACAACTCACAACTTCCCTGGGAAACCTGCTCCAGGGTCTTACCACTCTCATAGTAAAGAATTTCCTCCCAATAACTAATTTAAATCTTCTCTCCAAGTTTTGAACCATTGTCCCTTGTCTACACACCCAGGTAAAAAGCCCTACCCCAGCTTTCTTGTAGGTTCCCTCCAGGTATTGGAAAGCTGTCATAAGGTCACCTTGGAGCCTCTTCTTCTCCAGGCTGAACAACCCCAACTCCCTCAGCCTGGCTTCACAGGGGAGGTGCTCCAGCCCTCTGAGCATTTTAGTGGCTCTCCTCTGCATACACTCAAGAGGCTCCATGGCCTTCCTGTGCTGGGGACTCCAGAACTGGACACAGTACTCCAGGTGGGGTCTCACCAGAGCAGAGCAGAGGAGGAGAATCCCCTCCCTCGACTGCTGTCTGTGCTTCTTTTGATGCAGCCCAGGACCCCGTTGGCTTTCTGGGCTGCAGGTGCACATTGATGGCTCCTGTTGAGCTTCTGCTCCACCACCACCCCCAAGTCCTTCTCCTCAGGGCTGTCCTCAATCCTTGGTCCTCCCAACCTGTATTTGTGTATGAGATTGCCTCGACCCAGTTCAGAACCTTGCACTTGGCCTTGTTGAACTTCATGCAGTTTGCACAACTCCACTTCTTGAGACTGTCCAGGTCCCTCGGGATGGCATCCCTTCCCTCCAGCCTGGTGACTTCACCACACACTTTGGTGTCATCAGCCAACTTGCTGAGGGTGCACTCCATTCCCATGTCACCGACAAAGATGTCAAACAGCACTGGTTCCAGTACTGACCCTTGAGGAGCACCACCCGTCACACACCTCCATGTGGACACTGAGCCACTGATCACAACTCTTTGGGTGCCACCATCCAGCCAGTTCCTTATCCAATGAGTGGTCCATCCATCGAATCCATATCATTCCAGTTTAGAGACCAGAATGTCATGTGGGACAGTGTCAAATGCTTTGCACAGGGCCAGGTAGATGATGTCTGTTTCTCTACCTTCGTCCATCAAGGCTGCGACCCCACTGTAAAAGGCCACCAAATCAGTCATGCAGGACTTGCCCTTAGTGAAGCCGTGTTGGCTGTGACCAATCACCCCTATGTTACCTGCTTGCCTTAGCAGAGTCTTCAGGAAGATCTGCTCCATGATTTTGCCAGGCACAGAGATGACACTGACTGGCCTGGAGCTCCTTGGGTCTTCTTTTTTCTGAAAATGGAGGTTATGTTTCCCCTTTTCCTGTCAGCAGATACTTCACCAGACAGCCATGACTTTACAAATACAATGGACATTGGTTTGCAACTTCGTCAGACAATTCTTTCAGGAGCTGTGGGTGAATCCCATCGGGTCCCATGGACTTGTTTACCTTTGGGTTCTTTAGGTGGTCTTGAACCTCACCTCCTATACAGTGGTGGGCTCTTCCTTTTCCCAGTCCCTGCCTTCGGCTTCTGTAATATGGAGGATGTGACCAGAATTCTTTCCAGTGAAGACTGAGGCAAAATAGTCATTTAGTACCTCATCCTTCTCTACATCTTGGTTGAGCAGCTCTCCCATTTCCTTCTGGAGTGGGCCCACATTTTCCCTGGTCTTTCCCTGTCCAGAGCAAAAAAAAGACTGAGTGGGCAATGGTTCTAAATTAGAAAACAGCAGATTTAGATTGGTTGTTAGGAAGAAGTTCTTTACCACTAGGGGAGTGGAACAATGGAACAGGTTGCCTAGGAGGCAGTTGAGGCCTCATCCCTGGAGATATTCAAGGTGAGGCTTGAGGAGGCTCTGAGCAACATGATCTAATTGAGGATGTCCCTGCTCACTGCAGGGGGGTGGACTAGATGAGCTTTAGAGGTTCCTGCCAACCCAAATCATTCTATGATTCTACAACATATAGACCACGTGAAACAGCTGCACTGAATAGAAGGGATTTATGTCACTTCATGATTCATGAAGTGCCTAAAGAGCTCAGCTTAACAGAGACCTTTTTGTTCAGCCTACTCCATACCACCAATATTGTAGCAGAATGGAAATCTGCTTTGCAGAGGATGAACTGTAATAATGAGAATTTTCCTAATTTAAATCCTGAGGGGTGAAATATTCCCAGAAGCAAACAAAATTACTCTGGAGTCTGGTAACTAGAGCTGAAACAAATCCTGTCAGGCAAATGCACTGTACAACGTTATCAGATTTCTGTGGTTCTTAAAGGACTCAGGGTGCCTGAAAATATTACTTGGATGCTAATTACCTATGTATAAATAGCCAAATTTGTGGCTGACAAGATGACAAATACTTGCTGTGTCTCAAGCTTCACTCTGCAGAATAAATTATGAACTCAAGCCAAAGATCAGACTATAAACAATTTGATTTTACATGAGTTACAGCTGAGTACAGCTACAGTAACCACATGAGAACAGAGTCACTCCTTACCTACTTGTCTCATTTTTTGGGGGGTGAGGAGTGTGAGGTGAACACCTCTATGAAGCACAAGAGTATGTGCTGTGAAGCAAAGTAGCTCAGTTAAAACAATTTGCCCTTTTAGTGAAAACTCCCTCTTACACTTGTAATTAAACATGTTTCCTGAGTAATAAAAGAGTAAAAAACACAGTTATTGCAGAGAAAGAGAATGAATAAACAAAAAACCTAAAAATGCAAACAACCAAACAACAGAAAAAAGCACCAATAAACAACCTGGAATCAAGTTATTCTTAAATCAGTGAGGTCCTTCACATACAAAGAGGAAGCTGCTAAAATAGCCAGATTAGACCATCTGCCTAGATAGAAAAAGCAAAGTATTGTAGTTCAGGGGCAATAACGGCAGATAGGGATCTGCAACAATGATGAAATACTCGGGGAAGCGAGAGCCTGCAAGCAGCATTTCAAACTTAACCTATTGGCTCAAGACTTAGATGTGTTAGCTATATATATTGGCTTCACACATTATCATGGGACACCAAAAGTACCAAACGCTCTGAATTCAGAGAACAGATGGACATCTTGTTGTACTGCTTTTCTCCCCTCAATAGGTGCTGGAGGGCTGGCAGAAGAATAGCCTGGGAGCAGGCTGAGTTGCAGAAGGTTGTCAGCAGCCACTGATGATGGATGGAAAGGAAGAAGTGCAAGCTGGCAGCATCTCTACCTCCCCAAGATGCCCAGCTATGAGGTCAAGAGGCACTTCCACAGGGCTGTCCTCACTGGGGGGCCAAACTAGCCCCAGCACTGACTGCACAAAGACTGTTGATTGTGAAATGAGAGGTGCTTGAGGGATAAGGAAGATGTAGGTAGAAAAGGTCTGGGTAAAGACTTGCTAGACACAAGCCTGTGGATGGAGCACAGGGAGCTGCCAGCCAGGGTCAGCATGTAAGAGAACCAGGGCATAGGAGTTCCACCAAGAGTACAGCAGCTTGAGGAGCTCTGAAGCCACAAATCAGAAGGTTGTGTCACATTAATGGCAAAGTCAAAAAACAAAACAGAACAAAAATGGAATGAGGACTTCAAGAAGAAAAAGGAAAAGCTAGCACAGCAGAAAAAGATGTCAGGAGAGTCCTGGGATGAGAGGAAACAAAGCAGCCAATGAACAGGTCTGTGAAACACAGTGGGTTTAAGACTGGTATTTCTGTTCTTATGGAAAGCATAAGGGCCTGCTGCAGGTCTAGAAGTCTGAGACCTGGGCACAAGTACCTAAACCAGCAGAGCCTGTGCCAAGAGCTCTGAGCTCCACACCGCTCCAACACCACGCCCAGAGCTGCCTTTCACTAGACAGTAAAGAGGGAGGTGCGCTGGGAGAGGATGCAAAAGAGAGAAGATAAAGGATGTTAAACTACAGTGCAAATGGGGAGCCAGCAGGTCCTTAAGCTTTCAAAAGCACACTGTGCCTGTGAACAGATGCAATTCATGAGAACATGCCAGAATCAATAGGCAGAAGATTTTTATTCCACATCCTTATTAATGACCTGAAACAAAGGCAAACAGCATATTAATTGGAACAGCAGATAGTGCTAAATTTGAAGTCTCACATACAAAGAGGAAGCTGCTAAAATAGCCAGATTAGACCATCTGCCTAGATAGAAAAAGCAAAGTATTGTAGTTCAGGGGCAATAACGGCAGATAGGGATCTGCAACAATGATGAAATGCTCGGGGAAGCGAGAGCCTGCAAGGAGAATGGGCAACAGCTCATAAAATATTCTCAGCTTGCAATATGATGAGGCAGCAAGACATCAGTGTGATTTTAAAAAGCAGGCACAGATGTATCATTTCACTGTCACAGAGAAGCAATTAAAACTGTACCAGACAAATAATTTAAAAATGGATGGGATGGGAGTGCAACACCAGAAAACCTTTGAGCCATCTTTTTCAGAATAGTTTATTAATCCCATGGCTAGATTTACATAAAACCTTTACTACACTCAGTAGCAAACTCTTCTGAAAACCTAAGTGTCCAGGAGACTGACCTCTTGTGAAGATATGGGGAGACATTGCCACAATCTGTAGCTATTTCAAAGATACCAGGAAATCATCCTCTGCTGTAGGTGGTTGCTTAAATTGGAGCGAATTTCTCCCTATAGAATTTCATCTCTGTTATATGCTGAGTACCAAAACTAGTACCTCATCCATTTCTGAAACTTGTCTGAGGACAAACTTGGAGATCTTTTCCTCCACAGTGGAGGGACAAGAGGAGTACTTAATCCACAGTGTCCTACCAAAAAAGCCTCATTTCCTGAACTGGAATTACATTTATTAAGGAGGGAAAATTTTTCCACCTTAGTCCCTAAATTGCTGCCAGGAAGAAATATTGAATTAGTGCTCTGGCCCTAGAGTCTGGGAAGAAAACACTCAAGCCCGCTGATGAATGGGGTGGGAGCCCTGATAACAGAAGACACAGATAAGGCAGGGCTGCTTGCTGAATGCCTTCTGTGCTTCAGTCCTTACTCCTAGGACCAGCCCCTGTGAACTCCAGATCCTGGACATAAGAGAGAAAGCCTGGAGGAGGGAAGACTCACCACTGGTCAGTGAAGTTTGGGTTAGAGATCAGTTATACAAATTGAATGCACAGAGGTCCACAGGCCCTGATGGGATGCATCCAGGAGTACTGAAAGAGCTGGCTGATGGTATCACCCTACCATTCTCCATCATTTTCAAAAGATCATGGCTAACAGGAGAGGTGCCTGAGGACTGGAAGAAAGCCAATATAACTGGAAAAATGATGGAGCAGCTCATTCTAGAGGTTATCTCTAAGCACATGGAAGAGAAGAAGGTTATCAGGAGTAGTCAGCGTGGATTTACCCAGGGAAAATCATGCTTGACTAATCTGATAGCCTTCTATGATGTTGTGACTGAATGGGTAGATGCAGGGAGAGCAGTGGATATAGTCTACCTTGATCTTAGCATGGCTTTTGACACTGTCTCCCATAACATCCTCATGAGCAAGCGCATGAAGTGTGGGATAGAAGAATCCACAGTGAGATGGATTAAGAACTGGCTACACAGTAGAGCCCAAAGAGTGGTGATCAGTGGCACTGAGTCCAGCTGGAGACCTGTGAGTAGTGGAGTCCCCAGAGGATCTGTGCTGGGTCCAGTCCCGTTCAACATCTTTATCAATGACATTGATGATGGGACAGGGTGTCTTCTCAGCAAGTTTGATGATGACACAAAGCTGGGAGGAGTGGCTGACATCCCAGAAGGCTGTGCTGCCATTCAGAGGGACCTGGACAGGCTGGAGAGTTGTGCAGGGAGAAATTTAATGACAAGGGCAAGTGTAGAGTCTTACATCTGGGCAGGAACAACCCCAAGAACCAGTACAAGTTGGGAACTGAGTTCCTGGAGAGCAGTGAAGGGGAAAGAGACCTGGAGGTGCTGGTGGATGGAAAGATGACCATGTGCCAACAATGTGCCCTTCTGGCCAAGAAGGCCAATGGCATCCTGGGGTGCATTAGAAGAGGGGTGGTTAGTAGATTAAGAGAGGTTGTCCTCCCTCTCTGTTCTTCCCTGGTAAGGCCACATCTAGAATATTGTGTCCAGTTCTCAGTTCCTCAGTTCAGGGACAGGGAGCTGCTTGAAAGAGTCCATCACAGAGCCTCTACGATGATGAAAAGAGTGGAGTACCTCCCTTATGAGGAAAGACTGAGGGAGCTGGGGCTCTTCAGCTTGGAGTAGAGAAGAGTGAGGGGTGACCTCATTAATGTCTATAAATATGTAAAGGGAGAGAGCCAGAAGGATAGTTCCAGGCTCTTCTCAATTATGCCTAATGATGGGACAAGAAGCAATGAATATAAGCTTGAGCATAGGAGGTTCCATATAAACATGAGGAAAAATTTTTTTACTGTCAGGGTGACAGAGCACTGGCACAGGCTGCCCAGGGAGGTTGCGGAGTCTCCATCTCTGGAGACATTCAAAACCCACCTAGACATGTTCCCACATGACCTGCTGTAGGTGACCCTCCTCTGGCAGGGGAGTTGGACTTGATGATGTTTTGAGGTTCCTTCCAACCCCTAACTTTCTAGGATTCTGTAACACTTCTCTTTTAGCAGATAATGAATTTGCCAACCCACTTTTTGCCGAGCCCTGCTCTCTCTTTCCAGGAGAAGCACTCTGTTGCTCCTCTTGGCCCTGCCTTTACCAGCTCATGAAATCCAGACTGTATCTGTGTGGATGCACATGCCTGCATATGCATTTTCAGGAACATTCCCCAGAAGCCAGCCCTTTTGGCTGAGTACCCAGAAGACTTTATTGTGGTTGGAACAGCAGAAACCTTCAGATTGACAGCTGCAGCCAATGTAACATAAATAGAGCCAGCAGAGGAATGGAAATTGCAGCTGACAGCAGGTACTCCAGCAAATGCTAAGATTTCTCTAGAAAGCAAACACAGATTGCCTGAACATATCAGTGAGTGAAGATTGCCTTAAGATAGTGAATAGTTAGTGTATATTTTTAGCTCAAAAGAGAGATTGGAACATGCTCTGATTTCTCTGAAATTTTTTGATTTCTCTGTGTACCCTCACTCAGCTCAGCCAAATCCTGCATCATTACAAAACCATGAGCAGATTTTACTTCTCTCCCAGTGACCTCACTGCCGTCCTCAATCCCCACACAAACTCTGGCTCTGGTGGTTTTTTTAAGTGCTCTATATATGTCAAGAAATAACTAATGCCAATTTCATCACTTTTTTTCAAGTACAGAGAAAAGAAATAGTGTGGTTAAGCTATTGGCATGGCACTCCAGAGCCCTGCACTCAGAAAGCTGCTCTTGCCTTATGGAAGAAGAATTAAGTATTTAGCTTCTCTGCCACCACTGGCCAAAGTTTGCCCTGTATGCAGCTGGGTACATGGCAGGGAAGTGGCCTCATCCCACTGTTCACACTGTGTAGGTTGGAGAGATGACCCAAAGCTCAGTTTCGCAACTATCAGAAACACAGATGCAGCATCTTAGGTTTGTGATTTCAGCAAACTGACAGCTTCTGCCTTTCATGGTACCTAGACATGGGGCACAGGAAAGGCACAGGGCTCAGCAGGGAGCAGCAGAGGTTCCCTTCTGAACTGCTGGGACTCAGCCACCGTTCCTTGGGAATGCAGCTGCACCTTTGTCCCAGCTCTCAGCTGAACAGGATCCATTGCACAGGACAGACCCTGCTCCAGCCGGGTGCCTTCAGACCATCCAGAAACTGCCAAAGCAGAGCTCTGGTGGTTTTGACTTGAGCCTCTGAGTGATATTATTGACTCTATGTAACACTGCAACTCGGCCAGATACTTTGTGCCTGCTTCACCTTTAAGCTGTCAGCTTCTACACCTTTATTTACCTTCTCTTTCCAAATCCAAACAGCTCAGATTAAAATCTGTTGCCAAAAAATGGCCTCTCCTCGTTTTCTCTCATTCTGGCTGCTTGAGCCTCTGAGCTGGGCTGCAAGCAGTACAACTCATTAATAAACCTCTTGCATCTAGTGAATGATGTGGCAGACAGGTCAGTTACTCAGAGCCACCAGGTTAGAGGACAGTGCTGGGGGACAGAAGGACACTTTTGTCTCCAACACATTGGGTACGCTGATGCTGTCATTTCTCCAGGGGCACTCACTAGATAATTGCTCATCATGCTCTGTCCAGAACTACTCACTGTGGCACTCCAGCCAAAACAGCCCTACCCCAGCACAGCTCTGCTCCCACTGTGAGTTCTGGCACAGAGAGAAGGCCCAAACACTGGGTCTCTGCCTCCACCTACCCATCAAGATGTTCTTCAAGTTTTCCCCACCTGTATATACACTGCAGAAGGAGGCTGACTTTCATCTGTCTGTTGAACACTGGCCAGGCAGTTTTCAGCCAGCTCAAGAGCACAAGTCTATCTCTCTGCATCAAATGTAGAAACCAAATCCAATGGAAAACAAGGAGATCCTTGCTATGTCTCCTATAAGGAAGTCTGGACACACTTGCCTGCCAGCCTCAAGCAGAGTCCATCTGACTGCAGCAGGGGAAGGAGCAGCTCAGAATTAAAATTATCATCTCTAACCACCATTACAACTGAATGCTTCAGTTGACTATAAATCTATAAATGTCTCATTTTCCTACAGCCAAATTCCTTCTGGAAATAAGTTACAACCTCATGGTACTGGCAAAACAAAACAAAACAAACCCACCAAAAAAACCCAACAAACAAACAAACAAAATCGAAACTCCATTTTATTCCCTCAGTCCCCTAAGAGACCTGCACTGTTACCCAGCACCCATACATTTCCCTTCTATAGTGCCCTGGTAGTGGCCCTGCCTGAAGGATCACCCCAAGAGAGCAACAGGCACCAGGTAGGATCCCAGGACTGCTCTGCCTCTACCCATCTTTCAACATCAGGATCCACTTTTACTGCTCTGCCCAAGCATTTCTCCACCTGAGCTGCAGCCCTTCTGCCTTCCAACTCCTCTCTCTCCAAGAGACTCATGTCCCTTATGGACATGAGTAAAACTCTGAAATACCTTGTGTCACCCTGGCTTCCAGCTTATCTCCAAGTTCACAGGCATTTAGGAGGGTACACTAAGCTTGTTTGTCCACCCCAGCTGTGGACTGTAGCAACTGCTGGTTACAGCAGCATAAAACCCTTCCAGGTGCCTTCTTCCTTGCATCTGAAAGGTCACCTAAGGGTCTGGGCATAAATACCTTGAAAGATCCAACAGTGTGGCCCTCCTATGAACTATTCCAGATGTGAAGGGCAGAGTAGGATCAGCCTAACACTGCAACCCCTTCCACTGACAAAGAAAGATCCCACGTGAACAGAAGGCATTATAGACAGGCTGGCCTAGGAAGATATGAAACACTCAAAAATACTCTGCCAAAGTTTGTTGAAGACCAGAGGAAAAGAAACAGGCAAAGAAGACAGCCAGTCAAGATCTCCCCCCTTTGCAAAGGCCAGGTTGTTTTATTCTAAGCTGTGCAGTACATCACCTGAGAAGCTGGTGGCCAAAAATGGGTTGAGAAAGATTCTCAGTCCAGTTTCCCTCCAGAAATCCCCATCCTCCTTGGTGCTGAGGTCCCTGCACAAGAGGTATAGCAGGATTCCTGATGCCAACATCTGTCAGACAGCTCCCCTCTCTCTTTTGTATCACCCTTGCTTTACTTAGCACAGTAATTGTTAACATTTCAGTTCTTCAGTGGAGCAGCACATTTAATTGTTAGTCTACATGTTAAAAATAAAATCTGAGTGCAAAAAATTGCTTTGCTTCAATTACAACGTCAGTGTTAGTTACAAGTGCAACTGTAATTGCAGGGAGGGAAGACAAAATGGCAGTGATGAGGACTGAACACCAAGTTCTGGTGAGCAAGCCAACATGTTCCAGTACAGCTCTCCCAGAGGAGAGAACAGTTTTGCCTCCTTGCAGCAATACCAGACAAGTAGGTCTGCAAGGCTCATACTGCTCTACCTGGTAGCATCTCCTGGTGAAGAGGCATCTGATTTGCTTCCAGCCCCTTGAAACTTTCTCTGCTGCTGACACAACTCTGACTGACACATTCCCACTACTTGGAGCAAAGGCTGTCCCAGCTCACCCTATGGAACCTCCTCAGAGTCTGTATATTGTCATTCCCACCTCCACATGTAACCAAAAACAAAAAGCTAGAGCCATAGAATCTCTGTTGACTCCCCATCTGGTAAGCCAGGGCTGGAGGACGCATCTTACACTTAGAAGGTCTTTGGCTGGGCTTCTGTGTGTCCGACACAGACAGCCCTGAGCATGCCAACAAACCTACCCTGATCTTTCCTTCATGGATCTGCTTCAGAAGGATGCTTCTCCCAACACCCGGTGCCAGAAACCAACAATCCCTTTAACTTCAGTTGAAGTAGTGATGGGGATTTCTACCTTTGGTGAATCCAGCTCTCATGTCTCGTGGCACAGGTCAAAGAGAAAGTATTTGAGGTATTCTAGTGTGCCTGGAGCACAGCTGAGAGCAGCCAATGGCCCAACAGTGCTTTGTGCCAGATGAACCATGTATCTAAACACAGCTTCGCTACTCGCTGACCCACTCATGCTACCCAGCTCCAAGAATTTGTTAGGAGTGCCTTGAATCCACCTCCTGAGAGCAACAGGACCAAAGGGCCATCACATGCATCCAGGGCTCAGCACACACATGCCCTGCACCCACACAGACACTGGATTTTTTCCTCCATTCCTTTCCTGTGTCCATGATGACCATGATATGCAGAAAACAAAACAAGTAAACAAAACAGAGCAACACCAATGCACTAGGGATGAAATAAAAATGGGGAAAAAACCACACAGTTACAGCTAAACATCACCAAGGTCACAGAGAAGACCTAAAGGAAACATTTCCAGCAATATTTAAAACAAGAGTGAATGCTGGGGATGGGAAAATAACTGCCGGGCAGGAGTGTGCTCTACAGTAGAGTATCTCAGAGTGGGATCTGAAACAGGCCCAGGACCACCTATGCATTGCTAGGTGGAGGGCATAATCCTCTCTCAGTGGACACAGAGCTCAGACTGTTCCCACATGCAAAAGACTAGGGTTCAGTATGTTACATCCATCCCAGCTTGAGAGCACTTGTCATTTTTAAGGAGAGAAGGAGAGAAGTACTGTTTGAGAAAACAGACTGCTCCCATAAGAAATGTTGGAAGTTGAGCTCCTGATGATGATAGAGGGGAAGGAACAATTCAAGAACTTAACTATT
This sequence comes from Florisuga fusca, assembly GCA_038090715.1. Classification (NCBI taxonomy): domain Eukaryota; kingdom Metazoa; phylum Chordata; class Aves; order Apodiformes; family Trochilidae; genus Florisuga; species Florisuga fusca. Next base: position 430,151 of record JAAWXA010000013.1, read on the forward strand.
AAGAGAAACATCTATAAAACAACACTTTCAAACAGAGCAGAGGAGGAAAAGCCAGTCCAAATCCACTATGGAGATAAACAAGAATATTCCCTGGTGCTGATGATCCAATTCCCATTCAGAAGGTCCACCTCTTCTCCACTTGTGTCATATCATAGAATCACAGAACCGCTTGGGTTGGAACATGCTTGAAGATCTAGAGGAGACACCTCCTATAGCAACACCACGTTTCTCAATGCCCCATCTGTCTTGAACACTTCCAGCAATGAGGCATACACAACTCCTCTGGGCAACCTTTTCCAGTGCCTCACCACCCTCACAGTGAAAAATTTCCTTCTAATGTCTAATCTAAATGTCCCCTCTTCCAGTTTTAAGCCATTCACAATGGCTTATCCTATCACAATGTCTTAAGATGTTCCTCCCCACCCTTCTTGTAAGCCCCCTTCAGGTACTGGAAGGCTGCTATAAAGTCTACATGGAGTCTTCTCTCCAGGCCGAACAACCCCAACTTCCTCCATCTGGCTTTACCATGGCAGGTGCTCAGCCCTCTGATCATCTTTGTAGTCTTCCATCCTTCATATGTTGGGGACTCTGGAGCTGGACACAGTACTCCAGGTGGGGTCTCACTAGTGGATGAACTGCTGTCATGAACTGATGAAAGCATGGTGGAGCTAGGGGCTCATGGACAACAAACCTGCCAGCGCCATTGCACGTAGCTGGGACCATTCTGTGCACCAGCAGACAGATGTCTCCTGTCTCACAGAAGGGGAGATAACGTCCTTCTGTGCATTAAGTCCATCCCACCAAGGCAGTCACCTTTTGGTGACACCTCCACAAAAGTATCTAAGGATCCAGGAGGAAAGGATTTGCTCCTTGCTTTCTGACCCAAAACCTTGCCTACACAAGTCACCCGAGCATAAGCACTTTCAGTGTGCTCCTGCCAAAGTGGCAACAGGAGTGACAGTAAGAGAAGTTACAATCAAACGTCTCCATTTCACATCTGTGAAAGAGAGACAATAGTTCTACTCTCCTTGGTCCACAGAGGTCCCAGAGGTACCAAGTGGACCTTCCTTGGAGCTAGGATTTTTTTTTAAAGCTGTCTGTGCAGAGTTGCTAACACCATGCTTATGAATTGTTAACTAAAACTAGTTAATAGACAAAACGCCAGTAGATGACACTCAAGAACATGCAAGGTTTATGAAATGTTTAATACTTGCATCTGCAGTGCAGGACACGTGCCTCATTACACAGACACACTACCAGAAGGGCTGAGGAAGAGGCGATAATCTCAGTGGTGCTTTCCAGGCACCACAGTGATCCAAAGTGCTAAAACCACAATTCTTTTAATCTGCCTAATCAAAGGGATCCAGACCTGTGCCTGAGAGAAGCTTGCAGGCATTTGCGGTTTTTGCAGGGATGCAGCTGAACTGCACTGCTACTGCAGCCAGCACTCAGGGGAAAGCTGTGGGTAAGTATGGCATGGGGCCCGCCACAGCTGAGCATGAGGCATTCTCAAGAAGCTAAAAGGTCTCCAAAACACTACTAAAATAACAGCAGCAAGCCACCCCTTCCAAATGAGCACAGAGTAAGGCCATACTTCTTAATCCCATGCTCTGGCAAGGTGTATCAGCATGTGAACCAACATCTGCTTGAGTAACAGACATCTCTGCAAAACACATCCAAATGATGCAGGGCTTGTGGGTGGCCATGCCTGTATCAGTTTTTAAAGTTGTTAGTACTAGTAACGCTCATCAGCCTCAAAGAAAACATTTAAAAGTAGGCAGTCCATTTAAGTTTCCTATTTCCTATAATGCATTTAGCTACTGTACTTCCTCACAAGTCCCCTGTGAAGGCTAAAAGGCACCTTCCTTTCCCAACAAAATCTGAGGCCTTTACAGTTCACATTTGAAATGAATGGAGTCCTTAACAGAAAGAAACTATCATGAGCCCATTAAAAAACCCAAATGAAACCAAACCAACCCAAACAAACAAAACCCAAACCAACAACAACAAAACCCCCAAACCAAACAACAACAACAAAACCCCTCCCCCCCAAAAAAGCCCAAAAAACAACAAAAAAAACCCAACCAAACCCCCCCCCCCCAAAACCTCTAGCAGCAGAAACATTGCAGCCTGCAGTGAAATATGCTGGTAATTTTCTCTGTGTAGGGATTTCAGAGGTGTTTTTCTTTGTTTACCTAACCCAAACAGATAACTAGCCTCACTGAGACTGGCATGAGATGAAGCTGACTGAAGCAAAGAGGTTCCTGATTAACTAGCATCCTTTAATGGCACATTACAAACCTAGGTGATGAGCTGCACAGTTTCCTACCCAGTGGCCTGTGGAAGAAGGTGCAGTATGTCCAGCCCAAAAGAGGCCATAAGTGAAGTGCAGCCACATCCACAGTCCTAGATGGCCACAAGGATCCCTTTGGAGAAACTAATTCCTGGGGAACCTACATGCCTCACACAGACAGCAGACCCATCATGCCACTTTCTGGTTCCTAGTCCCACTAACAGCAAGCTACTCCCACCCTGCTTCAGTTCCTCATGAGCTGCAGATGAATGGCAATCCCTCCCCTTCAAACCTCTCTACAGGGGATGCTAAGCACCAGGAGCCCAAAGACCTGCAAAACCAGGTGGACAAAGAGTCCTAAAGGAAAGGGGATGTTTTAAAGGCACAGTGCTAGTAGAATCTGCTGGGACAAGGCTGTCCCCATGAGCACAGCCCAGAGCTGCTCAATGCCTCACATACATCATCTGCTGCCTCTCAGGGCAACACAGTTCCTAGCTCATAGAAAATTCTGATGAGTTATTTTATTGTTTTTGTTCAGCTTGGACAAAAAAAAAATTCCACAGAGGCACTGAGATGGCCCCAAAACCTATGTTTTAACCAGTTTATCTAACAGTTTATCTGCACATCCCTTGAAAGATAACCCAATTCCTGGAGTCCCGTGAGTGAGATGTCTGCACTACCCAGAATACTGTTTGGGATCCTTTGTGCAACCCTGATTCCACATGGAAGCTGTAACAAGAGACTCTAAGTGTTATTGCGGGAGGCAATGGGAACAGGGGAGCACAGATAATTCTGAGTAAACAACCAGGTAAGACTTCACTTGCTGGTGCTTCTCATTGTCTATTATGTACACCTGGACAAATGTCAATAAGTTACCAGTGGAAGTGAGCCCTGATGAGCAGCCAGTTTGGCTTCAACAGCTGTTCTCTAGGTGGCACAGTGGCATTTCAGGTCTACTTAGCAAGCAGTGGTGATCAGGGATTACAAACTGCATTCAGGGGTGGGAAGGTGAACATCAAACCCCACACAGAGGGAGGGAAGCCCCAAGTCATCCCCATCTGTGAGCCCACCAAGATGTGGATGTCTCAGAGGAGGAGAAAGTAAAAAAACAAGCAGGCAGTGGGGAGTCATGGGAAGATACCTGCCCTGCCAGACACCAGAGGCACACCCACCACCAGCCAGCCACCCTCCCCATACTTGGCACAAGACCAAGAGGAGCAGTGGACGGGAGCACAAGAGAGAGCAAGGTGAGGACTTCCATAAGATCACTGGGAAGCTTCCCAGGACCCAGGCAAGCTTGGGAAGAAAACCAGGAATGGACGCAACGAGGGCTGCAGCTCCTCCATCCGCACCCTTCCGTGTACACACCTCTCAGCACTACTTCATATTACAACCCTTGCCCATCAATAAACTTCACTGCCATGCCAGCCCTGCTCTGAAGGCTGCAGAACAGAACAGATGTCTCACAGCTAACTGGCCTGCACTGGAAAGGAGATGTGGAGAACTGGGGAAAAAATCTGATTGACACTTCTTCCCTCCCACACAACTTTATTGGTTGGCTCCTTCCAGAGTGAAGTGAGGTGGGTTTGTTAACTTAAACAACAGCAACCCTGTTTTTGTCTACTCCAAGTGTGTCTCAGAGGGACTTCAGACACAGGTCTCCAGCACGAGAGCAAGCTGCTTTTGTATGACATACTGTACAGTAGAGCCTGTATTTTCACCTTGCCCACCACCACTGAGGTGGGCAGACCATGCAGCATCCACCTGTAGCAGCATCACACAGTGTCCAGCTGGCCAGGACAGCTGGAACCAATGCACACACTCCTTGCTGCAGAGCTCCTATAAAAACTACCCAGCAAACTCCCATAAAAACTTTGTGGTCTACTGTAGGGTGGCTGTTTAAAGTAAAAATGTCAAGAAACAGGAAGATCTCACTTTCAGAAAGAAAGGCATTAAGTAAGTTGCAAAGTCATTGAGACCTTTTATTATTTAGCATGTGTTTAATTTCAACTAGAGAAAATACCCTGGAGGACAGAGGGCTGAAACTGTAATTCAGTCCTTTCGCTCCAGCCCTAGGGAGTCCTATAATTAAGACACAGTGAAATCAGAGACTATTCCACCTTGTCTTCTTGGAAAGCCAAAACGAGTAAGAAGAAAGCTCACTTTCTCACACACTACATGACCTAAAAGGTTTGAAAACAGACCACGGGGTGTCTTCTGGCCACAGGCCTCCCACAGGCTCTCCTGGTCTCCTCAGCCATCAAGCTACAGCCAAGGTAAACTGAAATCAGCCTGAACACAACCAGGAAGAGGGAGGGGACCAAAGTGCTCATAGGAGGAAACTAAGCAAAACACAACCACTCTCCAAACCTTCCCTGGTCCCCAGTGATCCAGGTATTTATGCAAACCAGGCAGCCAGTCAAATACCAGGTCCACACCAGGAACATAAAGCAGTTTCTCAATTAAGAATTTGCCAGAGGATGGTAACTGGTAGAAGGGCTCATTTCCCAAGTGTAAGCAGCAATGGTGTCTGTTTAACTATGGGTTTAACTCTGACTGAGTATCACAAGCTGAAATAGTGAAAAAATGACTTAGAAATTCCTCGAACATAAAAAAGCAAACCTGATTTCTAAAGCATGTCACTGGGGCTTTTTGAGAGCCACCTCAGCACTTCTGACAGCAGCCTAACAATTCACATTCCCTCCCTTCCATTTCCCTGCAGCAGAAAACCTTTCTTCTGTCTGTGTAAATCACAGGACATGACATTCTCCATTCACTCAAAAGCTCCCCAAAGCAGGTCTTTTACCCAAGAAATTGCAACAGCCGTAAGTAGCATTCAAGTTTTTATTCCGTTGGCTACCCACATTTACATGACACAATACATGACTGTGCCTGGCAAAGGATAATGCTGACATCCACCATCTGTTAGTCTCACAAACCCTGAGAAACGATGCATGATACTGCAGTGCTTTTGTATTGCTGTTCTCCCAGCATCGTTCTTTTGTGGAGAAAAGAGGACCTCATTGTAGGTTGGAAGACACTGTATTTCACATTCTATTTCTCAAAATCTCAGCTTTTCACAGCTAACAAGACAGAGACACCAAACCATCTCATCTTAGAAAGCATAAGACCTGGGCATTCATCAAGTAACAAGAGGAAGCAGTAAAGGGAAGAAAAAAGGGTTCCCCTATCAGACTTTTAAAATGAAATAAATGAAATATCAGGTGTTTTGGGTTTTGGTTTTTTTTGTTGTTTTTTTTTTTTTATAAAATAAGAAAGAGCGCCTCTTGTTTCCACAGCAACCGAGGGCCTGGCCTTGTGCAAGCAATGACACCCCAGGAGCGGCCGGGGGGTTTTTGGGAACAAAAGCGGCGGAGGCTGCCAGGCAATGCGGGGATGCCCGCACTCCTCGGCGCGCCCCGGCCCCGAGCCTTCCCGCGACTCGCCACGCCAAGCAGGCGTGAAGTGACCACACAAATAACGAGGGGACAAATACACAGGAAACAAGAGGCGACTTAGCTCGCCCACCGTCGGCTATGGAAAACTCGCGGAAGAAACCCTCGGCCCCGAGCCGTGCAGGGATCGCGCCGGAGTTTCGGCCGCCCGGAAAGCGTCCCCTTTTTCCCCGTCCCACCTGTTGACACAGCGCAGCCCTGCTGCTGCCCCCGCACTCACCCCAGAGGAGGGTGAGGAGCTGCGCCCGCGGCACTAGGCTGAGCGCATAGACGGCGCCCAGGTGCAGCAGCCCCATCAGCACCACGCCACGCCAGCCTCGTCACTCGCCGCCCGCCGGGACCCGGCCATCTCGCCGGCGGACGCTCGGGGCGCCGGTGGCCCCCGCGCAGCACGGCCAGGTACTGGCTAGGCGCTCCCCAAACGCACAGCCGCATCTGTTGCTTCCGCCACCTCCATGGAATGCCCCCACCGCAGGGAGGCAGGGAAGGGGGAGGACAGCCGGACCTGCATAGCGACATCCAATGGCGGCCGCGGACAGCTTCGCCCCGCCCCCAGCACCGGCACGGCCCAGGAGCCTCCCCTCGGAGCGTCTCAGCGGCTGCGCGATCGCTCCCGGGGGTCTCGGCGGCTTGCGCACGCGTAGGGGCCTCCCCGAGCGGCACCCGCAGGGTAGGTGCCGACCAGCCGAAGGGAGAGCGCGAATGGTGGCGGTCAGCAGCTGGGGTCTGCATTTGATGGCCGAGAGGTACAGGCCTCCGTCGCTCTGCCTGCGCTTAAAAATAGGCAGCTGGCCTTGAAGAACAGCAGGCACTCCTGCTCGGGGAACGTGAGGCAGCGAACACTTCCCGAGAGACGGAATCAAAGACCTTTAATTTTGGAAGCCTGTGAAACTGGAGTGGAAGATGCCACCAGGGCGACAGAGGAGCAGATATTCAAAACCTAGTTAATAAAGTTTATCTGACTGGGAGTTTTATCTTGTGGGCATTGGAGAAAAAAAAACAAACAAAAACAAGCTTTTGTCAAAGAGCATGCCATACTTCTTGTGTACTCCATCCCGGTATTTGTGACTCCAATACCCGTCAGAGTAGGTTTAGTGTTCAGATGTGGTTTCCTGGAGATGCTGCTCCCCCCCTACTGCCACTGCCAAGGCCTTCTGCTGGAAATCCATGTGGGAGAGGAGGTTACTCAGGATGCTGGAGCAGGCATCACGGGTGTCAGATGTATGACCCAGATACACACAGGAGTTGCAGGCAGAAAGTAGTTCACTGTTACTAGCGAGATGCTTCACCTGCTTGTGGAGCAGAGAGTTTGCACAAGCAGTGTATGGAGGGTTTGTACTATTAGGGGGGAAACACACACTAAATCCACATAAACTGTCCACAATGCATTTGTTTAATTTTTAATGTTTCTTTGAGGGTAAGAGGAAACTGGACAGGCTTGTCAGCCCCCAGCTGGAGCCAGCTGCCATTACTGTGTCTGCCAGGACTGCAGAAAGGGGTGATTTAACTTGTGCTGTACTTTCCTGCTCTGACTTCTTCCTGATGCCCAAGCTCAACCTTCATGCTAAGTTCAAGTGTATCTACTACTGATTTAATATATAACACTTTCCTTTTAGGACTGTCCCATAATGTTGTGGTTTGGTCCAGGATAGAGCTAGTTTTCTATTCTTTAATTTTGCTTTGAGTTAAGTCTCTTCTAAGTAGTTGCATTTGCTGAAATTAACAGCAAGTTTCTTAGCGTCTGCTTCTAGGACTGGTAACGCTCGATGTTTACAGTCACAGCTAGAGAATGGTCTGCAGAACCAAGGCCACTGCTTGGTTCTGAGGAGTATCATGCTCTGGAAAGAGAAAGGGACCTAAGGGGTCACACCTGCAACCCTCCTCTAGGGAGGAGCAGACAAGACAGGAGATGAGAATCAACCAAAGGGTGAATGCTTATGGGTGCAGAGCCACATGGGGGCGATGGACACAGGGGAGGTAAATATATGACCCAGAAACACCTTTTTTTGCCTTCTTACACATGACTACAGCCAGGCTAATGACACAGTGGAGCTTGTGCTGCTGAAGCAAAGGACCAGCATGATGGTGAAGGTGAGGACAAAGCTGAGGGGAACCTGCAGCACTCTGGGGAGTGGTGCTACTGCTCTGCATGCTGTCTCTGCCATGCTTCTCAAAACGTGCTCCTTCCACTCCTGAATTTTTTTGGGAAACAGCTATGGCAGCAAGAACCCCCACCTCCTTTCTCAATAGCCCAGTCAGTCTAGCATACAATTCCTTCTGGGCAGAGAAAACACAATTACTGTATGTTAGGGAACTATGTTATCTGAAAGGCACAACACAGAACAAGTCTGATATAAACATTGTCCAGGCTGGAAATGCTGCAGTTGATTAAATGAAAATCCCCAGTATTAATGTCTAACGCTGACTATGGAGTTCTGCCAGCAAACCCAAGGTAAATCCACTACAGAGCTTTGCAGGCAGAAAAATGTTTTCACTCTAGTACTTGGATATTCTGCTTCTAGTCAGCCAGCTCTGCAGTTCTTGTCCCTATTACATCCACATCTAATTGCCTCAGCAGCTGGAGAGAATGGCATTAGCACTGCCCTTTTCAACAAACTCTCCTATCCTATTGGTGCTTCTGCCTGAATGGTGATAGATGAAGCAGCAAGATACCTCATGTCAAGGTGTTGCTGGACAACACCAACAGTGCTGCAGATTACATACTTTAATTTCCTTAAATCCCCTTTTCTTATAATTCTGTAGCCTTAGAGGGGCAGATTCAGAGGAGTAACTTGGTTAGTATTAATGCCACGGTATAAATCTTCTCACCCAGTGAGATAAGAAGGCAATTTGGGGTGAAATTCTCTTACCAGAATAAGCTGGCAGGGCTTCATTGCCTTCTAGAAACATCAGATGGGTGGCTAATTGCTTGGCATTCTTTGAAGGTATGAACAGATGGCAGCATAACTGATTACTTACTGTTATTAATCTCAAATGCTTTCAGGAGAGAAGCAGCATTTTTGCATTCACTCCTGTTATGTACTTGGGCAGTACAGTTCTCCAGTACAGAGCTCCTGAGGACAGCCATGGCAGAGGACAGCTTTCCTTTCAATGAGAGCAAAACTACTCCATTTCCAACGTAGTGTCCACACTGGTGGTGCAACATCACAATAACCAAAGATACTATCATCTCAAAAAATCCACTGTCTCTGCTGGTCTCATTTTGACCACTTCAATTTCCATACCATGCTTACTCATAGCTAGCTCACACCAAACCTGTTCTTATGCTAACATTGCTGTTTAATCAATTTGATTTCCTTATGCACTACTTGTTTCACTAGATGAACAAGCAAAGTTTATTTAGTCTCTTGCCATTAAACAAACTTCTGAGCATGCCTCACTGTCCTTTCTTACTTGGCATCCTCTTTTACATGGATAAAAAAAAATCTAACAAAGGTTTGTGCAATGCTGCTAAATGTTCCTTGACTTACAAAAAGCCACATCACACTGAGGAGCTGTTCCCAATTCATCTTCAGGCTCCTACTTCTCTTATTCCCAATTTATGAGCAATCTTTTTGCCCACAACCCTGCACACTGCACCTACTGGAGTGCATACCACTTGTTAGTGCCAGAAACTGAATCACAGAATCAGACAGGAAAGGACCTCTGAGATCATCAAGTCCAACCCTTAATCCACTACCACTGTGGTTACCAGCCCATGGCACCGAGTGCCACATCCAGTCTCTTTTTAAAAACATCCAGGGACAGAGAATCCACCACTTCCCTGGGGCAGCGCATTCCAATGCCTGATCACCCTCTCTGTAGAGTTTCTTCCTATTATCTAACCTAAATCTCCCCTGACAGAGTTTAAGACCATGCCCCTCTCATCTTAATGGTAGCTACTTAGGAGAAGAGACCAACCCCCCTGGCTCCAACCTCCTTTCAGGGAGTTGTAGAGTGATGAGGTCTCCCCTGAGCCTCCTCTTCTCCAGACTAAACAACCCCAGCTTCCCCAGACGTTCCTCATAGGACTTGAGCTGGAGATCCTTCACAGCCTTGTTGCTCTTCTGTGGACCTGCTCCAGCACCTCAATCTCCTTCCTGAACTGAGGGGCCCAGAACTGGACACAGTACTCGAGGTGTGGCCTCACCAGCGCTCAGTACAGGGGAAGGATCTCTTCCCTGGACCTGCTGGCCACGCTGTTCCTGATACAGGCCAGGATGCCATTGGCCTTCTTGGCCACCTGAGCACACTGCTGGCTCATGTTCAGCTTCCTGTCAATCAAGTCAGCTTCACAAACATTCATGGCACTCTGCTTCAAATCTTTAAAACTTAGAAGTCAGTTCCAACTGTGCCACAGGAATGGACAGGATATTGTGAACCTCCTAATGGTCAGCAGAAGTATGCTTGCATCTCTACAGTGCAGCATGCCCTTGCAGAGGTAACCACTGCAGCAGAGACAGCTATTCCCAGGCGCAGGGGGCTGCAAGAAACAGTTTGCACCTTGTTTACACACTAAATATACATATGTCCACACAGGTGGCTCGAACTGCTACAATTACTTCAAATCTTAGCTTTTAAAAATACACGCTGATGTGTTCAGAATACTTGCTAAACCTTTCCTTTAAATGTGAATCTCTTTAGTAAAAAGGTTAAACAGAGCTTTTAGTAATAAGCATGAAGAAAAAAAAAACAACCCTCAATGCCTAAGGCACAACAGAAAGCTGCCCTGCTGTACTCCAGGCGCACGGTATCCAAGCTGCACTTCATAAAGCTGTTTTAATAAATTAGCATTTATTGAAAATCACATTAGCCTTTATTTTGCTCATTTGCGCCAGTGCAAAATTAAGCTATTTAACATGAAGAATGTAGTAACAGAACTGCAATCAGCTTCATAAAATGAAAGACTAAATACACTTATAATGCTATCAGACTCTTTAATCTGATGGATAAGGAAGAGTGGGGTGGTATTAGGATCCGATACACAACTTACCTTGTTTTAACATGTATCTGTTATTAAAAGCCACTGTTAAGCAGTATAACATGCATCTAAAAATTGACAATATGGGGCATCATCCATTATATATACTATTTGCAGACAAGACTTCTTAGGGATGGAAAAAGGATTAAAATAAAAAAGTAAAGCACCAGGGCTCCATGGCCCTCCTGGAACAAAGTATTTTAGCAGGGAGATTGTAATGCCATTTATCTACTGTGACATGCCATAAGGACTAGCGTTTGGTCCATATTTCCTCCATGTTTGGTGAAGAAATACACTTCTTTCAAAAAGCAACCCTTGAGAGTTTGCAAATGCAGAGTTACTTCAGACACACAGCTTATTGGCCTGGGTGAGGACAACTTTCAGGACAGGCATGAAAGCAGAGGTCTCGCTGAAGTTGCTGGTGCTGACTATGTGTGTGTGGATGTTCAGTCCTTCCTGGTAGTCACGGGTTTCAATGCTCTTCACAATGTTGTGCAAACCGCTAATGATAGTTGGAGAGAGCTGCAAGGAAGCCAGGCAAGACAACTCAGAAAAAAACATGTACACTAATGCTAGAAAAGCATAAGTCTTCAGTGTAACATCTGGCCCCCAAGAAAGTGCAGCATTTATTTGTCTTCTTTACAGAAAGCCATTCACAGATGTGTACAACACTGGAAATAGTCAGTGGGAATTCTAACAGCAGACTTCAACTAGAACATACCTTCTCCACAGTACTTCAAAGCCCTACAAACCTTCACTGCCATCCCCTAAGGTGGAAGACCTGTGGTGACAGACTGTGGCACATGAAAAACCCACTGATCTTTTATGTCTTTGAGGTAAAGTTAACTGCTGAGCAAAAGTGGCCTGACAATTACAGGGTTAGATAATCCTTCATCCTAAGAGATCTAAGCTCAGTCCTTTATTGTATCATAGATGTCCTGGAAGGCTTTGGAAAAATTAGCAGATTTTCAAATGTACTCGGACATTTGCCTTCAGTCAGTGAGCCTCCCTCTAGCATCTAAATCTTCTGGATTTTTTATTTTCTCTTTTTTTTTAGCCCAAGCTGCTTGCCTCTCACTTCCTGCTGGGAACAGGGGAGTTGCTCATTCTGCCAGCAGCTGGGGACACAGACCCTTCTTGTACATTCACTCTCTGCCTACTGAAAGGAGCTCTTCTCTCTGCCTCAGCATAGTCCTTGCACAGCACGATAAAATTCATTACACGACCCCAAAACACTGTAAAGTCTGCACAGGACCAAGCACGGACACCGGTTATTTCTGGGAAATGCATAAAAACATACAATAAACGTATTTGAAGCACATTTCTGAAGAAAGAACAAGCAGAGGGGTTCACAACATCAATGAAGTTTTCCACCATACTTGCAATGTTTGATAGGGGTGAGAAAAGTAAACCAGAACTTACTGTCTGTTCCCTAAGTTTGTCATATAGAGACTCCAGCCGCTTATTTGCATCATCTAGTTTCCTCTTGGTTTGCTGTAAGGAAGTGTATTTTAAAACAGTGACTTTAAAGCACATCATACTGATCTGGTATCATTGCAAAGACATGCACACCACACATGAAACCCCTTTTTCGACATTTTCCTAACACATCATTTGAGTTCTCTGCTCTGCACTTTTCTGCCCCGATTTTGCTATGAAAGACCACGATATGAAAGTAGTTCTCCACATGCAACCACTCTAGACAGTTCCAGAAAGCAGTATGAACTTTATAGGTGCATTCCAAAAGCCACTTATATGTTGGATATGGAAAGTGCAGCATGATTTTTTTTCCCCCCTATAGTTCACTGACAAAGCATAATGATAGCTGGATAAAGTCAATACTGGAATCAAGTATACAACAAGAGCTTAAGGGCATATGCAGTCACTATGCAGTCACTGAAGTTTAAGTATGTACATCTCAGTCCTCAGTCATATACGGTAAATCCTAATTATAATTTTCATTATGTGATCAGTAATGAGTCTAAGTTTCTACCATCAACTCAAGACTTAAAAGCCTAGCTCAGACTGTCCTTACAGATCCTTTGTGTTTGATTTTACATAGAGCAACCCCCTCCCATTGATGTCTGGATGCCACCAAAGGCTCTTGAAATAACCCCCAGTACATTCCACATAGTGTGTATATTACACATAGTAGTGCTAGAGAAAAGCATTTTTATCCACTTTTTTTTTTCTTTTTTACCAAACATCTACAGAAATGGAAGATTTAAATCCATAATAAACCACTAATAAAGCATCAAGGTTAATACTACAAAAGCACAAAAATGAAGGCAATCAACAGCAGCAGAAATGGCATTTAGTTCACAAGTGTAATGGAAATTCTTAAAATCAGTATGTACATCAACTAATCCCTATTTAGCATAGTGCCATTTCAGTTTCTCTGGATTAAGTAATTGCCCAGAGAGAAAATAAAGCCTATGGGAATGCTTTAGCTCAGTAGTATAGACAGACTAGTGGTTGCCTGCTGTGCTAAAAATTAGGGAAAACTGGTTTTGGATGGCAAAGGGAATAAAGAAGAATATAGCATATGGATCTCAGACCACATGTGGAGAAGAAAGAAGAAAACTAAAGTCTTTTAGACTGGCTAACTCGTTCAGATACATGACTTCAGAACATTTGTTTCAAACAGTGAAAAGGTGTACATGCTATTTTCCTTTTACAGATGGCCAACTAGAGCAGACATACGAGAGAAGTAACACTGAATGCCCAGTATGCTCACACAGCCACAAAGCCATCAGACAGCTCACCCCACAGTCACTGTAACAGGAGCATGAGTCTGTACTGATGACTGAGCATAACCAGTGCACAAAGCCCTCTTCATACCACCAGCCTGTTTTTCATCATCCACCTTTCAGCATGCGGCAGGCCCAAGCTGAACAGTCAGCAGCTGGGCTTTGGGATCGCATGTTATTTACTGACAAATGGAAATAAATCAAAAGCTTTGTGACAGACGCCTTGTTTACAAAGTACTCACTGCCACAGAGGATGTTTTTCCTACCCAGCTGCAGTAGTCACATTAAAGCTGATAATCTTCACCTTTATGCTTAACCATTATTTCCTTTTGAAATTAGTTACCAGAAATTACAGATCAAAATCTGAGGCATGTCCTCATGTATGCAAGCCTCATCTCAGACCTGGTGTAATTGCTGTTCCCTGGGCACACAGTCTCTTAAGATAGGAGACAGAGATGGGGAAGAGGTTAGGCTCTATGTAATCCATGAGGAAATGATTATGGACCTGATTCGTAACCTAGACAGTCATAAGTCAATGGGGACAGATGATTTACACTCTAGAGTGCTCAGAGAGTTGGCAGATGTGGTTGCTAAGCCTCTCTCCATCATCTTTCAGAAGTCCTGGCCAACTGGGGATGTCCCATTGGACTGGAGACTGGTAAATATAGCACCCATTTCAAGAAAGGCCAGAAAGAGGATCATAGTAACTAAAGACCTGTCAGTCTCACCTCAGTGCCAGGGAAGGTCATGGAACAGAATCGCAAGAGCCCTCATAGATCAGATAAAGGTCAACCAGACAATCAGGCCCAGTCAGCATGGGTTCATTGAAGGCAGATCCGGCTTGATAAACCTGATCTCATTCTATGACAAGGTGACCTGCTTAGGGGATGAGGGAAAGGATGTTGATATAGTCTACCCAGACTTTAGTAAAGCCTTTGACACTGTTCCCCATAACATCCTCATCGAAAAGCTGGCTGCCCATGGCTTGGATGGGCACATATTCAACTGGGTTAAACACTGTCTGGATGGCTGGGCCCAGATTGTGGTCAATGGAGTTAAATCCAGTTGGAGGCCAGTCACAAGTGGTGTCCCCCAGGTCTTAGTGCTGGGGCCACTCCTGTTTAACATCTTTATTCATGATCTTGATGAGGGGATTGAATGGACCCTCAGTAAGTTCACAGGTGACACCAAGTTGGGAGGGAGTGTCAATCTGCTGGATGGTAGAAAGGCTTTACAGAGGGACCTGGACAGACTGGATCATTGGGCTGAGACCAGCTGTATGAAAGGCATTAAGGCCAAAAGGCATTAAGGTCCTGCATTTTGGTCACCAAAACCCCAGGCAATGCTGCAGACTTGGAGAAGAGTGGCTGGAAAGCTGCCTGGCAGAAAAGGACCTTGGCTGAATATGAGCCAGCAATGTGCCCAGGTGGCCAATGGCATTCTGGCTTGTATCAGAAATGGTGTGACTAGCAGGACTAGGGAAACAATCCTGCCCCTGTACTCGGCACTGGTGAGGCCCCACCTTGAGCACCCTAACAGTAACCTTGAGCACTGTGTTCAGTTTTGGGCACCTCAATACAAAAAGGACATTGAGGTGTTGGAGCAGGTCCAAAGAAGGGTAACAAAAATGATGAAGGGTTTGGAAAACATCCCCTACGAGGAGTGATTGAGGGGGTTCGGGCTGTAAAGTCTGGGGAAACAAAGGCTGAGGGGAGACCTTAACACTCTTTACAAATACCTGAAAGGAGGTTGTAGTGAGAGTGGGGTTGGTCTCTTCTCACTGGTGACAGATGACAGGACAAGGGGAAATGGTCTCAAGTTGCATCAGGGGAGATTTAGGTTGGATATCAGGAGAAACTTCTTTGCAGAAAGGGTTGTTAAGCACTGGAACAGGTTCCTCAGGGAGGTGGTTGAGTGTCCATCCCTGAATGTATTTAAAAATCACCTGGATGTGGTGCTTGGGGACATAGTTTAGTGGTAGGTCATCAGAAATAGGGTAATAGGGTTAGGACGAGGCTGGACTTGATGATCTTTAAGGTCTTTTCCAGCCTGAGCAATTCTATGATTCTATAATGCCAGCTGCTCCCTACTCTGAATTACAAGCAGCACTTAAATGAATGTACAGGGCACCCCCACAGTGATCACTTGACAGAAGAAGGGACAGCCCTTTCTGAAGGCTTTAAAGTTTTTTTAAATTTTTTTTTTAAACCATCTATGGAGAGGCTGTGATGGCTAGTTGTGCTGCAGGTACAAGCACATTCACCCAAACACAGGGGGTACTCTGGAAACACTGCAGAGACCTACCGGATCAGAAGCAGACAGCAGGCACTTTTGGATTAGAGCTTCAAATGCAGTCTTCAGAATAAGATGCTCCTCAGGGATGGGCTTCTTGGTAATCTTCTCTGTTGGCAGTGCCTGCACAAGCTGAAAAAAAGAGCAGGTAAGCTTTTCCAGCAGCTAAACTGTGACCACATTGTTTTCAACTAAACTAAGTGGCATTATTAGTTAGCTCAGCACAACTTCTGCTTCTTCCCAGTGGATGTGTGGAGATGACTTTATCAGCATCTGCGGTCATTCCCTCTGGAGAGCTGTGAAGCTGCAGAGGAAAGCAGCTTGTTGGTTGGTTCTACCTCTATTAATATATTAACTGCAAAGTGGGAGTGTCCAGGTAGAGGCTGCAGAAGCAAGATGTCAGCATGGTGCAAATGAAGTTACTTAGAACTACAGTACTCTTGGTGGCCATCAGGACCCCAAGCCTGCAAGTCTGTCCTAATGTACAAACCAAAACTGTGCAATGTCAGGGCTACCTTACCTGGATGGTATTGCCTACTGGGGCCCCTGGGGCCTCTTCTGTGCTGGGTTTGGCAGCATCAGGTGGCATTATGCTTGGCCCCAGGGGCTGGGGAGCAGGTGGGCAGCCACCCTGCAGCACTGGTTGGCCTGCAGGAACATGTAGAGTCTTGAAGCTGGGTGCACCTGTGTGTGATGCCAGAGCCACCTGAGACTGTGGATCCACCAGTGGGTTCATAATGGGGGAGGTGATGGGAACCGGGGGTAGAAAGTTATCAGGGACCTAGTGAGAAAACAAACAGTGCATTTATGCAGCCGTGGCTGTCAGAGGAAGAGCACAACACGCAGCTCCTATAGGCTTCCCAATTAACAGCAACTGAGACCTCTGCCAAGCTGAGCCCCCAGGATATAGAAATAATAGGGGCAGGCAATACAGGATTTTACTATGGCTAAACAAACCCATCCCTCTGGCTGCAGCTGCACAGCAAGAAGTGCCCTTGAGCAATAACATCCTCCAGTGTTTTCAGTCCTGTGCACTCTGCCTGTTCTCCTGTATTGCAGGAGCAGTCTGCCCATCCTGCCCCTAGCCACAAGAGCCAAGTACAGCCACCTACAATCAGAGCCACTCTCCCTCTGTTAAGGACACAAACCAGAGGTTTGGCAGACCAGCTCTAACAGAAGAGTTGCACTGGTGAAAACTAACCCATGCCTAACATCTACTCTTACAAAAATCTACATATAATGATTCATTAGTATCTCACTTTCAAAGGCTCATGTTTGTTCATGCATTGCTTAGGTCACAGCTAGCAACATACAAAGAGCTTCTGAAAAAACTTTCAGGCTTCTGGCAAACAGATTTGCACTAAGACAGATCCTAACTGCATTTCAGATTTGTCCATAAGCATCTGTCAGTCTTTGTACAGAGGCATTTCAGAAACATTTGTTAAAGGGAACACAACAAAATGAGCCACTGGCCTATTACACATCATACAGGAATCCAAATAAAAGAAAGAGCTCCCATGCAAATGCACATATTTCTTTGGATGTACATGGAAAAAAGAAAAGATTACACAGCCCTAAATGAATGATGCCAGGATTAAGCTAGTGGTTCGGGACAGTAAGAAAGATATTTTCAAACCAGCACCAAAGTCAGTAATAAAATCAATGAACTACAGCAGTAAACTTGAGTGATGGATAAGTTCTTAGGTGGAAAACAGTTGCAAATTAGACTGTGGCTTGAAATTCCAGACAGTTCTTCTGTTTTACAATAATGTGGCAAGTCATTTTATAGTAGTCTAAACCACCCCCCTCATACAGGGGACATCAGGGAAACAAAGATTTCTGACAGGTCTCATTAAGTACCCAAACAAGAAATACAACAAACAGCTCCTCATTTAGAAGGGAGCCAGCCCTTGAGCCCTGGCCATTACAGAAATTCTGGCTGCAAGATCATCATCCCCCAGCAGTAGTAAAAACCCTACTTGCAAAAGGCTGCTTCTTGAACTATCAGGTCCAGCTGTTGTTTTCATTGACATTTCCCCTTCTACTTCAGAGTCTGAAGCCCTGAAGGGCAGCAAGCCAGCTGCTGTGCAAACATCCCAGCAATGGAGCAGTCAGGAGCACACAAAGCATGCCCTGCCTATCCTCCAAAAGATTCTTAATCTTGAACTGCAGAGATGAATAATGCATAAAAATTTGCACAGCCTCATCATTTCATGTAAGTATCGCCTCCTGTGGAGCTCATTTGCTTTACTGCAGATGAAAACAGTATTTTCTTCCCTTAAACCAGGACAAATGCTGTTACTAGCAATCATAACTTCAGCAAAAAGCCATCATCTCTTTAGAGACTTAATATTTTGAGAAAGATTACTCATAGTGGAGAGGCTTAAAGGCCATTTCTGCTCAAAGTGCAGCTTTTGTTTGCTGCTAACCCCTCTTTTTCATTCTTCACCAACAAGTTACCCAAGAGCAGATTAAGTTACTGCTTTTCAAGTGTTCAGCACACAGTTGTGACAAGACAGGATTTCCTAGAGTACCTTCTTTTTGGCAGCTCTGTTTAGGACAGGAGGGTCATTCCAGCCATTCTGAGGCCCTAGGACAGAAAGAAAGCAAAATGTAAGTACCTTGGAGGAGGACAGTGATGCTTTCTTGAGATGATCTGGGCAAGCTCACCACCATGGGGTTTTGGCAGAACCTGCCCTTACCTGCCTGTTCCTCTGCCCTCCACTGGGGGTCAGAAACAGCTCCTGTACCACCCAGAGCCTCCCAACACCCCAGCCATCAGACCCCCTAGGATCTGCACCTACTACTCAGCATTGGCATCTTGAACAACTGTTCTCTATTTTGACAGAAGTTAATCCCCCCCCCCCCCTTTTTTTTTTTTTTTAATAAAATATTAACGTTCTCTTCTCTTGCAGGAAAAATGCTTAGAGCAGACATGCCCTTTGAAAAGGCCGGTAGCTGCCCAACATGCTCAAAACATAGCTCTGCTACATCTGTATCATACAAGAAGAAATAAGAACCTTTACTTTTTTCTTCTCATGATCACTGTAACATTATAAACATTAATCAGAGATGTTGGAAACCACGGGTGAATAACACCATTAAGCTGCATTAATTTCCCAAGAGCAGCTGCTGTGATTGCTTTATATATGACAGTTAGGACACATTCCACAGCAACACAACACAGAAATAAGGGTACTAAAAGGCAACAGGCACCTTAAACATTTTAGATTCACCCAGCCACTCTAGAGACACAAGAGAGCCATAAAAACCAGGTTTCCCCTGACAACTACAGCATGTTTATTACAGCATGCTTTGTGTTCCAAGAGCAGAGCAGACCTGCTGGATCAAGGTGGCAATTTCTTGCTTTTTTTGCACCAAGGGCAATTTGTTTGAAACTAGAAGCAGCAGAGGATGTCTGAGCAGATGTCTGGGGTACTGTTCCATCCCCAGAAGGCATATTCTGTGCAGCTGCAAGATTTGTGTACCAAAGCTCACAATTACTGCATTAGAAATAACAGAGTCATATAATTGGTCATAACCAATTGGTCAGTCATATATGAGTCATAACTCATAACAGAGTGCATATCATTGGAATCACAGCATTGTATCTGAGCAATACCACAGCCTTGCCAAATAATCAGGTTTTATTGTGGAATGCCACAAAAAGCCAAAATAAAATCTTTGCTTGGTGGACTTTTTCACCACAGTATTTTCCACTTAGGAGATGATGAATTCATCTTAGACAGTGGAGCTTAGCCACTTCAGAATTTCATCAATTTATCTGGAATTTCACTTGCTCCTGGAACTTCCGTCAAACAAGTTTTACATCTAGAGAATGGTAAAGGGGTAAATGAAAAGCAATTTAGAGCTCTTTTCAAATCTTCCTTCTCTTTAACTAAAGGCAGTGACATCTCCCAACAGCCATGTGCCCTGAAGGCTCCCTCTGTTCCTCCCTATCCAGAAAGTATTCCTTATGCAGGAACTCTTAACTTCTGCAGCACAAATAGTGGCAACATGTTAAGAAAACCTAAACTGTTACCACTGTTAATTTCCTGGAATTACCTGCTATAACAAAAGGAAAACCAACATTTGTTTCTGTGGCTAAAAAATCCAGGTGAGTTGTTATTGGCTTTAATTAAGGAATTAAAAAATTATTTGATTAAAATCCAATTGGCAAACAGCATCACACAATGTTATCTTGTGAACATATACATTATTGATGCCTGTTCAGTTAATTTCTTACAGTGGCTGTGTTTATTTTCAGATTAAGCGGTTCCTAGTTCACTTGCAAAGGGAGAGGCCTGGTGAGTTGGTAAGCTTCATCAAGTATTTTCCAAATCAAAGTACACACTATTAACTGCATCTAGCCCACCCAAAAACTGTGTCCACATAACAGCTTTTCAAGCCACATAAAAGAACATGTTGCTTGCTCATAATGAGCAACAAGTCCAAATGACAAAACACAGCCAACAAAGCATTGGATATTTCGAAGAGGAGTTTGCATCCCCGACGTTTCTCTTATGTGCTTATAGTTCTGGTGCAAGCCCTTCCCTTAAATCCGAATTGCTGTATCACAATTTCAAACAAGATTCCAGACTCTGAAAACAAACTCCCTTGAAAGTAGGTTCAAAGACCTATCATGAAACAGATAGGCTGGAGGTGAAATTAAATGTAGGCTTTTCTTGCTTATTGGAGCTCCAAGCACAGCTTAACATACTGATGTTATACATATTTGCTAAACTAGAATTTATTTATAGCACCATTTAAGTGCATCTTTAAATCCAAGAGTCAAAGTAAAGTGCTTTCCAAGATTTCAGACTTGGGAACTTTCTTCCTTCCTGCCTTTAAATGAAACGTTTGCAAAGTGAAACATGATGTTCCCAGATTAGATCACCACACACAAAAGCAAAACCCTTTGAAGTCAGTATCAGCATCAATATATACCCTCCACTGGAACATTCAGTTACAGGTGAGATATCTTTCTGGCTGCAGATTTCTGTGGTTCCATGGAATCTCATGACAAAACATCTTTCATTAATCAGTGCAGCTACTCTGGAAAATATGGTGGTGGTGAAGCACATTAAGCATGCGTACCATCATTTCTGCATTTACAAGGCAGGGGGCTTCTTTCCCTGCCTGTTTGTATGTTTTTTTGAATGCATAATCTAAAAGTTGGAAGAGGGCAGAGCATGCTCTTCCTATACCTCTTTATCATAGTTCTCCAGTTGCAGGCAGCAGTTGTGTGCCAGCAGCCCACACACAAACCACCTGACCTCAGCACCTCACTGTGCCCTGGAGTTCACCTCTGCATTCCAGCCCAAGACGGGTGCTTCCCAGGAATCAGAGACTGTGTCCAAGTTTGGGTTCCTGAAGGTTTGACACTTGTAACTGGCTGTCTTCTCAGTGAAAAACACAAGCAGCACTCAGTTTTCAGTTTTATAAAAAGTCTAGTATGGACAACCATCCTTCTGAAAGGAAATCTGTCAAGGCAATGTGGATAGTAACTGCTTCAGTTCCTCATATTAAAACGACACCGGCAGGATGCATTATACTACTGGTTAATACTATATACTTTTACAAATTGACTCGTATTGTCCATACTGTCCCCATTTTCTACTGTCCAGAGCATAGAGCTTCACTTGCTCTGCATGCAACACATGGCTCATGTCACTTCACTGTCAACAAGAAACTTAGCAAGTGACAGATCTGAAGTGGCTGCCAGTGACACAAGCAGCATAGTAAAACAGATAAAAAAGAGCAAGTCTCTTGTTTTTTGCATTTATTTGGAGGTGCAGAATCTATGCTGTCTAGATTATAACGTGCTGCTTCACATGCCAGGCTTAGAACCCTATCCAACCCCTCTTCCTCTGTCCATTTTAATAATTCCTCTGTCTTGTTTGACATGTTCTGTAACATTGGCTTAGGAGAGGTCATAGTACAGCATCTGCAAGAACAGAGAGGACAGTAAATCCATCTGCAGGGGCCTCTTGTCCCCTTGCAACCCTGGCGCTACCCAACACCAGACCTCTCCTTTTTTGACAAAGCAAAAGACCAATTGTCTGCAAAACACAAGTGTGTGTGCAAAGGTAATGCCATGAGAGGTGTGGGCTCCCAGCCTCACAGCTGCCAGGAGCATCTACTCATGGACTGCTGCTGCCAAAACAAAAGCAATAAATATGCTTTTCTGCACTGCATCACCACTAATAGACTTATAAATGAAGAGAGGGAGTCACAGTGGGGTCCTGAGGGCTGTCAGCAGTGTCAGCATCACTGGAAGATCCTTCTACTGCCCAGATGTGGTCTTTTGACATGGATGTGAAGTATGTTCATGGCCAGATTTAGAAAAAGAGCATTCCTCCTTCCTGTACTGTCTGAAGCAGGCAAAGCTGTGGTTTCACAGACTGATAAGAGACAGGTTTATCATCTATTATTTTCCTATTTTGCTCTCCAGCCAGACAGCATGCTTTGATGTCAGCCACACAAGGTTAAAACTGTGCCCACTATCCATTCACAGCACATGACAGCCACATAACAAGACAATGCTGCAGCTTCAGACAAGACAAAAGCTCTGTCTGTGACAAGGTCTCATTTGCATGAGAGAGATGAGTGCTCATGCTGCTCAGCAAATGCTCACTGCAGCATCATAGCCAGATCGCTGCCAGATGCATAAGGAAGATGTGTTTTAGAAATGCTTTATCTTGATCTCTAAGCACAAGCAAACTCTGTATGGAGTATTCACAAGAAAAAGCTGCACATTTATTTGTGTGAGTAATAAAGCAAATGCCTCCCCCTCCCTGCCTGTAGCCCCATCCAAGCGCAGACCTGTTCTCTGGGATGCAGGAATGTCACCAGTTGCAGGCAGAGTACCTGTTGGTCCAGTAGGTAATGCATAAGCCACAGAAGTTGCTGGAGGTCCTGGCCTGCCATGCTGAAAGGACGAACCAGGAGGAGGAAAAGGGAAGGGAGAGTTGGGACTCACAAGGGAGGGCTGAGCCTGCCCAGGGTACACTGCGGAGGGAACAGAGTGAACAGGGGCAGAGGGCAGGTAGGGAGAGGTAGTGTTCAGGTAAGAGGCTGAAGCAGGGACAATGATAGGCTGCTGAGGCTGATAGAGAGCTGGTCCCCCTGTTCCACAAGAGTGCTGTGTAGCCTGATATGCTACAAACAGGGAGAAAAGACATTCAGTGAGTGAGTTCATAACAAAGGAGTAAGTTTCATCTGCTTCTGCTTCCTTCTCCACCTGACTCTCCTCTCTTTTGCCCTTTCCCCTTCAAACAACCTACCTGGCAAGCCAAATTCTGGATCTGACAACTCTGCCTGCACTTGCAGGACTGCTCAAAATCTCAGTCTGCACCACCGGGAGCCAGGAACCAAAGGAATGCCTTGGCTGTAAGGACTCTAATTCAGAATCTCATGCCCACTATGCTAGTTGGGGCATGGACACTCAAATTCTGCTGTTATGCTACTTTCTAGATCACTGCAATCCTCACTGTCAGTGAAAGGAAACTCCTGTTCCAGGTTTGGACAAAGGGAAACCTTAGGCCAAGGAAGTGGATGGCAGTCTATGGAAGCAAATGCCAGGTTCACAGGCTTTCACTGTGGGCTCTGCAGCTGAAACTTCACTGCCTTGTCTCTGCCCATTCATGTCCATTTTTTCATCCCTCATGCCTCTACTTTCTGTCCAGTGCTGTAAGTGTGTAAGCACTCCACCCCCTTCCTCACTCCACTCTACTGCTGTCCTTGTCTCCTTTATCCCTTTTCCCATCTTTAGGGAGTCCTGATGAGAAACAGATGACCCACAGATAAATCAGGTCCCTCTTTGCCAGGCCCATGCTGCTTCCTCAGGCCTCATGCTGGGATGGTTTCTGAGCCCAGCATATGCTTAGGAAAGGACAGATGAGGATCGAGTCTAAGAGCTGTGGGCAGACACCTCAGCAGGAGAAAGTGTCTGACAGAGTGTCTGATGTCTGGACCCTACTAAGAAATGACAACCCTCAGATGTCATCTCAGGAACTTTTTTTCTTCTCCAAGAAATGTGGGACTGGCTTGGTCTAAACCCTCCAAAGGTCTAGGTGACTGGCTGCCCCCCAAGTAAATGTGGCCTCATTACCTGGCTAGCCCACCCGGATGGGAAGGACAGGGAAGCTGCTGCTACTCACTCTGTGGGTATGCTGGTCGGGTCCCTGCTTGTGAGTAGACGTGGCTTGCTGCGGGTTGCACGGGGGGGTTAACAGCAGCTGGCCTGACAAACCCTGGAGGAGGTGGGTTGTCTCCCTGTAAAAAAATGATTGCAGAAAAGAGGGTAAGGGAGATAAAATTTAGTCAGCAACAGTTAAGCACTGCTGAAGCAGAACTGTAACAAAATGATCAGTAGACATTTCAAGGCCTGAAACCACATTGACTGGAAGAGCAATCAGCAGAGGGGCAAATGCCTCCAAGCCCCCCAAGTGCCTTAGGGCACCCAGAGTTAACACTGAAAGCCTGCATGTGCAATGACTTCAGCAGCAACAGAGCAGTATACATTTTCCTGCACAAGGAAGAGGCCCTTGCCAGTGCTTCCTGTTATTTAGACAGTCCAAAAGCAGCCTGCCATCCACAGCTTTCAAGTAATTATTAAGTTGTTTAACTCTGAATCTTCTAATTTCAATGGGAAAGAAGGAAAGAAGAAATACCCCCCTTCAAATATTCCAGTATGGGGCAAGGGCTGAGAGGGCTCAGGTCACACTGAGCTTCCACTCAAGAGCCTCTCATCTGGGCACTCATGAAAAACTTCAACATGGCAGAGAGAAGCAAAATCTGAGCACACATGGAAGCCGCTCCTTTCACCTACCGTACCAGACTGTACCAAGCACACAGACAACATCAGGAAACATACCAGGTTGGAACAGGGGCTCAGAGAGGAATGATGAAGGCTATACCTGTGTGTCAGAGGGACAGCGTGCAGGAGGATGTCTGGGAAGGGCAGTAGGAGTTTTGTTACTCCAGGTAGTGACAGTAGGGGCAATTGTAACCTGAATTAACAAAGAAATACCAATCATGGAAAAAAACAAAACAAAACAAACCCCAAAACCCATACCACAAAACCAAAAACTAAAACAAACAAACAAAAATGTCTTAAGGGCTTCATCACAAAATGAGATGCAAAGTGAACATGAAGATTTGCATGCTGGGAATTTAACATAGCAATAAATATAAGAGCATCTGAGACAGAAGAAATCACTGTGCACTGGAGTCAGTGAATTTCAGCATGAAGACAAAGCACAGTAGCACAGTGGAGTCACAGCTACAACAGGCTGTACAGTGAGTGAGTGCAGTGCTACACATGCCAGTGAGCCAGGTCTGCCTCCTTCATCACATCTTTCTATTGTACAAACTCCCCACAGGCTACTGCATGACACCAAGTATCATTAACCACAGCCGAGAGTTCCAAGTTCCATGTTAAATTCAAACATATTGCCTCACACAAAATTTTAAACTGAGCTGAAGATGAACCTAATAAGGTTAAAAGCCGATATTCAGCTCTTGCACATGCACCAACATACATCTTAGTGACAATTGCTTCATAGCCAGTGTCCCACAGCTCCTTTTCTCTATCTTCCTTCTTTGCCCCTCCAAAACCCTTCAGTTCTACATGATCTGTGCTACCTTTCTGAGAGGACAGATATCAAGGACCTCCAGTGCTTGCAATGTCCTACATCCTGTTCTCCCTGCTCCTGTTGTACACCCTGCCTGTGCTACCTAGGTGTCTTACACCGAGCTGGGAAGATGTTTTTATAGCAGGCTGTACCACAACTGCATAACATGCCTCAGTTTGTTATTATTCAGCAACTTCTGCAACTAACATCAGGGCTGAGGGGGTGTGTGGAAATAATCAGCTCTAGAAGTTGAAGGTGAGCAGCATGAGAACAACCCAAGGTTTGCACAGATAGCATGACATCAGGGACTATAAGAGCAAGCACAGAAAAATCCTGCAGTGTTCTCCCACAGCGTCAGTCTTGGCACTGAAACACATTTTCAAACAAAGGGGGAAAATACCTAAATCTTAAGAAGCAGAACAAGGTGTTCAACAGCTGCTTTAAGAAAAGGAGTAAAGAAGGCATCTGTACTGACTGAAAATCAACACCAGTGACTTCCACCACAAGGCTTTGAGTAGAGGTATGTCATAAAGCACCAGTTCAGATCAAGATAAAAGAAAATAATTCCTCTACACCTCACTGTTCAGAACTCAAGCACCATATTCCTCCCTGACTGCCAAAACCCAATTACCTGTTGGTAATACTGCTGGGCTGGAGCCTGTGGCCTCTGCATCTGTCCAGCCACAGGAGCAGCTTGTCCTTTGGGGATGCACTGCCTTTCAAACTCGAAGGACTCCTGTCCCACTGGAAGCTCCCCCTGGGCTCTGAAAAGCCTGTCCCGTAATAGCATGATGTTTGACTGCAATCAGAAAAAAAATAGCAAAGGAAGGTTAACTGCACTGGGTGTCAGTGCATCACAAGAGGCTGACTGGCCACACACTGATGAGCTCTCTCAGAAGCCTCCTCTGCTGACTGGAGTAAGTCTTTCTGCATGACATGTCAGGATGTTGGAACTGCCTTATGTTCAGGCCTCCCATCTTGGGCTGCATGATTTCCAACTCAGTTTATCTATGAATATCAGCTGACAAAAGAAAAAAAAAAACAACAAAACAATCAAAGTGTCAAAGTACAAGCAGGAAAAGAGCAGATTTGAGACCACCTAAATAATACCCAAGTGTACAAGTCCATGGGACCCAATGAGATCCATCCACACAGCTCCTGAGGGAAGTGGCAGATGAAGTTACAAAGCCACTTTCCATCATATTTGAAAGTTGGTGAAATCTGGTGGCAATCTGGTGAAAATCCCACTGACTGGAAAAGGGGAAACATAACCCTCATTTTCAAAAAAGGAAAAAAGGAAGAGATTGAGAACTACAGGCCAGTCAGTCTCATTAGAAAGACATTAGGAAGAAATTCTTTAGTGTGAGGGTGGTGAGATGATGGAACAGGTTGCCCAGGGATGCTGTGGATGCCTCATCATTGGAAGTGTTCAAGGCCAGACTGGATGAGGCCTTGAGCAACCCAGGCTGGTGGGAGGTGTCCCTGCCCATGCAGGAGGGTTGGATCCCGATGATCTTTAAGGTCCCTCTGAAGCTAAACTATTCTATGATCTTGTTTCACTTTGTCTGGCTTGCAGAAGGAACAGTCGCCCCTTAGGCTGCAAGGACAAAAGTGTGAAAGAAGAGACATAAGAACAAGGCTGCATACTGCTGCAGCTCAGCAAGGCCAACACAGGGAGAAATAGTCTGACCATCATATCCCAAAGTTCATTTCAAATGGCAGTCCTGATGCTTAACTGTACCATGTGGAGACCTTCGCCCAAAGTACACCTGTTCATACAAAGAGAGGGAGAAAAAAACCTGAAGGCCCCGTACCTGGTTGGTGTTTGCAGGGAGAAAGGTCAAAGCTGCAGCAATGCTGCCCTGGGAAGCCAGGAGGTTGGCATACTGGCTCATCTTCTCAGCCAAAAGGGCCCCAACAGCATTAGGGTCACTAGCCTGGGTAAGCTGCACAGCTTTGCACAGGATAACGATTTTCTCTATTAAATCCTGGATAATCAAGAAAAAGAACAACCCAAAAATGAGAACAACAGGGTGAAGTAAGCCCTGGCTAATGACTGTTGTGAAGGACTGTTTGTCAGGGCAGCCCTGCAGAACCCCTCCCACCCTATCTGAAACCAAAGCCAAGTGCAGGTTTCTTGGGCAGTTACAGCTGCATTGAAGGCACAACTTTCCTAGTATGTGAGATGACAGAAAAGCAGCAACTGCAGACCACATGGTTTCTACCAGCAAAGGCATCAATACATTAGGTAGAATTCAAATCCAAAAGAACTGTTTTTTATTAAACAGAATTCAAGCCTTATAGCACTAAGCATGTCCACAAAAAGAATATGCTTTCAAAAAGCAACTGGTGAGAGCCATGAGAGTGAACAGAAAACATCATGCCCATCACATGGACTGGAACAGGTTGCCCAGGTAGGTTGTAGCTGCTCCCTCCCTGGCAGTGTTCAAGGCCACGTTGGATGGGGCCTTGAGCAACTTTGGCTGGTGGGAGGTGTCTCTGCCCATGCAGGGGGTTGGAACTGGATGATCTTTAAGGTCCCTTCCAACCCAGACCATTCTATGACCACCACTGTCAGTGCTGAGGTGCTGCATATTCACCTGCAGCATTTTACTAAGTCAGTTCTTAAGCATCTTAATCAAACAGATCTAACTCCTCCCTGATTTTCTGGTTGTTACTGCAAAGATAGCTTTCCTGATATTCACCAAGAATACTTCCATATCTATCTCCCCTTCCTCACACATCCTCAAATACCAGAGCTGGTCTTGACTGGGGTTTTTCTTGTGCTAAGTTACAGGAACATTTTCTGGTCAGTTTTGTCATGTTTTTTCTTACTCTCATTGTACTGAAAGTCAAATGAATATTTGTCATATTAACAAGCAATCCCTCTTTAATATCTTGTAACAGATGTAGTAAGTGTACAACATACAGGATTTTAACCATTCATCACTGATTAGGGCTATCTAACTGACTCTTCAATGATTCCTTTTTGGTTTTCCCAACAAATTAGCACTTCAACAAGGCAATTAAAAAAAATAAGATAACCAACAACTATGAGTTTCAGTAGTTCCACATCATAGTGAACAAGCAGCCTTATAACTCCAGCTATCTTTTTCAATTTTCATGCCTGAAGGAGGAAAGCAAGACAATCAAAACCCAAATTCAAACCGAAGGTAAATCTGTAAATGCAGCCCTTATAATCAGGAGACCGGAAAGTAATAGTGATAATTCAAAACCGGAGGGAGTTAATAATGTGAAGTAAAACTTGTACTCCAGTTTCTTCAGTTAACTAAATAAGAGATTCAGAGTGCTGCCAGGTAACACTTTCAGTGCTTTCTAAAACTGGTCCCTCACAGGCCCTGAACAGATGGAAAACAAAGATTATACCAAAAAAAATTATTCCATAATTATTTCATCTCACTGTCATCAATCCTATCCCCCCAGGATATTTGCTATGTGCCATATATTTCAGTGATGGAAATGAAACTCTGTACGTGCATCCCCCTAGAGTTCTCATGACCATGTTTGCAGTTTTCTTTCCAGAAGCAATTCTAATTCATCAGATTTCTTCTCATGAACATCCATACAATGTCTTTCAAAGAAAAAAGTCCAAGTATTCCTCTACTGCAAAAGACACAAGCATTCAATGCCCCTTTACCAAAGCATACTAAAATCTACTTTCTTGTGTAAAAACACAAGAATCTTATTAGCTCAACTGCCTAAAGGACAGACATGAGGGCCATGATGTTTCACAACACATTTTGCAGTATCACATTCACGTCTGCTTTATACACAGGCCACCCATTCCAGAAAGTAAGGGCTTGCATCCTGGGAGACATGCTACTATCAGACAGCAAAGCTCTACACTATGTCACATTTGAGATAAGCGTCAAATGACTGAAGTGTGTTACTTCCAACATTTTTCTTTACAGAATTACCAACCTGAAGGGACAAGGGGCTGTTTCCATCCTGAGCTTTGGTCCAACAAGCAATGAGCTTCTCCACATTGCCAGCACAAATGTAACAGAGACAGGCCTGTGTCTGCAGAAGGCTGTCCCCTTCACTCTCCAGTCTGTTACCAAGGAGATCTAGGAAGAATACAAACAAAATGCTAGTGAATCACTTTGGTCAACCTCCTGTCACTGCCTAGGCTAGGGAAGCCTGCAACACGTGTTGTGTCTCTGCTTAGCACAGTGAGAAAGTATATTGCCTCTGGGCTCCCCTGGTAAGGATTCTGGTGTCCAGTAAAGAGTATCTTATGGGAGGTCCAGGGCACTTTGGAGGCAGTTAGCAGCAAAGAAGCAAGAACTTGTCAAATCCCTGCAAACCTGAGACACAGAAGGGACTGTTTATCTGCTGACATGATGAAGCACAAGAGGACAAGGTTCAAAAATCACCCCTCTGCCACTCACTTTTTGCAGTCCCTCATTTCATGGAGCTGAGTGTGCAACTTGTCAAAGAACTATGAACAAAAAAGCTGTGACACTGCTCTGGGCTGACATGTGAAGTGAGTCCACAGCTCCCTAGCCACTGCAGCTTGCATCTGAGGGCCCCAGGTATGTTAGGCACACAGCTATTGGCAATACAATTACCACGAGTTAAATCCATCTGTCTGCCAATCAGCACACATCAAGGCACACACATTTAATGCCTGTGAAAGAGGTCCCCTTCAAGAAGTCAAAATTGCTCTTGAAAAAAGAGCAAAGCACTTCCCTGAAACACTTCCAGTTGTGTCTCATGCACAAACACTCCAAGATTCTGGTGCCTTGGCCAAGACACCTATCACACCAACATCAGTTACCTATCAGGGAACTGTAAGAGACCAGCAGCTGTGCATCACACCAGCAATGCAAGGACACACTGCTCACACAGATTTGGGTTCTGTGGCCAGGAAATCAGAGAACATACTGGGAACACAATACCCCAGAGGTTCCTCTCCTCAGAAACAGGACTGAAGAACTGTACCATCCATCAAGGAAGACAGCGAGGCATTACGATTAACTTTAAAGTAAATAACCATGGCAAAGTGTAGTTTTGCTAAGGACAAAATAAATGACACACGGTCAGTAAATATCCTTACCACAAAGGGCTGCAAACTCATCTGGTTTGGCATAAGTAAGCACAGCAGCCAAAGCCTCTCTCCAGTTCTGCAGATCACAAGACTCTACAATCTCTTTCCAATTCTTTGTTACCACTGCAGTGATGAGCTAGAAAAGGAGGAGAGATACCACAGTTAGGATCTTGGCAGGATTGCCTTTGTTTTTTGGGATATAGTATAATTTGTACCTAAGTGTACTCATCCCCAGTGCATCCAGCATCATGGTGGATAATACAAAGGTTTGGGTTGGAAGAAATCTTAATGATCATCTAGTTCAAAACCCCCTGCATGGGCAGGGACACCTCCCACCAGACCAAGTTGCTTAAGGCCCCATCCAATCTGGCTGTGAACACTTCCAGGGACAGTGCACCCACAACTTCCATGGGCAACTTCTTCCAGTGTCTTATCACCCTCCCAGCTGACTTTCCGGGCTGCAAGCTCACACTGATAGCTTGTACTGAGCTTCTCATCAACCATCACCCCCAAGCCTTTCTACTCGGGGCTGTTCTCAATCCATTCTTCACCTAACCTGTAATTTGTGCTTAGAATTGCCCTGATCCAGGCGCAGGACCTTGCACTTGGCCTCCCCTCCACTATGTCACCTGCACCACACAGCTTGGCATCATCAGCAAACTTGCTGAGGGCACACTCAATTCCACTGTCCATGTCACTGATAACAGTGCTAAACATCAAGGGTCCCACTGGTTCCCTTAAGGAATGCCACGTTACCAGTCTCCATTTGGACAAACCATTGACCACAACTCCTTGAGTGTGACCAGACATATAATTCCTTATCCACTGAGTGGTCCATCCATCAAATCCATTTATTTCCAAATTAGAAACCAGGATGTTGTGCAGGACAGTGTCAAACAGTTGGCACAGGTGAAGGCAGATGACACGAGTTGCTCTGCTTTTGTTCAATTAAACTGTGACCTCATTGTAAAAAGCCATGCTGGTTGCCACCAGCCACCTCTTTAGTTTCCCTGTGATGTAGCATAGTTTCCAGGAGGACCTGTTCCATGACCCTGCTGCTTCTCTCATTATAAATGCATTAAAGAAGAATAACAAAAATCCTTCTGCTCTGAAATCTCATGGATGACTCGAATACTTTGTAGCTTCTCATAGAAATAAATCTCTAGATTTCTCTAGAGAAAAATAAATTCTAGAGAATAAATTTCTCTAGAAATAAATCTACTTTTAGGGTGAAAAAGGGAGTTGCCAAAGGCCCGCATGCATGTTGTTTCTTAACTGAAAAAGCATACCCTGGTAATTTTGCTCTGCATCCTAGCAAAGTACTTTTCCTGTGTCCTAGACAGCAGCTCTTGTCCGCCTGCAATGGCCAAGATAATGGCGTCAGCCATGCGGTTATTGTGCAAGCAGAGATCTACTGCACTCTCAAAGTCACCCATCAGCAAAGCCTGGGTAATCAAACCGTCCACATCTGCAACAAGAGAGGAGTGCATTTTCAAATGATGGCATTAAAGTCACTTTAATATGCAACAGCAGGTGACATGGTCCAACTGTACAACATTGCACAAAGTTCTCTGCAAACCACCTTGCTCCAGGCAGGTACTCACAGGGATGTTCAAGTTCATTTCAAGTCTGAAGTGCACTATGGTCACAGGCACATCAGGCCGGGAGCAGTCAAGCACCATTTACCTTGCTGCAGAACAAGATGCCAGGGCCTAAACGACCTCTGAAACAACTACTGGGCATACAGCACCAGAAACAAAGTCCAACCTAGACTGAGGTCAGTGGCTTCTGTGTTACTCAAGACCCCTTGTGAGTTTCTGCACAAAAAGTGACATTAGTACTTCACAGCTGATCAGGACTATGTTCTTTTATATCAGATATCTCTCAGTCTTTACCTCCAATAACAGAGATGTTAAATGTCTTCTTTGCAGATCTCAAATCTTCAGTTTCTTGTTTATAGTCATTAATCCTCTAGGAGGAAGAAAAAACAATTTTTGAAATGATGTAAGCACTTGGTACATACACACACATTTAAAAAATACAGCTCTAGCATTACAAGTTAAAAGGCAGAACTTTATACTACCAGTTGCCAAATAGATCACGAGCTTAGAAGGGAAAATTATCCCTGTCATTTAGCAGAACACTGTTTCAGCACAGGACAACCAACTTCTCCTGGTGCCTGCAGTCTAGCACACAGAGAAAGGCCTGGGATTATCAAAGGGCCTCCAGTGCACAGGAACTCGCCATTATAAAATCACTGTTCTGAGAGAGATCAGTGGACCAGGTTTTAAAATGGATGCAAAGGGGAGAAAGCACCGGAAGCTTGTCATTCACAGACTTAAGCACTCTACACTCAGATTAGGAGTGCTCAGTGAACAGAAGCTGCTTTTTTGTAAAACTCCCACAAGTATTAAGATAGAGAACATTTCAAGCTAGTACTTGGATTTGGGGAGTTCCAACAAAACCTTTCAATAATTGAAAAAGAAAAATAAATAAAAAAAATACCATGAGTGAAGTCTCTCTCCACCACCAATTTTCACAGCACAGCCTAAGAGTATAGAAATTGTCCCAAAAACTGTCCTAAGCCACGACAACAGTGCATGCAGTGAGTCCAAGAGTCTGCTGAGAACACTTTACTTGCATGCTGATCAGTGAAACTGTGCTCCATAACATGAAGAATAAGTCCACAGCTGACCAAGAACAGGCATTTAGGATGGGGAGGTTAAGTCTGAAAGAAGCTTTATGTTCCTCTCATGAAAAAAAGCAGCATCTGGAAAATCATCATGCTGTCAGATAACACATGATGCATGTTTGGTATCAGTTGAGAGCACGCTGTGACCATTATAGGTCATAAAGGGATAATGCCCTCATCCATTTTATATATGTGACAGAACTCCCTGATACATCAGTGGCTTCAGGCCAAATTCACAAATATTTACCACCCATGCTAGTAGGCTAAGGTTATGTTTGGCTTTGAATTCTTTCCTAGAAGAGACATTTGTTGTGATACTGATACCTTCATGACTGCATACTGCAAAATCCTTATGTGGTCAGATACATGTGTCTGCAACTACAGTGCCCAAGGAGTAATGCAAAGAACAAACATCCCCCTCTCTTCAGTACCCACAGCTGTACCTCTGCAAAGGTTTACACTTGGAAACAGCAGTAATAAGCTCCCAGCTTGGTAATAATCAACCAGAGAGTGGGAAGAAAGGAATGAGGAAAGGTAAAAAAAAATGAATGCATTAGAGTTGTGGCAGCAAACCATTTAGTACATGTTAGGTAAATATCAGAGTGAGAATTATAGCAGAATAAAGTGCTTGAGACTGGTGCCAACTAAACTGCTACAAAAAAAGCTCTTTTTTCATTGCTACCAAAATCTATTCACAAGTCTGAGGCTGATGAGAAAATCCCAAGCAACATGAAAAGCCCATATTTAACTCATTTCAAATAATTTATTATGTTTCTATACATCCTCAGCACTAGGAAAACGAAACAAGGTAAAATACTCTTAACAGCAACAAAGTAAATACCCTGGAGACCAACAGTGTTAGTCTGGAGGCCAATACTTACCTCTCCCAAGAACTGCTTCTCCATAGTATGGCCTTCATCTCCCTTGTCTGTCACAGATTCATCAGATTCCGCAAAAGCCTTCAACAGACAGAAGAACTTATTTTAAAAAAATAAATAAATCAAACCAAAACAACAAAAGAGGAAGACATATTTTGCACTGCAGAGTATAGCCACCTTCCCACTAACAATAGCCAGCAATCAGACTGCAAATCACAGAAATGCATTGGTAATATAATGCTTGCATATGACAAACATAGTAAAGACCCTCTATTTCTGTTCTTTGTCATTACACAACAACTTGTGCTGTTTTCATCTTAGCTGCCTGAAAACAGTACAAATTCTTCTTCCCCATTAGGCAACTACAGCTGACAGCCATAAGGTTTATGGCACAGAAGCAATGTAGTCCCCCTACTGTAGGCTCAAACCATTGCAACTACAATGGCAAATACCTCAGTTTCCATTTTTCACTATTGCTGGGAAGGATTAAGAGGAACAATCTCATTCCTGCTTTTTTTGAAGCCTGGGGAGTGCTTTTGCCAGGGACAAGGCTCTGCCATACCTCCACTGGCAGCACAACATGTCACAGTGGGCAAGACACAGGCAGCAAAAAAGA
Organism: Florisuga fusca; assembly: GCA_038090715.1. Classification (NCBI taxonomy): domain Eukaryota; kingdom Metazoa; phylum Chordata; class Aves; order Apodiformes; family Trochilidae; genus Florisuga; species Florisuga fusca. Next base: position 464,817 of record JAAWXA010000013.1, read on the forward strand.
TCCAAGGGACATCACTAAGTCCCTGAACTAAAGCGTGTATCTAGGAGTCCTTTGTGAGGAAAGGGAGGGGAAAATATTCTTTCATTGCATTATAAAACCAATCAAAGTTGTACATGTGTTCACTTACCTCTTCCGAGTCAGCATCCACAAGACCCTCATTATTCATAGTGGATGTCATCTAGAAAACAATCAAGATTTAAGTAAGTGCCCTTGTGTCCTTTTATATTATAGAGAGAGACCTCTCACTAATATGTCATTGCAGAACTGGAACCTGCAGCTAATATGTTGCTTGCAGAACAGTTAACATTAAACTAATTTCCTTTCCCAGCCTGGCTACACCCCCTGCACTCTTGTAATCTGTGTTTCACAAAAAGCTGAGCTCAAATTTCAGTAGTTAGTTTTCTTTCCCTTTTATTTTTTTTTTTACAATAGAAATAAGAAATACAAGACTTGACTTGGTAAGAGCCTCAGGTTTTAAGAACATACAAACTAAACAGCATGTTCTTAACAGCTTACTCCAAGAAGCTGAAATCTGATATATTTTTTTTTTAACTCTCCTTAGCCTAAGTGATTTCATGAATTTATCACCTGGGTATCACAATTTTTCTGACGAGCTGTCCTGTGTTCTTGCTTCACACTGATAACCATGGATTGAACTTCAGTGTGCAAAGCTTTGTTGAGAAAAAGCTACCTGAAAACATGGCCTTGCAGCTGCCAATATCTGTTCCAGAATTACTGAAATAATGGAGTAGAGGCCCAGCATTTCAGGCCACTGTATTCAGCTATGCTAATCTTCCCTACTTCTACCCACGCACAGGGCATATCAAACCCTGAGCAACAGCAGCAGTGAGCTCCAGTCTGTATGAGGCTGCTCTGCAGGATCATAACTAAATTTCAAATTGATTTCCTAATCGTGATTTAAAAAAAAAAAAAAAAAAAAAAAAAAAAAAAAAAAAAAAAAGATTTCCCTGTACTTGCCCTTTGATGCCACAAAAATTTAGAAGCTGAGGGCAGACTCTTAGTAAACAAATGATTTTCTGCAATCATAGTAAGTTCACGTTGGAGGCCATTTAACTCATAAACATAATGACATTTTTATGAAGCCACTCTGAAAATAAAGTATTAGTTTGATACAATGAAAATGAGTTGAAGTTTAAAACCCACTGATTTGGAACTAAAGAAATACTTGACAGCTCCTGGGTATAGCACTGAAAGAGCCAAAACACACAGCAGGCATCCCCCACAACAGTGATTAAACAATTTTCCGACTCAGAAGAAAGCTTAAGATGTTAAGCTGCTTCCTTTTTTTTTTTTTTAATTTTAATAGAAACAAAGTGGGATCCCATACACAAAAGCAGCTCTGTTTTAGGTTTTCCAGGATAGTTAAGGGAACCTTAAAGATTGTTAATGTGTTCTTCAACCAGAAAGCCTAAACTCAGATCAGATTCCATGATGTTACAGTAGAAGGATGCCACAGAACAAAGTGATATGAATAGTTTGGACCAAGAAATGTCCTGGTGAGTGAGTATTTCAGATCAACACTGGACAGTCAGATGCAGTCATGTTTCTGAAGTCTGTTGTCTGCTTTGACATTTTCACTGAACATCCATATTGAACATAAGATGACATAGCTAATAAGAAAATCTAACAAAGAAAATTGCTTGCTCTAAGAACTTTGACATTACTCACAAGTTGTTTAACTGGACAAAAATTAAAGAGAAGAGGAAGATTTCTAGTGTCCTTTGGGACAAAGAAACTGCTTAAATATCAATAACTGATCAAGTCACCCATTTTAACAAATGCTCCAGAACCAAGGGTAACTGTGGTATTACAACAACTAGGTGAGCTGCAGCACTGACAAATACTGCTTCTGCTGGGAAACACTGAAAATAAAGTTGTATAAAAATGTTTATTGTATTGAATAGCCTATGGATACCAGTAATTGCTCTTCCAGTCCCACAGGTAAGTGAGAATTTTAATCATACATGGCATCTTCAACATTTTAGGCTGTACTCCACATGCTCCCTCAGCAAAGCAATTATAACACAATTCTGGCTTCCAGGAACATTTACCTTCTTCCTCAGATCATCCTTCTTGTATCCCAAGAGCCCAAGGTATTTAACACGTGAATCTTCTTCAAAGTTCACCTTTAAAAAACAAGTTAAAGAATATATTGAAATTCATCATTTTTCATCATCTTCCTCACTAGCTTTTAACTTGACTGGCACAAATTTCTTGGTGAAAGCTAGTGACTATGGAGACTGATTCTAATACAGAGAACTGAAAAGGTTTTCAGTGCCTTGGGCACCCAAGCAAACACCCTCGGCTCTGAGGACCCTCTTGCTTCTAGTGGGCAACATCCAACAACAGGGCTTATGGGCACAGCCCACACTTTTGGTTCCCAGCATCTCCTCCGCTAAAAATACAATGCACAAAAGGAACCATTTCTGCACTGGCTTTCCAAACCGGAGTGGATCTCCTGAGCTGCTGGTTCTCTTGTTACCTTTAAGAAGGCCCACATATTTCTCTCAAACTCAGCCGTGGCAGCGTCGATTTTCTTCTGGCAGTAGCTGACAAAGCCTTCAGACTGCATAGCCTCCTGCAGCTGACTCGAGCGGGCCAGGAACTCTTGCTCTGTAACAACCTGGCTCACAAAGACATGGTGATGCTGCAACTGCTCAATGCCTGGCTGCTGCTGGGACTTGGCATTCTCAAACGTAACCAGCTTCCCTCCAAACTGAAATTGAGATACACATGCAGTATATGAGTATACAAATAAACACAGGAGTGTACATAAAAAGATATGGCCATACACACTGGTATGCACATGATTTTATACAGTGTAAATAACTTGAGAAAAATTACAACATCAACTAATTGATTTATTTTCTTTCCATATTTCTATTCTTTTCTACCTTGCTGGATAAGTGGGTGTACATTTAGTTGAATTAGCCAGACAATAGTCTGCAGAACCAAGGCCACTGCTCAGTTCCAAGGAACATCTTATGCTCTGGAAAAAGAAAGGGAGTAAAGGGGTCACACCTGCAACCCTCCTCTAGGAAGGAGCAGACAAGACAGGTGACTAAAATTGACCAAAGGGAGTATTCCATCCCACACGCATCATACTCGGTATAAAGGTGAGGGATCACGAGGGTCAAAGACCTTCTTCCCCTTCTTCTGCCTTCTTCATTCAGCCCTTCACCCTTCTTCTCCTGTCCCTGTTTGCTTCAGCATCCTGGGAGGATTCTGTGCGTCCGTCTGCCTGTAGTCCTAACCCGTGCCAGCCTGAATCTGTGAGCCTCCAGCTCCCAACTACTGATGACTCCAGGAGTCCAGCCTGGACCTTCCCAAGGCTGCCCTGGGAGTGATGTGAGCATTATTGGGGGAAAGGGGGAAGGAACATGGTATCATTTTTCTGTATATTCATATATATTTAATATTTTTTCCTTTTTATTATTACTGTTTCATTAAAGATGTGTATTTTAGTTTCCCACCCATAAGTCTCTCTCCCTTACTGTCTCTCCATTCTTTATCAGGGAGGGGATGGGCATTAACAGAGAGCATCAGTCATTTGGTTAATTGTCAGCCCAGCATTAAACCATGAAACTACCACACTGATTCACTGCTTCAAAATGCACTTAAGTCTCAGATATTTTCCATGTTTTGTCTCCTTCCCTCCTTACAATGTATATTTGTTCAATACAAAGAAAGTACTATATACATATAAAAGCAAAGCCCTAATGCCAAGACATAGAAAAAAGTGCCTGTTGGCAACACAACACATCCATGTTTCTTTTTCCCAGCCATTTTTTCCAAACTTTTGCTGGTTTACTGTCCCACGTACCCAGTCTGGAAACTGCAGCAAGCATCTCCCACCAGGACAAAGAGGGAAAGCTGAGGCACAATTTCCCTCTTCCTAAAGTGTTTTGCAGGTGTCACCATCTCCCTCACTGGCTGGCCAACCGTGCCCTGCCTTGTCCTGCTTACCGCAAACGATGCTCCCACAGGTCGCTGGATCCATTTTGGTGGTTTCTTTAGGGGTAAAACAAGACTCTGTGGGGTGGTCTGCTGAGGAAGCTGCAAGGGTGGGAGTGGCTGTCCTGTACCAAATGGATCGAGGTTCCCAAAAGGTGATGAAAGCTTCAATAACAAAATGGTGGAAAAAAAAAAGTGATGTATCTGCAATGAACTGAACATAAGCATTTATCTGCACCAGATTGGTACCCCTGAAAGGTGGGCTACAGGCAGCCACTGAAGACTTCTGTGAGCCCACGCTTTTTCCTCCCACCATTCTGTCCCTATTCTTAGGTGAACATTTCTCAATACCTGGTCAACTTGCTTTTGCCTCAAGCCATCTGTGCTGCTTCCCATGATGGAGTAAATGCTGATCTGCCCATCAAATGAAGCTGCAGACAAAACCGCAGGGTTCCTAGGACACCACTGGATATCAAAGCACCACTGTGTTTTTGTGGGCAACTCGTACAGCACCTGGGCAGAAAAATAAGTCCAAGGAATCAGGGCATTTATGAAGTACCACATCTGACAGTAACAATTCCCCTGCCTGCCCTCAAATTGCTCTGCTCCACAGAAGTCTCCACATCACCATACACACTAACAGTGGGTAAACCCTGACAATCACCAAACAGGAGATCGACACACACCACTGCTTAATTTCCCTCTCCTCCCATTAAACCTTTTTAAGATTTTTGCAGGACAAACCATGCAGGCTGGGTATGTGCAGGCTGTGCCACTACAAGCTGTGAGTTGCTGGTGACAGTCATGCTCTCTCATTCAGAACTAATCTTGGTATTTCACACTATATGGTATTACACACTACATGAGGACATGTCCAAGCTCCAAAGTTAAGTATTTTTTTGCAGGAAGATTGGAAAAAGTGAAAATCTGCACTCTGGGCAGACAGACTCTCCTGCCCTGGAACATACAAGCCCACTACTGCAGTAGACATTTAACCATAAACTAGGAAAAACTCAGAGCAAATGCTTAACTCTCCCACTGTATCCCAGGAAACTATTTTTAATAAAAACATGTAGTGTGATTCCTCCACATGTAAAGCCTTCCTAAGATCATAGCAACCAGCTCAGTTAACTCATTCACCACCCTACAGGTTTTGCACTTTTGGGCTCATGTCTGAATTTTAGAAACACTTGTCATACATGTTATAGGATTATTGCCCCCTGCAGGCAAGGAGCCTTCCATCACACCTAAAGCCCTTGTGGTCTAGGGGCAAACACACAAGATATCTGAAACAAGGATCTGCATCCTCAACCCCAAAAAGACAACAAGGGAACACATTCAGGTGTCTCTCAGTAACCTACAAAATACCTCTGGTCTAGATAAAAGTTAAAAAAGGAAATTGCAAGTAATCCAGTCACCCTGAGACCAAACCAAAATAGTAGGAAGCAAGCAAGTTCAAGTGGACCCATTTATATCCCTTATAATAAGCAGAGACCTCACTATTTAGAGGAGAGAATAATAAGGAAATATGTGTAATATTGGCCACACAAGGAAAGAAACCTGCACCACTAGAACAAGCTCAGGAGGCACACATACCAAACACAAGTATATAGGGTAGGGAGAAACATTCCACAGAAGCATCATTCCTAGGAATGCATGCACACTAACACCTGTTTTGAGTTTCTCACTGTGCCACCTCTAAGCAGAGATTTTTGTTTTTTTAAGTGGTATGAGTACAATACCTCGCCTGTGTTAGGGTTGGAGCAGAGAATCTTAGCATCCTTCCCACAGCTAAGCAGCAGCTCTGAATCAGCCATACTCCAAGCAATGGCCAATATACCCCTGCATGAAAAGTCACAACCAAAAAATGTGTAAACCCAAAATAGTGATAAAGGAAGCACGCTTATAAATTGTGTTTATACATTAGCTGAGCATTCCACCTCAGAATGTCCACCCCACTCCTTCCAAGAGGAGATATTTTTCGATCTTGTCAGCACTTTATTTATTGAAATAAGATGCTTTCTATTTTCTGCATGAAAAGGTATAAAGGTACAGCCACTGTATCTGAAAATTAAATGCAACAGTCATGCAGGAGGAACCTGGACACCAGTGTAACACCATCACTAATACACAGTGTGTGAATCTGTATGTAAGGCCTGTGACTACAAAGTTTGTCAGTTTCTTTTTATTAGCAGATTCAAGTTAGCAGAACCACTGTCATCAGTTTTGGTAGAAGCTATAACACAAACTTATTGCTGTTCTCTCTCCTCAAATCAAATACTGGTTTTGGGTAATAAGAAGTTTCACAATTGAGGAACAAAAAAAATGTAATAAAATCTTTCCTTGTACCTGAATTTAATCCATTTAGGGCACCAAAATGGCAAGCCTGTCAGGCCACAGGGTTGGCTAGCAAACAAGACAGCAAATAACACTGTTTGCTGCTGGAATCACTGCCTCCAACTAAGCAAGCCTTCTCAGGGAACTGCACAAGAAGTGGTATATACACAGTGAAAAACTCTGCCAACACCGTGGAGCAGCAGGCTACGTAAGACTCATACCTTGCATGGCTTTCTATAACACGAAGCGGTGAGGAAGCAAACCTTAGATCCCACATCTGAATCACAGGTAACCTGTCATCCTCTGAGGCCAAAACCATCTGGGTAGCAACATCAGGATGCCAAGCCAGGCCTGAGCAGTGCATCTAAGGGACAACATTGCACCACAACATAAAACAACTGAGCAACAGTAGAAGACAAAAGATAAATAGCCCATATATGTCTATGTGCACAGTAAAACATTGGATGCAACTTTCAACTGTGTTTCTGGGCATCACTTCTGCCTGCATTCAGATTGTATCTTTCATTTCTATGAATTAGGAGTCTTACAGTTAAGGTCTTAAGGTTAAGAGATCTCTCAAAGAGATGACTTTGAGCTGGTCTTGTTCACTATTCTATTTTATTGCAAGAAAACTGTAGAGATCTCTGTACAAATCTTTTTCTCAGGTATTTTAATTGATGCTTTAATAAAAGCAATCATCAGGCAGAAGATTGTCATGTGAACACTGACATCACTAGACTACAGTCACATAATGAAGACAGCCTACCATGCTGCTGTTGTTCAGCAAAATATGCATAAAACAGAGTTACACAGCTTATCAGAACAATAGCACAGTGACCAGCTACTTCAGAAGCATCCATTTGTTATAGGGATACACCATTACAGATATACAGATTTATACAATTGTCATTCTCCACAAGTTCAACAGGCTCTTCTTAATATTTACAATTCCAGAGGTGTAAATGTGTTGATTGTAACTATACAAGGCGGTGCCACCTGTAACATGCTTGATGGCAACACTTCTCGGTGGCACACTCCACCACAGACTTCTCCAAGCTCAGCTGCAGCCCTGCTCCACCTCCAGACCAACAAAAGCACAGACCCGAGTTCCACCAGTCAGTTCCACCAGTTCTGCCAGGGATTATCACTGGTGTCTTGCCAAGCAGGAGGCCCTCTCTGTCTAAGCACCAAGTCATGGTATCACCTGCTCTGCAAAACTAGATTACCCAGAACACAACAGCTGCAACCTCATCTCTCCAGCAAACAAGCATGTCATTTCTGACTAGCTGAATACAAATATTTCTGTGGTATTCCCAAACGGATCAGAAATAGCTTTTTCCATAATAAACCACACTGATAAGATAACTGAGTACCTTGCCTTACTTCAATCTGCATCTGCCTATTTTCATTTAAGATGCTGACAATCAATTTGTATATAAATAGCCTCTGAAGACAAATCATTAGATACTTAGCACATCATAAAACTGGGCCAGGCACCAAGATCTTTCTGCCATAGGAAATGGGATGCTATGGTCCAACCCCACCACATGCCAAGAGGCACCCCATGAGCACCTGTGAAGCTGCATCAGAAAACTCACCCGGTTATTGTGATCACTGACTTTGATGATGGGTTCGTTCTTCCTGAGATCCCATACAGTAGCCCGTCCACTAGGGCTGGCAGATGCCAGGATGTGCTGTACTTGCCTGTTCCATGCAATGCAGCTGATGTCCTCAAGAGGCTGTTGCACACACAGAATAGCCCATCATCAGCTCTTCATATTGGAGACTCAAAATGTGTTATTTTCAGAACTTGCTAAATGACAAGTCTGCAAGAACACCCATCATAGGTACTGCACATGTGTTCTGGTTTCCTATGCACACACACTCCATAATAGAACACTTGAAAACTCCAATTTATAAGCTGCTAGTACTTCTCCAATATCTTCATTATCTGCTTTATGTATACTGGTCACTTAAAAGATGACCAAGCACAACTGTTTTCAAAAAACAGAAAATTAATCCATGAAGAGGGGTATGTAAATGGCCCTTTTGCCTTGGATTATCAGGTTTTGATTAAAAAAAAAAAAAAACCACAAAAAAAACAAACAAAAAAAACCCAAGTATGCTTGGATTTGTGAGGTTTTTGTTCCTCAACCTCTTAAGTCAGAATTAAAAGCAACATTAACCCAGTCCTTACTGAACTATGATTTCCAGTTAGCATTTGAATTGAAAATATGGTCATCATTAAGCATATGAGCTGAAAGATTTCCCAGCCTATGAAACATAAATCCTACACAACTACCTTTAACTAAGGTCAGTGTCCTCCAAAATGCCCACATGGTAATAACTCAGACTAAAAAAAGTATCCTAACCCTCTAAGCTTAAACTAAAAACCTTTAAGCTGAAGATTACGCCTCACTCTGTTGTCACCGAATTATCACACAGTAATGAACTAATTTTCTAGTAACTATAAACTTCTGATGCAGTTTTGTAACAGCTATAGAAAGGTGCATGCATTCAAACAACATCTGCTCAAAACACAGAAGGCTATTGTTTTTTCCCCCATAGATCTTTGAGACACCAGCTAACCACTGACCCTTAAGTATGGCAATTAAACACTCCCTGAAACCCATGAAGGTAACTACCAAGTCTACTGCCTTATCTGCTGACTTCTCAGTAGCTGCTTTTCATCTTCCTTCTATTTTACTCAGTCTGTACCTTCACAATCTTCTGATTCATTCATGTAGTGGAAGATGCAGAGGAAGACTGGAAGATGTCATGGAGGTTTGAAAAGTGGTGTGATCTAGGAGACCCTGCTTCTTATTACTTGTTGCTTGATAAAGTGCAACTTTCCTCAAAAACTAAGAGGATACTTCCCTGGACAAATGTAGATTTAAAATCTTGCCACACAAAGACACGAATCAACTGCATGTGCAGCCAGACCAGACCTTTTATTTGTGAATTAAGGTCACAATTAATTGTGACCTTCTGCATTGTTATAACAATGTCACAAGGTGAAAAATATCTCAAACCCCACAGTCTACTAAGTACGTTACAAAATACAAGTAATGACAAAAGACCTATTTTTGTTGGTTTTTGGAATAGTCACTGGGGAATAGTATGCTGGAACGTATTTTTCTTTATTTTGATACAGAGAGGCCTACTGTGCCATTGACAGAAATGTAGCTCATGGCTAAGTAAAATTATCTGCTACTCAAGTTAAGATTTCAAAAGGCTTTCCCCACCCCCAGCATTAAAAAATCTTTTAAAAACTGTAGGCTTTGGTGAGCTCTCAACTTAAGCAACGTGCATTTTTTCATTAATCTGCTGTGCAGTATTAAACAAATACAAATCTGGTACCTGTGTCTTCACTCCTGGTGTCATCGGTGTGGCAAAACTGTTCAAGTCCCAGATATAGATTTCAGACTCATTAGCACCAGAGGCCACCAGATTAGTCTGTAGGACAAGTTAAAGAGATGTTAACATTTTCAGCATTAGCTTTCACAGCCTTAGCTGCCCAGAGGCATCGGATCCACAGGACCGTGCCAGTTCCTGCTGTCAGCTCAGGATATACTGCCTTCAGTTCACACAAAGCAGCTTAGGGAAAACAGGTTTTTTTTGAGATCATGGATACAATTGAGTTAATTAAAAAATCCATATACTGCATTAGACTGGCATGCAAAAATTCCCATCTTGTGAAGTGCTTCTTCATTGCACAGCAAATACTCATAACAAAGCTGCAGGGGCACAGCCACACAGGTGAGGGGAAAGCAACCATATTTCTGGGAGGCAGCAGTTTTTGGCAGCAGCTCTATTGCTGCCACGGAGCTTTGCTTTGGCCAGACCACCACATGTAGGGAATATGACATTTGTGCCTCCAGCAGAAGACAGCACCAGTGAATGCCACCATCCTCTGCAGTCCTGTGTCTGAGATGCAGAGCTCCAGGCAGGGACTGAGCACCCACTGATCATATCCCATGCCTGGTAAGAAGCAAGTCCCAACTTTGTACTGGGGAAGCAATTCAGAGAGGACAGAACAAACACAAAGCAGCCTTGCTGAAGCAAGCATGTGGGGACAGATGTGCTATTTAAGAAACAAATTCAACTGAATTATCACACAGCTGGTGCTGACAAGCAAAACCACTGTTTCTAAGGAAGTGAACACTCATTAGTGATGGAAGAAAGCTTGTTAGTTTTGAGATCTGCTAAAGAGGCCATGTCACCATGTTTCCTGTTGTCTCCTCTTTCTGAAGGACAAAGCTTAGCAGTAAGGAAGACTGATCCTACCCAGCCCCCAAAAGAGGTATATCAAATCTAGTATCACCAGAAACAAGTGAAAGCAACAAATATTCCCCATGTGACAAAAAGAACAGCAGCACAGTACGCAGGCATTAAAAAAGGAGACTGGTTAACAACACCGTGAAAGACCATCATTGCATGCAAGCAGAGTTAAAACACCACTAAACTGACAATGTAGCCTAACAAGGGCAAGGAATGAACCAGGTTCTTTCATTTCCCATCCTGAAATGCCAGTATCAGGACAGCTTTTCTCTACTAAATGCAGACACACAAACACCAAATTTAGTTGATGCTTTTCAGAGGAGGGAAAATGAACAGAAACATTTAAGGTTACAAGGTAAAACGGGACACTCGTCTGCGACAGTGGATTACATAGAACAGAAGAAAACCAACCTGAAACATGTTGATATCAAGGGCCCTTACTGGTCCTGTGTGCTTGTCTTTCTGGGCAATTGTTACTTCAGCATCTCCAGCTATGATTTTGGCTGGGTCATACAGAATGACATTTCCGTTTTCACCACCAGCAATCAGGACTCCAGAGACTCTCTCACCTGAGGTCATGTTGTGTGGTCCCCAGATCAGCTTGTGGTATCTGTAAGACACAGACATCCCCACTGTCTACAACCATCCACCACCAGCTTCTCATAGACTGACACACCCCATCTTGTTTAAGCCTCCAGAATGCTGCCTAACAGAACAGACATGTCAGAGAAAAGCACTGCCTGTGTTTCTCCTTAAGGATGAGTCTCTTTACTTAAAACGTCCAACAAAAATACAACGGTGATCAAAATGCAGCACAACCAGTAACATCTCTTATCTCCTGATTGCAAAAGCCAGGTGCTCTCAACTGCAAGTGTTTTTGAGCAGAACAGCAGCAGTAATCAAAGTAAGCACTGTAAACCCATTCAGTCACAGCCCGGAGGTAAACTTCTACTATTTGTGAGCAACCCTTCATACAAGAGAGAAAAAACGTGCAATCAGAAAAAATCCAAGTTATTTTCCATATCTATGCTTCTGGATGTGCAAGTGTTAAAACTGCATGTAGTTTATTGACATCAGATATGTGTGTCTGGGACCACAACATTTTTCCAGGATAACCCAAGAGGAATCCAACATACTTCCAGAAATTCAGTATTTTCACACTGTGTTTACCTTCAAATTTCCTTTAATTCAATGAACTTTCTGCATAAACAAAACAACATTCCTGTGTATTCAGCCATGCAAAGAATGAAATTCTTCTACATAAAATGACACACAGTCACTTCTCAGCTCTTATGCAAGCAGACACGTTAACTGAAGGTGGCAAGGAGTTACTTCAGCATTCTCCTTTTTATTAAAACCTTTGTTATTTCAGGACAACCTTCAAGTAATTTCTTTAAATGTTTCTTTAAATTTCTTTAAATCTTTGAATCATACTTCAACTTCGGCATCATAAGATACCTAAAGCAAAAATCTTAAAAGCACACTCTAGGTGAGAAATACTAGAACAGCCAAGTTCAGTCTCCTAGTGCAGTGTTCACCAAAGAATGAAGCTACAAACGGAAACTGCTGTGATTTCACACAGACCTTTTCCTTGGCTACCATTTTTAAACATCTGCACCTAACTATGCAAGATCATGAGGAATGGAGTGACTGACAGGGTTGTAGAGGCACTAGGTATTACACCACTTGTGAGATTCAATAGTACTTCAGTTAACCCAAAATAAAGGCAGAAAATAGTGAGGAACAACAACAAAAAGTTAACTGCAGTTACTTTCCTCTTGCCTTTTGTTTTTTCCAAGATAAATTATGGCTCTACAAAAGCAGTGCAAAACTTCCCTTGGAGGACAGTTAGCAAAGCTGTTGCAGGATTTATCTTTTGGGGGGTTTCATCACTCATTTTCATTTGCTGCAAATCAAAATAAAGCCCGATGCACACATTGCTAGCTAAGGCACTTATCTTTAATTTAACAAAAAAAAAAAACCCACCAAAACCAAAAAGCACAAAACCCCAAGCCCTAGCTTCCTTTGTGACATATTTTCTGGGGCACAGTCAAATTCTTGCGTTGCTCACCAAGACAAGTACTTTCCAAGGAACACTGCATGCTGGCTATGACAACTGTTTTTTGAAATTCCATAAGCAAACATCACTTGGCAAGCCTTGAAAAAACTCAGGTAAAAGGAGGTAGAACAAGGAAATTTTAAAATACCAAACATATCCCATCCTCAGTAGGTCAAACAGGATATCTCAACATCAGCTTTGCTCACAACGCAGGGCATTACACAGAGACTGTGCCTGATTCTCCTAAGTCCCATACATTAAACTGAAGACAACTGCAGGGCAAAAACTGAGAGCTGCCTGCCAGCACAACCACCCTCCTAGCCCCACAAGTAATTCCAAAAACACTGACATGGCACAAAGCCCACAGCTTAACACCTTGGGCTTCCTCCTTCAAAAGCTACCAGAATCATTATCTAAAATCAGGAGAGCAAAATCAGGAGAGTATCAGGTTCACATCTTATAGTATGCAAATGCAAACAATTTTAACCCATCCAAAGTTGTTTATAGGCAATGCTTAATCTCTAGGAAATTGTATTTGGTCAAGAAGTTCAGCAAACTGTTCTTAGGTCCTGAAGTTAGTCCTGAAGAATAGGTAATGAACACTAAAGTCAAATCAATTTCTACTCTTGACAGAGGTGGGAGCGACGGCAATTACTTTCCTATAAATGTCAAATTCTCACTTGAACATACTGACAAAATGCTGCAAAAGCTGGTATGAAAAAGTCATACATCCAATGTCAGTGAAAGTTCTCACCTCCTCTACCCATGAAAGCATCTTGCACTTCCACTTACGTTCTTTCAGCAGACCACACATATGGGAGCCACTGGACCAATCACCAAAGAGCTGCTACAAGTGTTGTCAAGATGGAAACTGGACACCCTGATACCAGGATTTCTTTGGACAAGCATACAATAAGGAGCTAAGAGTTAAGTGGAGTTGTACAGCCAGAAACTTGGCTTCCCAGCTGCAAGGTGAGGTACTATACTACACGAGACCCAGTTTAGTTATGTTACAGGTGTCTCCCGGAAATGCAAACAGGATAGGTAAATGTGGGAAGTTATGACTGTATTTTCATTGTTACACATTTCCTTCTGTTTTCTGGAGAATCACAGACATTCCCCGAGATAGCAGAGGATATGTGAACAGTGGAGCAGGCTCCCCAGGAAAGTAGCTACGGCACCAAGCCTGCCTGAGTTCAAGTCTTTGGACAAAGCTCTCAGGCACATAGTGTGATTCTTGGAGTGCCCTACAAAGGGACAGGAGTTGCACTTGATGATCATGTCCCTCCCAGCTTGGCAGATTCTCTGATAAAGTCTGCATACATATTCAAACCTACTAGCCAACATCAGATTTTTTTATGTTTGTGTCAGAGCATGAGCTGCCTGCAAATCCTGGGAGTCCAAGCTCACTGCCTTCACAATGATACCTCACTGTCCCACATCAGTGACATTCACACGCCTTCACCCTTCAGCACTTTCTTTAACAGCTGCAGATAAACCTCATCAAGTGGCCTTCCTTCTCACACACACCATCTATAACAGTTCCACATCCATTACTTTTGCCTTAGAACCCCATTGCTTACCTGTGAGAGGAGGAGAAGGTGGCACAGGACTTCATATCCAGTGAAGGGTCTGACAAGTCCAACTCGAATATTTCTAGAGAAGCACTTGTACTGAAGGTTGCATCCAGCTGTTGAGCCGATGTACCTGCAAAGTAATGTGCCTGGCAGTGAAAGAGCCACAATACACAAGTGTACCTGCAAAAGCAGCACAAGGAGCAGCATAAAAGCAGTATCTTTGCAAAAAGGACTCTGAAATGGTGTCAGGTTTCTGTTTCTCCCCATGATTCTTGGAATTTCTTAACCAGTATGAGCAGGAAAAGCTTGGGTAAGTGCCTCTCCCTCCCTGACCACAGAAAATAAAGTAACAAGTCAGCAGCAAAAGGCCAGGAATAGTGGTTAGGACTGCTGTCACTTTATTCTTGCATCAAAAAGAGAAAAAAGCACCCTTGCTATCACTTGGAGAATGCAAAGCATATTTTCATTAACAGACCAATTGAAGAACTCCACGAAAGGCACCACACCATGTACCCTACTCCAGCCTTTAGGACGTGAAATAACTCCAACAACTTTCAATTATGATCACTTTATGGCAGCCACCACACATAAGATGATGTCTGCTAGCACACACTTCCCAGAAACTCACCTGTGGCCAGGTAAATGGGGTGCTGCTGGGCAGGGCTCCATGCCTGCATAGCAGTACGATTTACTTCCTTCAACTTCATATCACTAGAAAAACACAACCAAGAAAGAAAATGCTTAAACAGAGCAAAGGGAGACTGCACTGTCATGGATTCAGCAGCTGCATTCGGACTTGGCTAGCATCGTCATTTTCCTAAAGATATACCACAGACATCCTCTCCGGAGGACATCTAAAAGTTAAGCATAGGAATAATTCTTCGTTGGCAGAATAACATTGACACATGGAAGAAACCGGTGGCTGCCGTATAGATCCTAACACAGCAAAACACGAGAAAGCTTCAAGTGCTTCAAAAAATTCTCTTCTAGCAGCATCAAGGCACACATCGGGCACCATACAGCAGCTTTCAACCTTAAATCACGAAACAAACCCACCTGTGAGAAAGCCTTCAGTTGACCAGCGCGGCCAAACCCCCTCCGCAGCCAGATGAGAGAACTTAAAGCCTTTACTGTCTCGTTTTTCGGTCTTATTTAAACACCATGCACGAACAACGGGTGCCCGCCGCCTCGTCAACCAGCACCTACGCCCGTTTTCCTACTGAACTAAGGAAAAACGTGGAAAACGAGGGGGTTCCCCCACCTCACCCACATGTCCCCAGGGCTCACCTGTTTCCAGCGGTCTCCAACGTGGCAGCCGCAGCTCCGCCTCTCCCCCGCCGCCGGTTTCCGGGCGCGCCCCGCGGCTTCCGGGCAGGGAGAGCGGAGCTCCGCCCAGGCGGCAACTGAGAGAGTGCGAGGGTAGGCGGGGGCAGCAGTCTCTGTCGCCGGGATCTCCTCCGGGTTTCTCTGGACAACAGTGATCAGCCCTAGGGAGAGGGAGACAAGCGTTAGGCACTCCCGCCTTGCTCGGGTTTAGAGGAAAGAGGGGAAAGCGCCTGCAGCGCGGGGGCTCCGGGGCCGCCTGTCCTCCTCAGCTCATCAGCAGTAATCACGACAATGTCATGATGTGAACAGCAGTAAGGCTCATCATCGGACAGGGACCAGAGCCAAGAGAAGGGAGAGGGGGGGAGGCGCCTCTCCCCTTCGGGCCGGAGGAACACCCTAACGCGTGACTTAGAGACCCGCCGGGGAGGGGAGGGGGGCCTGGTTCGTGGCTCGGGGCGCTTCTGGAGAGGGCCCCTGACCCACCTGTCACAGCAGCCGGAGCACAGCTCCGCTGCCGCCTCCAGATTCCGCAGTCGCTCAGCAGACAAACGCTGCGCCCGGGGCGGGCGCTGCCCTGACCCCATGGTATGACTCCAGTTCCTGCCTCGTCCAGGCTGAGCACCCGTGAGCAGTGACCACACGGGGCATCTTTCGGCCCCGCACCGCAGCGATGCAGCCACCGCCGCCCACCCCGCCGCGGGAAAGAAATAGCCGCTTTCTCGCATGGTATTTATAGGGACTGAAAGCGCTTCTCCCATTGGCTACGAGGATCGCCGTTTGTCATTGGCTGCTTCTTCCTCTGTTGCCGCTGCCCGTTGGTTCCGTTCTTTTCCCGTTCCCACCGGCTGCTTCTTTGCTGACGTCAGACGGGGCGGGGCTTCAGCCCTGTGTGAAATGGCGCGCGCTGCCCGCCGCCGTTGGGCGTGAGGCGGTTTCCGGCGCGGGAGGCGATTGACGGGGGGAGGGAGG
>JAAWXA010000013.1:481357-536918 GCA_038090715.1 Florisuga fusca
GGCGGCAGCTGCTCCCCAGGCGAGGGCGGCGGTGCCTGAGGGGCAGCCATGACGCGAAGCTGCTCGGCACTGGGCTGTACCGCCCGCGACAACGGGCGGAGCCGTGAGCGCGGCATCTCCTTCCACCAGTGAGTGCAACCGTCCCCCGTGGCGGCACCCGGGGCCCGTCCGTGCGGGGCGGGCAGCCCCGGCTCTTCCTCGCCTCCCTCTCTTGTCCACAGGTTCCCGGTGGATGCCGCGCAGCGCCGTGAGTGGATTCGCGCCGTGAACCGCGTGGACCCGCGGAGCCACCAGCCCTGGAGGCCCGGGCCTGGAGCCATCCTCTGCTCGCGGCACTTCGCCGAGGCTGACTTTGAGCGCTACGGGCTGCGGCGGAAGCTGCGGCGGGGGGCCGTGCCGTCCCGCTTCCCTCACCCGCTGCGTGCGGCTGGCGGCCTCATGACCTCGACCCCTGCCCGAGCCGTGGAGCAGCCTGTGTCTTGCACCCCCGCCGGAGACCACAACTACAGCCTGAAGGGACAGCAGGCAGCCAGCGAGGAGGCGCGGCCACCGCTGGAGAGCCCGGCAGCCCCGAGAGGCTCCCGCACGCACCGGCCAAGAACGGTGGCAAACGTCCTGCGGGAGCTGGTGGAGAAGCAGCAGCTTTCTGAGGAAACCGTGAGTTTGCTGCAGGCCCAGTTCGCAGGTACTGCGGGGAGCCTTTGTCAAGGCAGTGTGCTTCAGGTGCTGTACTCTCTCGCCCCAGTTTTGTGTATTTGTGGACTTTATGGTATTGGTAATCCTTGATCGATAAGACTTCTGAAGGTTCAAAGCTGTACCACAAAGGCTTTGTAGTCTGCAGGTATGGAATACAGTAACCAGTCCTTGAAAATTCAGTTACCTGAGGCTGGCACAGGTCACACCTGTAGATAAGGTTATTGAATCAAACCTGCTATCATTCAGCTGGTGGATGAGTCAGGAATATAATTTAACTGGGAAAACGTTGTCTTTTGTGCTGTCCAGAAGCAAGGTCTGTTAACATTAACCATAGAAGTAATTTCTAAGTGAATGGCTTCTCTCCTGTTACACCAGTTTTGAGCCAAACAGAACCCACACGTAGGGACACAGTGTTTATTCAAAATTGTGGGATGACATTGGATAGAAAACAGGGAAAGACGTTTTGGGGACTTAGCTTCAGACAGCATGGTAGGACATGCACTCTCTGGCCACTGCCCATTGGTAGGGGGAGGTGAAGCATGGTGGTAGTACTGCTGAGCTCTCCATTTCACACCAGACTTCAGGACTGAGTGGTTCCAGAGGCTGCCCTGTTGCCTTATATTCTGTAATGTGTTTGTAGTACGCATCCCTCTGTTATCAGCTATTTATTTGCTTCACTAAAGCTAACCTTTTTTGGTTTTTTTTTTAAATCAGATTTGCCTTGTGAGTTGCACAGCTGGAGGCAGATGGCAGAATACTCACCAGAAATGAGGCAGTTTGCTTGTGTGCTGCACCTCTACCATATTAAGGCCTATGATTATCTACGGAAGATTGTTCCCCTCCCTCATCCTTACAGCCTGACAATGCAAGTTTTTATTTGTTCATTTATTCTGAACCTATTTCCAGGTACTCACACAGAAATAGCTGTGACAGATCTGTCCTGAAAACATTCAGCTGTAGTAATTTTTCCCTGTACTGTTTTAGTAACAGAAGCTGTGTGGGAAGCGAGTTTAAAGAAATACTGATATTCCTCATTTCAAAGAGCTGGCATGTGTTCATTCCCATGGGTGACAGCATGAGGATAACATGCTCCTCACATTAACAATTTTAGAATACATGTGGAGTTTGCTAAGTATTTCCAGATGCATATAGGTGTGAAAAAAGCTACATTTTCAGGGCCTTGTATCCTTGTAGGGTCGACATGTGTTTTACTGTTCACTGGGAAAGAAAATTAAAAAAAGCAGAGGTGCAGTACAACACTGGCATGTGCTCTTGCCTGTGATGTGCAGGGTAGACTTGTGAGAGGGGAGAGACGAGCCAAATAGTAGAAGAAAGGGCAGATTCCAGCAAGTTAATCTAAAAAGAAGGAGGAAGAGGCAGTGTTAAGAGAGCATATGCTGTACACCACCAACAGCCAAAACCCAATGAGGAGAGGTGGGCAGGAATTAAGTGTCAGTAGAGGAGATTAAAACCATTAAGTCCCCATGTGGAAAAGTTTGGGACCATTTTCTGGAAAGTCAAGAAGGAAACATGAGAAAGTGAAGGACTGCAACTGCGTAAAGCAGTTAGACTAGAGCTTTGTTTTTTCTTGCCTTGCCCCACAAGGGCTCTGGGAAGCTGGTGAATCCTGACAAGCATCTGTTTCAAAATCACAGAAGGGAGATAAATCCGTATCGTGTAACCCATCGTGAGCAGTTCCATAGGCTCAGAGGTGCTATCAGACAAGGAGTGAAGCTGTAACAGCACATGAAAGCTAAAGCAAGTCTGTCCTATAGGTCTGAAACATCAGACTCCTGTAGTTCAGTTGGACAATGCTCAACAGATACATACCTTGTCTGTACCAGTCTGCAGGGAGGCAGCTTCCACACAGCTTCCACCAAAGCATCTGCTCAAAGAGGTGCCAGGAATTGTACTGAGGAGAGTACCATTCCACACTGGCTGCTGAGGCTTTCTCATCTTCCAAACTGGATTAAGATGTACATTTTGGAGAAAGCCAGGTGGAAAGAGGAGCACTAAACACGTGTTTAATTGGTTTATTTTTTCCTGTTGTCCCGATCTCCTATACACTGGAGGGGTAGGAACTGCTTTGTTACTTCTTTCCATAGTTGGTACTGTTGTACCTTTGGCTTCCCACCAGTAAGGCGTGGGTAAAGAAACTGACTATACATTAAGAAAGGCAGGGCTGCTTGGCTTATACTCTGTTGTAGCCTGCTTTGCAGCTGCAGGCATGGCTCACTGTGTTCTAATTAGTAAAAGGTACTGACTCGTTGCTTCAGTTTTTTTCCAGTCACATCTCCTAATTACATCCTCCCCTTTTTCCTTTTCCAGTTGGCTGTCTAATAATGAAGCTGCTGCAGGCTTCAGCAATGCCATTTTTTTCCACCTTCAGGAGAAGGTGGAGCGAGGGGAGCAGGCCTACCGCTACTGTGCCCTGATGGTACAAGACATGTCCCTGCAGAGGCAGCAGGAGTGGGACCTGCAGACCCAGTGCCTGACAGGCTTCGTGAACTTGGGAGCAGGTGTCCTGGATGCTGATGAAGCTCCACTGGCCTCAGAAGCGATAATCATAATGGCAGCTGGCATCTCAAGTCCTTGGACAGCTCCACTTGGCTACTTCTTTGTGAACAGCACAACCGGACACTTGCTTGCTCAGCTGCTTCGTCAGACCATCAATAAACTGAACAACGTTGGCATTGTGGTGCTGGCTGTCACGTCAGGTGCCACTGCTCGTGGTGCTGAGACCGCCAGAGCTCTGGGGATCAGGATAGATCCCAAAAGGATTCAGTGCACTTTTCAGCATCCGCCTGGCTCTGCTCACAGCATCATGTACTTCTTTGACGTTTGCCATGCAACTCAGCTGGTAAGGAATGCTCTGCAGTGCTTCCAGAAGATAGAGTGGCTGAGAGACACTGTGTGGTGGCAGCACATGGTGGACCTGGCAGCTTTGCGTGAGCTGAGGGTGCTAGAGCCATGCAGTCACCAGTCAGGCAGACTTGTGGGTGAAAATATTTACCACCTAAAGGTCAACTTTGCTACCCTGTTGTTCAGTGAGGGTGTTGCTGATGCACTGGAACACCTCCAGAAGCTGGGCCTAGCCTCATTCCAGAACTGCAGTGGTACTGTCAAGTTTGTGCGTTTGATGAGCCGTCTGTGTGATGTATTTCATGGTAGAAGTCCCAAAAGAAGGGGACTGAAGAAGCCTTTGTTAGCTGGAAATTACACAAAAATAAGCCACCTCTTTAATGAGGCCAAAAGCTGCTTTGTCACCTTAACAGACTCTATGGGGAGATACATCATTAAGAGCAAACGCAGACTGGGATTTCTGAGTTTCTTGCTCAATGCCGAAAGCCTCAAGTGGCTTTACACCAACCATGTGTGTCCAGAAGGCACTCCTTTCCCCCACCTCCTGACTTCTGCCCTCAGCCTCAGCCCACTGGAGCTGTTTCTCAAAGCCCTCCAGCAAGCTTGTGGTAGCAGTGGGAGCCCCACCTGCACTGTGTTCCAGGCTGCTTATCACAAATTGCTGGTGGGCTGCAGTCTGGTGCCAGGCTCACCACACAGCAGTGGCTCAGGCAATATAAGCTCCTTGGATATATCTCTGTCTCTTAGGAGAGATTTGACCCTTGGCAGCATTCGTGCTCAGTATAACCCAGCTTGTGGGAGGACACTGGCAACAGAGTACCCCTATTATGCAGGCTTCCTTTTGCATGGCTCTGCACTGAGTAATGCACTGACAGACCTATCACTGCATGCACAGAGCATCACTTTCATTGCAGGCTTTGTTGCTGAGCAGTTAGCCTTTGACTTGCAATGCGAGTCTTGTCTTGCTTCCCTCTTTGAGTCAGATGAGAGCAGGATAAGATGCAGGTCAGTGCTCTACATTAAAAAGTTGGGTGGGGTGAGTCTGCCCTCAGCAAGTGTGTACCACATAATAAGCATTTCAGAACAAGTCCTGAACTGGTATGGCAAAGTAGGAACCAGCAACAAAACCAACAAGCTATGGCGTTTGTCTCTAGAACAGAAAGTCTTCCAAGAGCTTCTGGGAGAAAGTCCTCTCTTCCCCACCCTCACAAACCATTTATTTGATGAGGAGTTGTGTGTCAACAATCACTACACAGTCTTAATAAAGGAAGTAACACAATGTTACTTAAACATCAGAACAAACCATGCCAAACACCTGGAACATTGTGGAAGGCACAGAGTGAAGAGCCTGAAGGGAAAACATTTAAATGATTCTGTTGCCACTGGGTAGTCATCATGCAAGCCAAACCCACAAATGGCCATGAGTATCAATTGCTGTTTCAAGGATGGCTGTCCCATACTTGACATTCAGTGATGGACAGATCTAGGGAATGTGACATCATGAAATGATGCCATGTCTTTCCATGTTTTAGCTGACAAAAATGTTGGTGTGCTGGACCACTGCAAGCCTGATGACAGTTTGGAGGAACAAAGAAATCAATTTCATTGGATCCTCTGTGCCATCTAGCAGTCCTGCAAAGCAGTCATCTATTTCATGAGACTTGCATGGCAGGTCAGGATAAGCAGTGCCTGGCAGGGGAGATGGCATAGTGTCTCCTGGAGGTGCTAAGTGGCTTAGTGCTATGAGTGCTTGCCAGGAAAATACTAATAGATCTTCCAGAGGGCTAGAGGGACTGTGTGCTGGCAATTTGATTTCACCAAAGCAGCTGTGCTTTAAAAAAGCTGTAGGCAAGAACACTTGCAAAGCTTTTATGTGAGAATAAAGACATGAAAATGGCACTGAGGTGATACACAAGCTCTACCCTCTTGATCCTATGTGTCTTCATCAAACAGCTAAGCAAGCTGTTTAAGTCTAGATCCCCTGCAGGAACCATCAAACCACTCCTAAAGCCCCACAAGTGAGGTAGTGGATACTGAGCTGAGAGGTTGTTGTCTGTGAAGGTGAGAAGGCAGTGCTGAGACTGACTTGGCTGTTGTGGTCAGCAGCACCCAGGGGCTGTGTCACTTCTCTCCAGGTAGAGGTGCCAGCATAGGAGTAATGTGTTGCACAAGGGGAAGTGTTTCAGGTCCCATTCCATGGCCCTGTCATGTCACCCACTTAACTGTGCAACACACACCCATTGTGCCAGAGCAGTCATGTGTCCTGCAGCCCAGGGCATGACCAGTCTCCTTTTCAGATGTTGTTTTCACTAATTACTTGAGTCATAGATTTTATGCCACCATGTAGGACATGCTTCAGTAAGTTTTCTGTGGCAAGGAAGCTCTGTTGTATCACTGTTTTAGGCAGTGTTTTATCTGGAACAGCAAAGTTTGGCATAGAAGCTGCAAAGTGCCATGCAAAATCCCTTTGCCATGCAGAACAGCACTTGCATCCATAGAGATGGAAAGCAACCATTTTCCACAAAACTGGTTAGTTCAGTTCCTTCTAGTCTGCATATTGGAGAAGGGATGAAAAAGTGGTGTCCACTGTGTCCCAGAGCGAGAATAAGTGAAGGTGCCATTCTGCCTACCAGTGACTTGACAAAACTCTTGACAAAACAATCAAGCTGATGAAGAGTCTAGAGCACAAGTCTTACAAGGAGCAGCTCAGGGAATTGGGATTGTTTACTCTGAAAAAGCGGAGGCTGAGGGGAGACATTACTGCTCTCTACAGCTACCTGAAAAGAGGTTGTAGTGAGGCAGATGTTGGTCTCTTCTCCCAAGTAACTTGGGATAGGATGAGAGGAAATGGCCTCAAGTTGCAGCAGGGGAGGTTTAGAGTGAATATTAGGAAAAATTTCTTTACTGGAAAAGTGGTGAAACACTGGAATAAGCAGCCCAGAGAAGTGGTGGAGTCACCATCCTTGTAGGCATTCAAAAAACGTGGATGTAGCATTTCAGGATATGATTTAGTTTCCAGAGTCGTATTGGGTTGATGATTGGACTTGATGATCTTACAGGTCTTT
Source organism: Florisuga fusca (assembly GCA_038090715.1). Lineage (NCBI taxonomy): Eukaryota > Metazoa > Chordata > Aves > Apodiformes > Trochilidae > Florisuga > Florisuga fusca. The sequence goes on from JAAWXA010000013.1 coordinate 487,981, forward strand.
TCCAACCTTAATGATTCTATGGAGGCACTTCAGCTACAAGAGATTCTGCAGGAAACTTATTTCCCTCCCATATTTGTGATTTTCAGGACAACTTGGCAAAATGCTGCCAGTTGCACTTATATAATGTTATAATACATGCATTGCCTAAACCTTGAGCCCCATTATGAGCTTCCCCACATTGCCACAGGAATAGGCACTTCCTCGCTGAGCATATTTTTCAGCTGGACATAAGCCTGCTGCTGGTTCCTGTTTATATTTGAGGGACTTTTTTTTACTTATTCATGTTGAGCCTTGTCCTGGACAGAAAGCTCTCACATGAAGATGTGCACGAGCGCCTGGCTGCTGGAGTGAAGTTGGGAATGAGGCAGGTGTGTGCTGTGCACAGAGCTTCCCAATCTGAACTTTTCATGGGTTCTGTGCAGTTGCTGCTGATCAGTGAGCTGAGCCAAATGCAGCTTCACAGACAGGATGACATTGGGCTCTATGCATTCTTGTGGCTGCCCTGTCTGTACCCATGAGCACCACAGTTCATAAATCCTTTTGCAATTCACTGAAATATTAATGATAAGAGGTTTTCAAGAGGTGTTGAAAAAGTTTTACAGGGCTTGGTAGAATGACATTTGAGCACAAGCACATTATTAAACAGCGTGGCAGTTACCTAATTAACAGCTGTCCAATGTTATAAGAAAGCTTGACAATTGCTATAGGAACCCTGTACCAATTGCCATTATTTTCCAAAAATGTATACCTGCTCTTGCCCATCACAGCTACTGCTGGTTGTGCTCCACAATTGCAACCAAGTGATTTTCTGCACCACTTCTCCTACAGCGTGTTTTGGACACAGCTTTCTCTTTTCAGCAATTCCTTGTTGGACATCTCTCTTAGAACACCCACACCCTTGCTACTACACCTTCCATGAGGTCCATACAAGCCCACTCTTAAGACAGTTTGAGCTCCTTCACACAGAATCAGAGAATGTTAGGAGTTGGAAGGGACCTCAAAAGATCATCTCATCCAACCCCCCCTACCAGAACATGATCACCTGGTCACACAGGAATGCATGCAGGCACGTTTTGAATGTCTCCAGAGAAGGAGGCTCCACAACCTCCCTGGGCAGCCTGTGCCAGTGCTGTCACCCTCACAGTGAAAAAGCTTCTCCTTATGTTTGCACAGAACCTTCTATGCTCCAGCTTGCACCCATTGTCCTATCATTGGACATCCATGAGCAGAGCCTGGTTCTTCCCTCCTGACACTTGCCTTTTACATATTTTATAAATATTGATGAGGTTACCCCTCATTTTTCTCCAAGCTGAAGAGCCCCAGGTCCCTCAGCCTTTCCTCATCAGGGAGATGTTCCACTCCCGTCTTTGTGGCTCTGTGCTGAACTCTCAAGCAGTTCCCTGTCCTGGAACTGAAGGGCCCAGAACTGGACACAGTATTCCAGATGCAGCCTCACCAGGGCAGAGTAGAGGGAGGAGAACCTCTCTCGATCTACTAAGTACCCCCCTTCTAATGCACCCCAGGATGCCATTGGCCTTCTTTGCCACAAGGGCACATTGCTGGCTCATGGTCATCCTTCCATCCACCAGCACCCCTTTCAGCTATGCTGCTCTCCAACAGCTCGGTCCCCAACCTATACTAGTACATGGGGTTCTTCTTTCCCAGATGCCCTTGTTTAATTTTTCTCCCCACCAAACACTCCAGTCTGTCCAGGTCCCTCTAATGGCAGCACAGCCCTCTGGGGGGTCAGCCTCTCCTTCCACTTTTGTGTCATCAGCAAATGTGCCGACAGTGCACACTTTTCCCTCATCCATGTCACTGATGAATATGCTGAATACTTACTCTTTGTCTCAGTCTTCTACTGCAGCCTAAGATAACTGACAGCCTTCTTGTGGCAGCTGGTGTGCTAGGAGGGTAAAGCTCAGCCCAGTAACATCTTTGTTCACTTAGCATTGTAAGAAAACTCCAAGGACTCCCTCAGCATTGACTGCACACCTTTACTAAGCTGCTAAAATAGCTGAAGGTAGAAATCAGATGCACAAAAATAAAACTAGTCTTTACTTTGCAGAAAAAAGCTACAACTCTCTCAACTGGCTTATATTTCTTAATGTAACTGCATAATAGAGCTTTGCAAAAGTTGCTCACAAACCTCCCCGAGAGACATAAAAAGACAAGAGCATCATAAGAAAATGCTACATTGCATGCTGCTAACAAGCCATCTGAGGCTCTCAAGAAAGCTCTGCCTCCAAGTTTTGCTCAGGGCCCTCAAGGAGCTCTGTTGTAGCACCCTGCTGTCTTCAAAGGTGCTTCTCCAGCCAGTTCATGTGAAGAAAACCAAACCAACAAACCACCAAGCCTGAAGAAATTGAGGAATTATCACATGGGATCAGCTACCCTGTGCTGGCTTGGCTGACACATTTTGGCCCTTTATGAACTGTGCCATGAACTGCTATGCAATTTGTATGCCAGTAACCCAGGGGTTTCTCTCTCATAGTATTTGATCTCATACTGAAAATCCAAGCCAGTATTTGCATCAGAAGTGGAGCTAGATTTTTTTTGATATTTCAGAAAAAAACTTCTGTATTTGTCAGTGCTGAAGGAAAGTAGTGCAAAAAAAAAATCGTAATTGCAGAATAGTATAAATGTTTATTTTTCTTTGTGATTTATCTGACTGTTTTATTTGTACAATATAGAAAAGTGTATTCTTTGAATAAGTCTAGTAAATATAAATTTAATTTTTCTACTTTCAGATGTAAACAACTAGAAAATGAACACTTGCCCCATTCCCAATTATTTCTTTGTAACTGGATGAACTTAACTGTAAATCTTGTCCAGCAGTTTGATGCAAACGGCTAAGTACAAAAAACAATTCACACATTCTACACCAGGGAGAGAAGAATCCAAGCTTAGTAAATGGGAAATCCTGTTCAAAGCAAAGTAGAACTAAAAGCATTTGATTGCACCTTCAAAGTCTTTAAAAGCAGAATATTCTCAAACAATGCCATCATACATAATTAAAACTGTAATCTATATTTCACAAGTGTTTTTGCACACTGTATATAAATACACATCACAAAAGGTGCGATTTAGAGTAAGACATGGAATATATACAAAATTAACATGAACTGAAGTCTAAACAAAAGTCATATTGCAATCTGTTGGAAAAGTAACATAAGTAGGTATTACTTTATTCACTTACACTAATTTACATTTATACAAATATCACTGGACATACTATATTAGGTCACTAGAAATAAACTGAATATCTGCACTATCTACATGTAAAGTTACTGCACTGATTTTTTAGTAAAACCAAATCCTAATTATGGAAGGAAAAAAAAAAAAAAGGCAATTTTTCATCCATGAGAGGTGAATTCCCTTTCCAGAAATCTGCACAAGCATAGTTGCTACTTATGCCCAAGAAGCAGACAGGGCCCTTCAGATGGTGACTGGAAGGTCAAACCTTGTCTGCAATGGCAACTCAATGGGCCCACCACCACTGCTGGCTACCTCCCAGGCCCTTTTGCTCACCTGAGGCAGTTTGAGGAGGCACCAGAAAAGGGTTGAGGAGAAAAGGCCTTCTGCTCAGTGCACCAGACTGTGGGGTGAAGACAGGAGTGGAAATGTCCTCCCATCCTATTGCCACCACACATTGTAGATCACTTGGCTCTGCTGCTGGTTTGCCTAGTCGTGATCTTTTCCCACCCTGGCCCTGCTAGAAAACCAAGAGGACGAGCTCTGATACATTTCACTGTATACAGTTTTACACAAGGAGTACAAAATCCCTTTTGGAGAAACCCATCTAATTCAGGCTGCAGTGAGACATAATAAAAATGCCAGTGATTAAATATTGTTACTGACTTTTATTGTAGGTAAGTAACCTACCAGATAATTTTGCAAATGTGTTCCACTATCAAAAATGTGATCTGAGATTTCCTGGAACAAATACTGAAGAAAAATGCCCTTCCCTAGTCCACACAGCTATCTATAGTTGATTCTCCCTCTTATTCCCTCCCTCACCCGCCCCTCTCTCTCTGTGTAAAAGGATCTGTGCATCTCTTCTGGTAACAAACCTGATTCTGCACTAGCATCCTTTTTGATCATGGTTCTCACAGTCATTCCACTCAACACTATAAAAAGCTTACAGCATCTAAATTGCCAAGAGACAGAAGCAGCATCCTGAAGACCCACAACCAAACTGAACACGATCCTGTATTTGGAAGTTGATTCGGATGCAGATTGTCTCGAGTCTTCCTTAAGAAAACTATGGACACACTGTCTCCTGTGACCTCAGCTTCTCAGACTTAAAAACTTTTTCAGTGCAACAGCTCAGTCCTAGAGAACACAGCAGACTGCACAGCCAAACCTCCTGTGAGAGATTAGGCTGCTGCAGACCTCTAAGAAACCAATACCTAAGTGACAGCATCTCAACAGCTGCACACTTAGGTAACACTGTACACAGGGCAGACTTCTGAGCACAGACCACTGTCTCAGCCTTCAAATTCCAGCTTAAGAATAATTTTTCAGTCACATTCCTAGCAACATATTCCTATTAATTCCATGTGCCCCTAAACTCCTTGGACCCTGCTCCAATGAGATTCTCCACCACTTGCTCAATGCTAAATCTGAAAGCAACCCCTCTGAATTATTGCCTGTGTTTGTCACAGCATCCTGTGCATTATAGGAATGTGCTGTGTCAGATCCTAAATACAAATACTACCTTCCCTTTAGATGCTCCTTCCTACACACTTACTTTCAGGATACACTGATACCTCCTTATTACCTACTTATTACTCCTTATTGGTCTGTCACCAAAAGGGTCACGTGGCTGTTGACATCATCCTGCATGCACAAATGCAACTCCATACACTGTACATAATATATAATAATAATTTATATATGCCCTTCAGGCAATTCTTTTGGGAGAAAGAGGAGAACACATCTCATTTTTAAAAAACACTGTACATCAGGAAGAATTGACGTTTATATATTGTCTTAAGAAGAGGATTTAGCTAAGATTTAAAAGGCTCTACATCTTGTTACAAAAGATTTTCTCGTTTGAATCTTATGCAGGTCAATTTACATGAAGCACCAAATTAACAAATATTATTATATCCTCTGTGCCAAATCAAAGTGTCCCTGTGCCTTAAGTATTCTGTTCAGTCTGCTTTGCTGTGCTCCAGTCAGCAATTCATGGTACAAGGGTCACTTTTGGACTTCCCTGCAGAGTTAATAACTCTCATCAAACAACGTCCAAACTCCTCCAGGATCATGCGCTCCGCTGCAGCTTTTGACTTGCCCATCTTCTCTGCTTGCTCTGCCTGTGCAAGAAGGCATTCACAGGTTGCATCAGCTACCTCCTTGGTTACAAACGTGAAGGGCAGCCTGAAACAAAGAAAGATAAGATCCACTCACTCTCAGCAAAAGAGAGGACAATGCACTTCCAGGGCTGGACAACTTTTTAGTACAAGGACTGATGAGATTTTGAGATTTCATCTGTCCCATTAGATGTGTGCCTTTAAACAACAAACATGAATAAACCACAGTTACAATCACATCAACTGGTCAGCCACTGTGATTTGGTGCCTGCCTCCACTCATGCACATTTTGAAACAGACTCTGAAATGCCCAGGTACACAGAACAAATCTCCAGCTTCAATTATAAGGGCAGTTCAAGAATTACATCCTCTCAATAAATGGGACACTTGTACTTCATGCTTTCCGTAAGCACGTGGACAACCATGAGAAGACAACACTTGAACACAGCTAAGCTTGGCATATGCTAGGCTGCAGAGAAAGCACAGTTGTGTGAACAAAAAGCTCCATTCGTCTGAGTGGTAACATCCAAAAAGATAGGGACATACCTGGCACATACATCAGAAAAAAATATCTGTTACAAGCAACTAAAAGATAGTGCTGCATTGACTTACTTCCCACCACCACTACTGAGTGCTGGTGTTGGCCTTGTCAGCAGATCAGAGATTTGGGAAGATAACTTGGTCTTTGCAGCAGTCTGTTGCTGGACCCTAACTTCTGCAGCATCTGCTAAATGCATCAATGTCTTTCGCTCTGGGCTTTCTTCAAAATTTTTACAGCCAATACATTTGCATATGGAAGAACACATGATTTTTGCCTGAAAGAAACAAATAAAACATGAGAAACCTGTTGCAACCTTGACTCCCTTTTACGATAAGCCACAATGAGAGGAAGATCTTGTTTAATCTTTTACCAATTAGCCACTAGAAGAAACCCCCTACCTTACTCTCTAAACTCTCATCTGAAACTGAGATGCCTTCCCAGAATGTATGACCTGATCAAATGCAAATTAGTGCTTTTCCACTCACACCTTTATTCACCAACCTATTGTATCCCAAGGAAATTAGGTGGTTGAGTTGTAATACATCAGTCTTCTGCTGTCTCTACATACACAGAATGATTAGTTAGCTGAAACAACTTTTGATTTTGGCTTCCACAGCCATATTCTATCCTAAAGCATCGTAGGATGCTGCTTCAAGTCCTAGGGACTTGGTGCAGTAGATTTCTCTAGGAAATACTGCTCTTCAGAGTAAAAGACAAATCCAAGCTGAAGTTCAAAGTTGCTACATGATTTAAATTAAACTTAAATGAGTGATCAATTTTGCCAATATACATGGCTTTCTATGTGTAAACTGATGGAAGAAGAGGTAACATTATAGCAATACAAGGGAGACAGAAAGCAAATCAAAGAAGGTACATCACTAAAGGGGAAAAGAGATAATGCTTCGTACCTCATAACATTCGCAGTAGTTCTTGAGACATCCTGAGCGTTTACAATTACACCCTTTGCTGTGTCTCCGATCCGATTCTCCTTCCTTTCCTTTCCCTATTTTGGGCTTGAAGGCTTCAGGATTTCTGTCAAGGCAGGCCTGTCAATGCAGACCCAAAGGATCAGTCATTGCATGTGGAGAGGAGAATTTAGAGGTGCGATAAAAGAACTCAAGTGTTGCACACATGGGGAGGACATCAGGGCATTATACACCCACTCTGCACTGCATCATAGCTTCAAAAGACACAAGCTACATGGCTTTCACATCTGGTACAGGGGAAGAGGACCCTCACCTTTATTGCTTTTTGCCTATCATTTTCGTGGTCCAGGTTGTTATAACAATTTGTACAGTTACAGTTATTGCAGAATTCACCATTTGCAAAGCAGTCACAATACCTGAAACATAAGATGCAAAAGGCATTTGTAAACATAACCACTACACTGGTGCTAGTACTGATGACAATAGCAGAAGTCCCTAATCTGGCCATATGCACATGCACCAATAAGGTTAAGGGTCACCCCTATGCTCAAGTCCACGGGTACAATTGGTATCAGCCTCATTGCAGGGCTTCAAACCCCATAGCAGAGGTCTATCTGTTGCATAAAGACACAGGTTTATTTTAAGAGTGTTCATCTGAGCTGATGCTCACATAGCACAGGTCCCCACAGCAGCAGGAGAAGCTAATAAGACTTTCTTCTATGGTGACTCCTGAATGTCTGACCCACACATTAAGGGCCATCCTGCTGCACCTGCCTCTTAGCCAGCTCCTACCCCAGTCAGTTCCAGTAAGCCTTCAGGACCTCTCACACAGCCAAAACAAAAGGCAAGCAATTGGAGTGCCAACCAACAGGCAAACTGACACCACAACCAGCGTTTTTTGTTACTTTTGCCCATGAGCTGTTCAGAGAGTTCACAAAAGCAGGAATGGAGGACTTTGAAGGACAGGCAACCAGGGAAAGGGTCTGAAGATAAAACTCTAGTTGGAGATTTTTAAAAAGGAAAAAAAAAAAAAAGCAACAGAACATTGACAAGAAAAGCCAATCACATTGCTATGCCTCCAATGTGTCTCTGCTGCCTCCCACCAAAACCAAGATCTCAGTATCCCACACATCAGCACATGGAGCACCACATTCATCCGCAGCTCAAACATGCTTTTGGGGCATGACAAACTCTGGTAACTTTTCAGTACTTCCAGAACCACCTCCAGCTATAGCTAAGGGAAACTGCTTATCCTCTTCAGTTGTTTTTCAAATCCTGTTGGGAGTGTGTGTTCATTTTTAAGAGCCTAAACCTGGCTTCCTATGTCTTGCCCAGTGTAACACTACAAGAACTGATTAGGGTTGCCCTGGTGTCCACTACCACCACCCATCTGACTGAACTGCAATTTTGTGATTTTTAGCATCCTGAATGGTCCCAGGGACAACCTATATAATTTTTTTTTTTTTTTACAACCTGCAATAGCTCTTCTTTTTATCCAGTTTAAAATTCAGTAGTGAAATGGTCTTAGTTCCCAGCATCATCAGTCTTAGCTGGCAGCATCAACCCAGAACATCAGTTAGCAAGTAACTTCTGAGTTTTCATCTCTGTAGAATAGACTGTGCCTACCTTCAATATTCACTTGTAAAAAAGCAACTCCCCTTCCAGACAGGAAGAAAATTGACTAGTGAGAAAACATCTTTGCCAGAGTGAATTAGCCATTTGCTCTGCACCAATGCCTAGCAACCTCAAGCTACAATTACAGTAATTTATATAATTATAGTAATTATAGTAATTTGCACAACAGCATTCTGAAGGTGCAAAGCATCACCAACAGTGCTGTTATTCTCCCAGAATTTCTAGGGCATTCAGGCACCAAAGACTCAAATAAGTGGAAAACCTAAAACATCTAACATAAACTTGGCATTATGAAGTCAGTCACATATGCTGTAAAACATCAGAAAATACAGCTACACATCCTCCTTTTTACCATGTCTTCTGTGCAACAGACAATTTTCATGCTAGGAAACACAGCACACCTCTCAACATTACAACAAAAGAAACCCATGCTGAAAAGTTTAAACACACTTTTTAATAGCTCAGATACTGTTACATCACTTTCCCTTTGAATAGGACAACACCAATTTCTTCTTCGCTGTCTACAGTTTAGGGAACCACAGATTAATTTCAGCATCTCCCATTTTTCTCCCACAATTGGTAAACTGACTTTATGTCAACTTAAAGAAACATAGCAATTCCTCAGCTTAAAATGCTTTTATGTCAAACTCTTATAAAGACACTGAATGGAATAGCAAAATATCTCATGAGGATAACAAGCAAGACTCAGACCTATAAGTGAAGAGTCACTTGTCTATCCAGTCATTTAAGTTATGCAGTCCAATTCTTCTGAAGTACTTGTTATGGCATGTATAGTTTGTGCTTCACCAAACTACAGATGCCTGCTGATGGTAAAATTTAATTCATAGCAACAACACAGCTACAGAGTGGAATCTACTCCACCATGCAACAAGGCTGCAAAGTTAGAAATTTATGAAATACTAGGGGTCATTTAGTTCACAGAAGTTGCAAAATTACACAGGCACTGCCAACATCTCCACCAATATCAATTGTTGATAACCTTAAATTAACATCTAGGCATTAACATTGCTGCCATATTTTAAAATGTTATATTCTGATATTGGGCATAAATTTGGGATGTCAAAAATGAGGCCTAGAAAAAAAACCCCAAACCAAGATGTACTTACAATTTCAAACATAGAGACTTTGTACAATTGCAAGGCTTCCTTGGGCGGTTTGCAGATTCGGAAGGAATTATTCTGTGGGGGGAAGAAGTGCCTTTATATAAATGCACACTGTTTTATCACTTTATTCCTATTTTAAATTCAGGTAAATGGCTTGCAATTGATAATAAAAAAAAGGTACAAAATAATTATACGAAAAGAATTGCAAAATAGTAATAGTAACTTTAAAAAAAACTTTATGTTCCCCTTGCATTAGGTTTTTAGTTGATTTAAGTAAGTATCATATACAGTGCCTTTCCTATCCAGAAAGAGCTGGGTTATTTGCTGCAAATTTGGCTGCATGTCTAAAGTAGAAATGAGGCTTATAGCTAGAGGAAGCATCGTAACTGAAAACTGGAATCAGGGAAAACTTCCACAGAACCTCTCTACACGCAGGGGACCAGATCCAGCCAATGTTCACACAAGGTGATTGTGCCTTTGCTTTTCTTCCAGTTGGAATTAAACAAAGCTCTGGAATAATGGAAAAGCAAACCAAAACAGGTATTCAGTTTACCTATAATTTTTATATCAGGTACAGTTTTTAACTGCTTTTACAACTTGGATTTGTAACTAATCACTTTTGATAAGATTTTGTTCCATCACTATCCAGCAATTTCTGCACCTAATAGCAGGGAGATTAAATCAAACCCGTTCATTTGAATAGCTGTATCAGGATTTTGGAGTAGTTTGCATCAGTTGAGGTTGCCACAACAAAAAGCACCTTACAATTTCCTGCAAACAATGACACAAAAGGACAGTGCAGTACAGCTAAACCTGCTGGATTGCAAAGGGAAAACAATATGTTAGCCATTATTTTCATGCTCAAAGAAAAAATACAAGACTGAAAAAAAACAAAGGCTTAATTTCAGGCCTTAGTTCCATTTTGCTGTCTGGCTGGATTTCTGCACAAGCTAAGCACCTAGCTTATGTTGAGAAAAAGTAAAGGTCTGTGGCTCCCAGGTGCTCAAGGAAAACAAGGAATGAGCAACTTTGAGTTGAACTTTCAGGTCAACTTCCTGCTGCACAAGGTCAAAATACAAAGGAAAACACAGCTTTGATCAAGAGACTGACTCAAATGATAAGAGTCATGTCCTTTAGTCATAGGTAATAACCACACCATAGTACATTTGATGTTGGAACATCCACCAAGCCAAACTCAGTATCTCAGTCCCCACCCTTCCTTATAATGGGACTGAAAAGATGATGCTCATTCAGTAGCCTAGACTACAGGCTTGGTTTGTTTAGCAAAACACTCACCCATTAAATGGTAGTCTTGCTTGGGACTGGATACTAGATGTCCCTGTAAACCCAGTGTTGCTTGCTATAGATACATAGGACGATTGTTGTAGCTAACAAAACAAAAAGGTTAATGCATATTATAAAAGTTAAAGTATACACAAGAGGATGTGTAGCTAGTCTTTTAATAGGTGTTCAGATATCATTGTAAAAATATGCCCGTAAGCAGTTTTAGACATTTGCATAACTTGGACCAGGCAACAACCTTCTGCCTACTTCCTTGATTAGAATCATTATTCTAGATGGTATTTTTGTCCTCCACTACAGTGCCTACAGCCATACAGATAACACTCAGACTACACACAGAAATGTTCAGACCACAACCATTTTCAGCTCCTAAAACCTTGCTCATTTCCCCCTTCTCCTAAGCAACCCTGTCCCTAATAGAGCAGAATCGTTTCCACAGAAATTACTTTAGTAGCTTCCTTAATATACAAGCCACTTACAGAATACAATATATCATTAAATAAAGCAAGTAAAATTATTTACAGTTTGCTTTTCATATTAAAAAACACTGAGAAAAAAACACCAAACCTTCTAAGAACCTGCCAAATGACACCGTTTTGAGCTATTTAACCTATGTGCAGGTTGGCACATAAGATGTGGACCACTGGGGCCAGATTGTGTCCTGAACACAAAACCTCTGAGGAGAGGTCCAACAAACAGTGCTCTGTAGTTTAAGGTAAGATTTGTGGAAGTGGACTGGAAGAACACCGTAGGAATCTTCAGGGTCAAACAGCAGCTGTCACAAAACCAGAAGGGAACAAGAAATGAGGTTGGTAGCAGTAATACCACGAGCTGAGAGTTCTTATTTGGTACAGATTGGCTGGTTAGTCCTCAGCAAAATGTTTCATTTATTCTTTTTTTTCTGAATGTTGACCAGATCTTAGCAAAGAGCAAAAAACTCTTTGACATGGGTTGGTGTGATGGGGACAGTCTGCTCCTGACCCCCAGTAATATGGGTAGCAGATGGGAAACATAACCCCTGTTTTCAAAACAGGAAAAAGGGAAGATCCAAGGAACTCCAGGCCAGTCAGTATCAACTCTGTGCCAGGCAAGATCATGCAGCAGAGCCTTCAGGAGGCTCTACTAAGGCAAGCAGGTAACATAGGGGTGATTGGTCACAGCCAACATGGCTTCACTAAGGGCAAGTCCTGCATGACTGATTTGGTGGCCTTTTACAGTGGGGTCACAGCCTTGATGGACAAAGGCAGAGAAACAGACATCATCTACCTGGCCCTGTGCAAAGCATTTGACACTGTCCCACATGACATTCTGGTCTCTAAACTGGAATGATATGGATTCGATGGATGGACCACTCATTGGATAAGGAACTGGCTGGATGGTGGCACCCAAAGAGTTGTGATCAGTGGCTCAGTGTCCACATGGAGATGTGTGACGGGTGGTGCTCCTCAAGGGTCAGTACTGGGACCAGTGCTGTTTGACATCTTTGTCAGTGACATGGACAGTGGAATGGAGTGCACCCTCAGCAAGTTTGCTGATGACACCAAAGTGTGTGGTGAAGTCACCAGGCTGGAGGGAAGGAATGCCACCCAGAGGGACCTGGACAGGCTGTAGAGGTGGGCTTGTGCAAACTGCATAAAGATCAACAAGGCCAAGTGCAAGGTTCTGAACTGGGTCGAGGCAATCTCATACACAAATACAGGTTAGGAGGAGCAAGGATTGAGGACAGCCCTGAGGAGAAGGACTTGGGGGTGGTGGTGGAGCAGAAGCTCAACAGGAGCCATCAATGTGCACCTGCAGCCCAGAAAGCCAACGGGGTCCTGGGCTGCATCAAAAGAAGCACAGACAGCGGTCGAGGGAGGGGATTCTCCTCCTCTGCTCTGCTCTGGTGAGACCCCACCTGGAGTACTGTGTCCAGTTCTGGAGTCCCCAGCATAAGAAGGCCATGGAGCCTCTTAAATGTATGCAGAGGAGAGCCACTAAAATGCTCAGAGGGCTGGAGCACCTCCCCTGTGAAGCCAGGCTGAGGGAGTTGGGGTTGTTCAGCCTGGAGAAGAAGAGGCTCCAAGGTGACCTTACAGCAGCTTCCCAATTTCTGAAGGGGCTACAGGAAAGCTTTTCACACAGGTGTGTAGTGAGAGGACAAAGGGAAATGGTTTCAAACCTGAGGAGGGGAGATTTAAGTTGGACACTGGGAAGAAATTCTTTAATTTGAGGGTGGTGAGCCCCTGGCCCAGGTTGCCCACAGAAGCTGTGGCTGCCCCATCCCTGGCAGTGTTCAAGGCCATATTGGATGGGGCTTTGAGCAACCTGGACTGGTGGGAGGTTCCTCTGCCCAAGCAGGGGGGCTGGAACTGGATGATCTTTAAGGTCCCTTCCAACTCAAACCATTCTATTATTCTGTAACTAATACCATTTTATAATACAAGCAGCAATTCTCTGTAACCAAGCAGGCCACCTATTCATTCCCTTTTCCCTCATTATCAGGCCCTGAAGGTCCTGTGAATGAAGGAGACAAACAAACCAGATTTCTTTTTCACCCTCAAGATTCTTGGGGCACCAGACTGATTACCCCCTTCCATAGTGGCGATGATGATCGTAGGCACCTCAGCAATTAGGTGGTGGTGATGACCCTGTCATAGAACAGGGAAGTTCACAGAGCACTGTCTATAAAATCAAGCAATTATTTACAAGTCCTAAGTGAGGAACTTTGACCAGAACTGCTGCTGGACAGTGAGACCTGTCACCACCTGATGGCCAGGGATGCTTCTACGGGCATCTGCTTCTTATGAGGACTGAGTGACTCATCTTCCATAATGTGATTTTTAAGTCTAGATTATGATTGTTATACTGATAAAGCAAACCATGGATGAAGATCTGTGGGAAGTGGCAGAGGGTCTAGGTGATCAGAAATCGTAAGTTGTACTATAAATGTTATAAGCAGAATCATCTGTGTGGTACATTCTATTCCTGTGCTATTTTGATTATAAATTCTGTTCTATGCTAATAAAAACTATAAAGTTAAGAAAGTTTTAACTGTAGCTATGATTAGTGCTGTTATCACTCTGCTCATCTATATGGGATCTCTATAATAAACTTTGTCACCTTGGTGTTAGGTGACAATTGAGGAGCAAGAACCTTTAACAGGAAAGGCAGTATATTCTACAACAGCACCATTTTCTTATTTATCTCTGGGTAATCACCATACCTGTGTGACATACTGAGCTGGAAGGACTGCATACCCAACGTTTCCTGTGCCAGGTGCTGGTGCCAGTACAGTGCCCGGTGGGAGGTTGGTGAGGTTGGGCTGTATCTGCGGCAGTGGAGTGGCTGGCATAATAAGTCTTTGTTGGGGCTGACTGGTAGTAACTATCTGGGAAGCTGGGTTGATCGGTTTGGGCACTACCTGGAGAGAAATGAGACCTTTATGAAAACATTTTTTTGTTGATCCCGAATGCACTTTTATTAGTAGAAAGTTTAACTCTAGTGTTGAAACTGGACTTTTTTTTTCCCCGGTCCAGCCAAAAAAAGCCAGGAATCTATATTTTACATTTATCTCACCTGTTTCACAGTCTGTGCTGGCACTATGGGAACAGACATCCGTACTGGGGCTGCATTCACCACCACTGGCTTGGCTAGTATCAAGACACAACATCATATCAACATATTATTCACTTTAAGTCCACAGTTCAGTCCTTCAGACTTCACATGAGCATAACATAAAGGTACTTAATACTGTAACTATGCATTGAGATTAACTGGCTAAACTCACGGCACACAACACTTAAATCTAAAGAATACCCTTTAAAAAGCTATTTAGCACAAGAGCGTGTGAACACATTTCACAGCAATGACTTAAAAAAAACAGCTTAAGTGCAGGGGTCCCCTGGACACTGAATGTCCCTTGGCAAAAGCAGAATACAAAAACCATAGCTTGCAATCTTTTATTCCATTACAGCTCTGGAAAGCATGATAAGAAACTAGCAGAAACATCCAGTGCTTCTAAAGTGCTTTATGTGGAAGGATTTTCATGTTGCAGGACTTTTGGCAGTATGTTTGTGGGTTGTCCTGGCTTCATAATTTTCATACTGAGAATCTGGAGCTTGCCACAAGTCACACTGAAAGCTGGTAAACTAGGGAAAAGCAGCCTAAATGCTCCAAGGATTAAGGCCTAGCTACAAAACAATTTGACACAGAGGAAAATTTCTACATATAACCCAGAGGTATCAGAAGAATATGAAATCTATAGGCATCTATTACAAAATCAAGTAAATCTAGTGAGTCTTGATAGATCTCTTGTCTACTAATTTTAATCCTGACAAAACAAAGAAGAAAAAAACCCATGAGAAACTTATTTCAGACAAGAAATACGTTAGCACTACCACTTACCCTGTTGAAGAGGCTGTGTATTCGTGCTGGGATTTTGACTGGCTGATTGGGTTGAACTATTGGCTGTTGTAGCAGTAACAAGTCTGACATAATGGAACTTGCTTCCAGGTACCTGAATCTGCTGAACGTTGGGAGCAGTTGCCAAGGGAATAATAGTCTTAAATTGAGATGCACCCACTCCTCCTACAGTAATGGTCTGCACTGTTGATTTCACAGCCTGTTAAGCCAAAACAGACATCATAAAGTTACATGTACAAAGGTAGAAAGAACATCAGTGTGTTTATTCCTCAATTTATTGGTGAGCAACTCCTTAATCCATTCACATTCTTGAGAAGCAAGTCAGTTATCCCCATTTTTGCTATCAAAATTTACAACAGGTGTGAAGAGATTAAATGCTCAGAACAAATTCACTTCCCTTTGCAACGCTCTACACCAAACACTGAAGTAAACTAGTACTTCCATGAGTAGGGTGACTCGGTCCACTTCCCCAGATACAACATCTGCCAAAACCAGTTCAGGTCACTACAGAGAACATTGCTCAGTTTGTATTCAAAATCAACCAATGAACAAACAGAAATACTCCTATTAATAAAAACACATGGTAAAAACTTGCAGAACCACTCATGCTGGACTGCAGCATGATTTATCGGTATGTACAGATACGTCCTGTTAAGGCAGCTGGTGCTGGTGATTAATACACAGGAATCACTGTGCAGCCCTTGAGAAGGAAGAGTCCATAAAGTGACAGCTTAAGACATAAGAGAGCACAAGCTGAGAAATGAAGAAGCAAGAACAATGAAGAATAGTAAACTAAATATATTAAGAAAAAAAAGCAAAGAGGGGAAAGAAAGGGAGTTCAACAGATATACCATTACTTAAAGTTTTAAGTGGAAGGATTTTCATGTTGCATTACTTAGAGTAATGGTATATCTGGAATTCAAAAGACTTCATCTTCCCAGTTTGTCTCAAACTAAAACTGGTAACCAGTGTTCATTTTATTTATATAAATTCATAAGTCTACTGGTTTGGTAAGTCTCTTTTTCCAGCCTTTCTGACAACTTCACCTTCTCACTTTTTTATTCACAGTATTTTTTAATATCTATTTTAAATGTATCACTGTCCTTAAGCTTTAGTATTAAATTTTATAAATCATATTCTCCCAGCACCTCAGCTTTCAGCAACTATATAATAAAATCTCAAGTTGCACACATTTCACTGGAAATACAAGCCATTTTTTTTAAAAAGAAGGTGTTTTCTTGGTGTGGGGTTTTTTTAGTTGTTTTGTGGGTTTTTTTAATTCACTGAAACCTCAACAGCCCAGAGCAATTCAAAATAAGCACTATCTGGCAAGCACAGTCACAGCCTAAGTGTTATCTCAGTGAAACCAACATAGGCAAAAATATCTCTAGCACACAAATTAGTGGCTACCATCTAAACACAACTGGGAAAATTGTAAAACTCAAGTGACATTTTTTTTTTTAAGGGCATGTTCTTGAGCCCAGTGAAGACAGATTAAACCCTTGTGTTGTGTCACGTAACTTTGGATCAGAACTCAGTATGTATACCACACAGCCATCTCAGTTTTGTCAGTTGGGGTGCTTGCGTTACAGTGACTTAATCTTTTAACAACCGTTTCAAGAAGACAATTTTGCCACCTTTACTCTGAAAAAAAAAAATTAATTTTCTAATCATGCTAGTGTCCATGTCCCCTATCATCATCTCAATTAGCACCTGTATCAGTAAGAAAACACAGGCAAAATATGTCCAAGTGTAGTACATGCAACTGTATCCACTCCCCACTATACCTACTCTGGTTATTCACACCCATACGCATCCCTCATGTTTACCGAAGAAAGAATACAGATATTAAGATAGGAAAAAATTCACCTAAGATTACAAAAGAGGAAAAAAGTAAGAACTGTAGTTTGTTTGTTTTTTATTGTCATTCATTAAGGCAAATCAATTTATCACAGCTATTCTGGAAAGCTGATATTTTTCTAGGAATAAGATATAGGAAATTAGTAATTTATAACTATTATGTCTCAGGTGTTTCCCTTAAGCAGACCTCTACCAATAGAATATGAACTCCACTGTTGCAGACCTCAGAAACATCTGGAAATCAGCCCTTGTCAGTGCTATAGAAAGACTGTTAGAAAAGACAGAATCATCCAAAGAACATTTCATTATGTAACAGAGAACCTATCAGATGACTTGTGAGATTCAGCATACAGAAATAAGAACTTTGCACAAGTGGAGCTTTCTGGGTTGGAAATATGTTTTCTAACAGCATGTCCTTGTACAGGCTTGTAATGGATTGCAGCCCTCAACTGAAGAAGTACATGCTCCATAGGACAATGCTTTTGCTAATTCTTCAGCAAACACTATTACAAGAATAACCTGGGACTTGGCCACTGCCAATCTGTGGTGCAACATGCCAGTTGCCTTCAAGCAATGAGACAGAGGCATGCTAGAAGACAGTGGAAAGTTAGTCTGTACCTGGGCAGTTGTGTGGTTGACTATAGCCTTCCCAGGAGAGGAGGGTGCAGACTGCTGCACTGTGAGGATCTGCTGTCCTAATGCTACATTCAGTGGGACGCCCACTGTCTTCTGAGGGGAGGCGTTGGGAGGCTGGGAGGCCACCGACACCACTGTTAGCTGCTTGGCAAAACAAAGAAGCAGTTCAAATTTCTGCACGAGACGCAAGAACCTGTACATACACAATCCTCTCCTCACGAGCATACAGTTCTCCCCCAGTACAAAGAGTTCTGTGAACAAGGGTTCTGTATTTAATCACAACTCACACAGGTCTGACCATGCAAGAGCGGCACATATGCACACGAGAAACTTCAAAGCACTGCTGGTTTCTAGCACCAAAAGGTCCCTGCAGAAAGCTAGTACTGCTGCTTTTGTTTGGTTGGGTTTGCCTGTCCTTTTTTTCCAGGAAACTAGCCCACTGAAGCCTGAGAATTGTCAGGATGGATTGTCTTAACAGCAGCTTTATAAGCAGTATAAGACCATTTCATCATAAATAGAAATTTTAAAAGAGAGCTGTGAGACGGAAAAAATAGTAAACTCACCTTACACTACTGATTCAGCCAACATAAAAGAACATCAGTATTTTCAAATCTACTTTCCAGATTCCCATAGAGATCCAGTCTTCTGACTACATTTCTGCAGAACGCAGTGCTTGAATACTCTATCCTATATAGCCACATCCCTCCCAAGGTTGGTTTCCTAGTTTTTGTTCTAAACTTTATGGTTAAAGAAAACTCTTGGCTTTGAAACTTACTTGCTTTTAAAAAATAGTACATATCTACAGTAAACCCAACATGTAATCCTAAGGAGTGTCTTCACTCCCACTCACTGTTAATTTTCATTCCAGATTTAGGGTTTTTTTTTTAACTTCTTCATGTTGCTCCCTCACTGATAATTCTCAAACAAGTCCTTTACTCAATTTGTATAACATTACTCAGCTAAAGAATGGGCAAACTAATAGAATTCTTTACTCTTCCACTAGTTTTTACACACTATTTCGTTTACATGCACTGTGCATCTTGCCTTGCCCCCTCTTCCTTTCTTTAGCACTATTCCTCCTCTTGTGACAGCTATCAAGTCTAAAATACAAACATTACCATGACACATCTGTAATGCAGTTTGCCAGAGATGAGCTTCCTTTTCTATCTATTGCCCACCTGTGCCAAATCTCCATCTCTGTATTTGGCAAAGAACTACTGCAAATCTCACTTACTTCAGTCATGGTTAGGGAACAACAGTTAATAAGTGCTGAAATCATTGATGTCTCCTCATAAATAGTCTGTTGATATTTTATGAAAGCATGAAAAAAAATACTGTTTAAGCACTTGGCTAAGAGAGAACAGCTGCTCTTAGAATGAATGCTTAGGGAATGGCAAGAAATGGCAGGAATCGGAAACTAATGCAGCAATGTACATGTACTGAAAACCACAATAATGGACCCGATTGCAAAAAATCTAGCTTAGGCCACTACTGCAGAGCATTACAATATGCAATGGAGACTCTAGAGTGTCAGGATGCAGCCTGAAGCAAAGGCCCAGACAGCTCCATTCAGACCACCACTGTGCTGGAGAGCAGCACTGTGAAACAGCCAGAATCAGGAGATTCTGATCCTTACCTTCTGATCTCCTACCTTATTAGGAGATTTGAGCGGTGAGATAGCTATTTTATTGGGCGCCTGTTGAGTTGTTGTAGTCAAAGACGATCCAATGACTCCACTCTCAGAGATTGTTATTGTCTTTGGTGGTGTTCCTGGAGCAGACTGTGAAAGAACCTTACCTAATGAACAATGAAGATATCAACTCAAGTTACTACAATTTACATTAACTTTGCTTTAAAAGTTTTCTCTTCACATCATGCAATTGATTTCTGCTTCTGAAAGTGTATTACCTGGTAGGAAGGGCATTGGCACTGTTCAACTTAGATTTAGCAAGAAAGAAAACTGGTGTTATGGCAAATAAAAAAATCAGTTTACCTGAGCTTAAAAAACCTGAAATGTGCACTGAACTTTCCGTGACATTCAGATGAAAATTCTTTAAAGTAAGGACAGCAACCTGAGGTGTGCAGTCCTCCAACCTGTGCCATGGACAAACACCCAAGCAGCTAGCTGCTGGCAGTGTATAGACAAACTAGGCACCTGAGGGGGGCTACTTCCTTTTAAAACCTCAGCCATCAGAAACAAACCATGTTAAAATTACTAAGAAAAAAGTATTTGGTCTGCCTACACTCAACTCGTCTTTTTTTTTTCTTCTCTGTGTTGGTGGTTGTTTCTTTCACTGTCTAATAGAGTACTTGACTCTCCTGCAAAAGTATGGGTGGTGGTGTAACTCTGCAAACATCTGGTTTTACAACAGCAAAACAGGTTAAACATCAAAACCAGCATCTCCAAATAATGAAATTAGTCTTAGGAATACTACAAAACTCCCAGAGTGGAAAACATATATTATGTTATGTTATGTTATGTTATGTTATGTTATGTTATATATATCATACTGACAAGCCTTTCAAATTTAGAACTTCATCTCAGCTTGCAAAAATTCCTAGGCAATTAAAACCACTTACCAAATTCATTAAAACATGCATACAAAATTGCAACACACAAAATTATACTTTCCCCAAAACGATACCAGTCACTCAAAGCTCTCAAGTTAGGCTGTCTGAATGGGATGGCAAGAATAAAGGTGTTTAAAAAGATATCCCTCTCAATTAGAGAAGCATCTTCACCTCCCACAAATGCTTCCTTTCCAGGCTCAGGTACTCAATTTTCCAACATGTTAATTTAAAAGCTAAAAATTTGTTTATTTTATAACATATCTGCTGGTCCATATTACGTAGGTATCTTTTGAATTAGACATTTTCTTACACTCCGGAGACAACAAACATAAAAACATGCTCTAGTATTATTTTCCTTGTGGGTACTTACTGTTTACCCGTTTTCATGTACTGCTAAATGAAAACATAATGTGGTGGCTTTTTTGTGGTTTTTTATGGTTTTGGGTTGGGTTTTTTGTTTGGTGGTTATTTTTAAACACACCAACAGCTTAATTCAAATATTTATAAACCTAGTGAAGCAATCTTGTTCTTTTCAGGTCTGTACATTTGGTAGGGAACTGTTTGAAAAATGGGTAAAACTGAGGAGTGGGGAAGGGAATCCCTCTTTCACCTGCAACATGAGTCAGGATGCAGGGTGCAGACAGCCTGACAACTGAAGATTATGTTTGAGTTATGTGCCGTTTACTTGAATCTATCAAAGTTCTGAATACAGGAGACAGATGCATTCTTTTTAAAACCAGCACAAGTCCCAGTTCTGCAAAGGCTTAAAAAACTTATTTAAATACGTAGTTTAAGGCCTACTTGGGTTGGGCAATCTGGAAGCAGGTGAAGACACTCTTGAAAGATCTGAAGATGAATCTGGCTTCCTACGTTTGTCCTTCTGAGATAATTTACATGTCTCAGATGTTTCTTGCATACATGCAATGACGCATTTATCAAGGGATACATCAGTCCCACTGCCATAATAAAAAAATGATTATGTTGTAGGTTTTTCTTTTTTTTTTTTTTTTTTTTTTTAAGAATACACAATTTGTTTTCCAAAGAGACAAACTATTTCTTCTTTGACTTAATTACCTTCTTAGACTGTTCTGTGATACTTGTTTTTGAAGTAGTTGAGCAACTTAACAGAAACAACACAGCTTGATTCACTCATTTTTCTTGTTACTGGCATGTGTTTCCTTTAAGTCAAACTATAAACAAATCAAAGTAATAAGAGAATGTGTCTCTTTTCTCCCCCTGTGTATATAGTGTATCTACAAATACTTTATAGGGTACCCTCTTCTTTGGCTGTAAAGGTTTTTTTCTTCTCAAAATTCAGAAAGTAAAAGCATTTGACAGTAAAAGTAAACGATCAAATGCTACAATAACAAAGATAATTCTAAATGAACAAAGTGCAAAGGTACCAACAACTGTAATTACCTGCTTCTACTCACAAAATTCAGATTTTTTAAAACCAGCTTGAGGTACTTCAATGAAGACTACAGTAAAATCATCAAGACAGAAAAATTTCTACAATCACTACCTCTTAGAAAAGTCTTTAAAAATGCTAAACCAAAACAAATGAAAAATAGTACAACCTGCAATGACTGGTGACACTTGAGTGGTCTGCCCAGTAACAGCTTTGCTATTGATCGGTTTTGCAAAGATCAGCTTGGTGATCACCGGGCCAGAAGTTGGGGTTCGGGTCTTCTTTGCAATCTGAAAGGAGGAGGAAAAAAAGATTTAAAGTAACCGGAGTATTTTGGATCTAAATTGTTGTGTACATTAGAAAATAAAAAGGGCTATTCTTGTACACATAATTAGAAAAATAATTGTTCTTGCATTTCACCTCTATTTGTCACAATGGAGAGAACAAGGATATCATTCATGCCACATAAGAATACCAGCCACCAAAGCAGGATAGCCAAATTCCTTTACAGTTTGTTGGTAATATATTTCCCTCTGCAAACAAACCTTATCTTCAAGATGCTGAAATTACTTCTAACATACCATTGGTTTAAATAAAAATGTTAAAATTAAAGGCACAACTCTCAATATTTGAAGCTTTAAAAGTTATTTCTTTCTCAGACAAGAATACTTGTTTCTCATGTGATTTGGCTTGGATGAACAAAGCGCTTTAGTTGGGACTCTGGAGAAAATAAGTTTATGGCCTTTAGAAGAATGAGCAGGCAACTCAGGGAGACTACAAAGATGTCATTAAGCTATGCAGGGGGAAAATTAGATGGGTCAAAGCCCAGTGAGAAATTAATCTAGCTACTGCTGTAAAGGACAATAAAAAAGTTTCTATAAATAGGCCTCCTTTTTGCTGTAAATGTAAGGACAATCTCTATTCTTCATTGGATGTGGGAAGGGTGAAAGGTTGAGGAAGGCTAAGGTACTTAATGCCACCTTTGCCTCAGACTTTAGTAGCAAGACCAGTTGTTCTCCAGGTAGCAAGCCCACCCAACTAGAAGACAGGAATGGGGCACGGCATGCAGCCCCTATAATCTAAGGAGAAATGGTTAGTGACCTGCTATACCACTTAGACATGCACAAGTCTATGGGGCCAATGGGATCCCCTCAAAAGATACTGAAGGAGCTGATGGAAGTGCTCACCAAGGCAGTTTTTTATCCTTTATCCAGCAGTCTTGAGGAACAACAGAGGAGCCTGAAAGAGGAGATATAAGGACTCCCTGAAACAATCCCTCAGCTTTGGCCATACTGACTGCCATCAGGGGTCCACTCTGGCCTCCAGTCAGGAGACATGGAGACACACCATCCACAACACTGCTGCCTCCTTTGAGAACACATGTAGAATCAGTCTCAAGGAGTAAAGACAGCACAGAAAGACCCGTGCCTTGGCTGTCCCCTCACAGGAGACTTTCTGCTGTGCCTTTTGAACCGCGCTGCCTGTCCTGCATTGGCCTTATCAGCCATCAGCACGCTTGGAGCAAGCGTGGGGAGAGCCCTTCTGAAATCTTCAATCGCAAAGCCAAGACATGATGATGATGATCCAGCAGTCTTGGAAAACCAGGGAGGTCCCATCTGATGGGAGTTGAGCAAATATAACACAAGAAGGGTCAGAAGGAGGATCTGGAGAACTACAGACTTGTCAGTCTGACCTTGGTGCCAGGAGATGTTATGGGGCAGAACATCTTGAGTGCCATCATGCAGCAGAAAGAGGACAAGAGGACAATCAGGCCCAATCAGCACAGGTCAATCATGACCAGCCCAATCTCCTTTTATGACAAGGAGACTTGCTTAGTGGATGAGGGAAAGGTTGTGAATATTTTTTATTAGGACTTTAGTAAAGCCTTTGAAACTGCATTCTGGAGAAACTGGCTGCACATGGCTTGGAGGGGTGTACATTTTGCTGGGTAAAAAACTACCTGGATAGCTGAGCCTAAAGAATTGTGATGAATAAAGTCAAATCCATTTAGCAGTTGTTAAGAAGTGGAGTTCTCCAGGGCTCAGTACTGTGTCTAATTCTCTTTAATATTTTAATCAGTGATCTGGATGAGGGGATCAAGTGCACCCTTAATAAGTTTGCAGATGACAAACTGGGCAGGAATGTTGAGAGTACAAAGGTTATTCAGAGACAGGCTGAATGGGCCAAAGCCAACTGGATGAAATTCAACTCATGTCAGGCCCTGCACTTGGGTCCCAACAAGCCCATGCAATGCTACAGGCTTGGGAAAGAGTGGATGGAAAGTTGCCTGGCAGAAAAGAACTTGGATGTGCTGGTTGACAGCCAGCTGAGTATGATCCAGCAGTGTGCAAAAGGCAGCCAATGGCATCCTGGCTTGTATCTGAAAGTGTGGCCATGGGGAACAGGGAAAGTGATTGAGGCCACACCTCAAGTAATTGTGTTCAGTTTTCGGCCCCTCACTACCAGAAAGGCATTGAGATGCTGGTGCATGTCCAGAGAAGAACAACCAAGCTGGTAAAGGGTCTAGAGCACAAGCCTTATGTGTAACAGCTCAGGGAATTGGGATTGTTTAGTCTGGGAAAAAGAAGGCCCAAGGGAGACCACAATGCTCTCTACGACCTCCTGATAGGAGGCTGTAAGCAAGGTGGGTGTTGTTCTCTTCTCCCAAATTAAAAATTACAGAACAAGAGGAAATGGCCTCAAGCTGCACCAGAGTAGGTTTAGATTGGACATGAGGAAGAATTTCTTCACTGAAAGCTTGGTCAGGTACTGGAACAGGCTGTTCAGAGAAATGGGAAAGTCACCATCTTTGGAGGTATTTAAAAGATATGTTGATGTGGTGCTTAGGGTCATGGCTTAATGGTGGACTTGGCAATGCTAGGTTAACAGTTCGACTTCATAATCCTAAAGGTCCTTTCCAATCAAAACAATTCTATGATTTTATTTAATTTAATCTATTCAATTTCTAAGGGTTTCTCTATACCAGCATGCAGCTGGTGAATAGTTCAATTAAGAGGCTGGCTTCTTTCAAAGCCTATTTTAACCTGTTGACTGCAGAGGCTGCCTATTGCTAAGTTCTTCCCTGAGTGCAAGTGAGCACACTGGAAGGAACACTGAAGCCCTTACACTTAACTCACTCCACAGGTCAGGCCTGTGATTCCTCTCCCCCACCATACAGACCAGCCCACATCCCATGGGCACCAAGCCACCCATCTCATCAGTATTAGAGAGGCATGGCATTGTCATCCATGTGAGGAGCCACCTCTTCAAGGCACAGAACCACCTTTGATACTGACTGTGTGGAGCAAACTTGCCCAGACATCCAGAGATGACAGCTATTTTAAACAACCTAAGAACATTCTGAGTGTTTAAATGCAAAAATTGAGTAGGCTGGATGTTATAGCTTCCTACACAAACTCCTATTTATAGAATTTGCTGACTGAAAACACCTCTTTTACAGTAGAGTAGCACCAAAACATTCAAAGCACTCAGTAGCACATGAATTCTCCAGCTGCCCTGCAAAGAGTATGCCTGAGTCTGTTTCACATCCCAGCAGTACACTCATAGCACAGATGGGGAAGCTGGAGCTCCCCCCTGCTATGGCACTGGAGCCCTTCAGCTTCCCATGGAAAGCAAACACTGCCACTGTATGCCCTGGAAGCAGTGCCAGGAAAAGACCTCCTTTAAAGGAAACCACACACTGCTGCACAGTTAGAGTACAGGTGTTCCTCAGAGGAAACATCCACCTCAGATCATTGGCCTGTGAAGGTCATTTGCCAAAATACGCTGCACCCAGGCAGTGTTAGCTGCTTTATAGGTGGCATACAATAGTTAAAGCTTGAATCGGAGAAGGAAAACAAAACAAAAAGCCTCTTTTTGGAGATACATTACCTAAAACCTCGAAACATAAGTTGTTTGAAGAAGAAAGCCTCATTCACAGCTCATTTTACAAATTTAACTCAAAGCCATTTTAATATTTCAAGAATTCAGTTCTGTTAGCACATACACAGCTGTTTGATGAGCAAGTAATTATGTAGTAAATTTTTGGCAAATTTGCACGTTTTAATTTCTCATCAATCCACCACATTTCATCTTGATTGAGACTTCCATTCTGTTGAAATAGATCTTATCCTGCCATGAGGTATTGTTGTAAGTCAAATGCTATTGCTATTACTCTCTAAAGTGAGGGCAAAGTTTGGCTGAGAACGTGATCAACATCCAGCAGGGACAGCCAACTCTGGACAACAGCAGTTGTTTCCCATTAACAGTCTATAAATGTGCTTAAATGACTTACATGAGGACATGTAAGCTACTAGTTGTCTGTTAACATGAGGTATTTCAGAAAAAAACCCCACACAAATCCCAAAATGATACCTAGTCAACACTGCTTGCCCTCAGACTCAACTTGGAATACTCTTCTCAGATAAATATGCCATTCTTTTTGGTGGAGTTTTTGTTTAACCAATGAGTGACTCTCCTCAGGGCTTATAAAATGTGACAAAACTCATATGTTGGTGGTTATAGGTGAGGAACAGTCCTTGACCCCCAGATGCAGGCAGTTCCAACTATGGCTGATAATCCTGTGACAGCCATCCAGGCATTAGTAGGAAACTCATTAGCCAACTCAAGACAGACTGGAGAAACCAGAGGACAGATCAGGGTAACAGAATGCCTCTTTAACGCTACAGAAAAGGAAGTTCTCTGGAGCCCCCTGCCATTCCCTGCACTAATCACAAGGAGATTAACTTTTTTCCTCTAAGCTAAGAATGCTCTCTGCAAGTTATTTTTAATTAGACTGCAAAATATTTCCTGGGGCAACAAGCTCCTCCATCAGAAAATCATTGTATTTAGAAGCACACATCAGCCTTCTTCCTCTTACAGAAGAGATTTATCTGGAAGCATTTTTATTTAAAGGGTCAGTTTGTGTCTTCCTAAACCCTGTCCACTAAACAATATGAACTAGCAAGTTCCTACAGGTGGATTTTGGTTTTGGCTATCAAACTGTCTTCTATTCATACCGAAACAGGCGAATGCATACCTTCTATTTACTGCTAGATTGAATAGCCACATAGTCAGCTATCAAAAATGAGCTACTATAAATTCACTGCCTAGATGACCTTGTGGGAGCTTGTCCATGCAGCTGCAACCTGTCATTTATATTTGACATAATATGAAAAATCAAGGATTCCAGAAATACAAGAAGAGAAAAGAATACTTCAGAGATGAAGACAATGAGGAAGATGAGCTAGGAATGGGAGTTTGCTCTGAGGTCAGGAAGCGGACAAGGTCACTTTTCCATGAGATGAAGCCACAATGATGGCTTAGCAGTTATCTTGTCACGGCAGCAATGATGCTATGGACACATATTAAATGCAGAGACAGTTACCACATCAAGACAAGTTGAAGTTAGACTAGCTTAGTGGCAGCAATGGCAATGGGTCAGGGCATTTGGTCAGCCATCTGCAAGGACACACTTCTGCTTAATACATTTAGGCAACAGTACACTAACAGGCACATTTTTCTTAAAGCCTGTACACAGGCAGGAGCCATGGACTGGAAGCAGATGCAATTGCCCAGTAGTTTTGTCAACACATCCAGGGCAGCAGTTTCAGCTAAATCAGGACAAGCTACCAAGGGACAACAATAAACCTCTAGATATAGAAGCTCAAGGTCCTGACACATTTTATACCTCACAGCCTCATACCTCTAAAACTGTAATCAGAGAGGAAGCTACATTCTAAGGAACACTTTGCTCAACTGTATCAATTATCTTCTCAAGTGCTGAGATTCCAAACGGCATCACTGGATTACAGCAAGGCTAACAGAGTTTCTCTAATGACCTGGAAAGCTCCTGTGACAGTGTAAAGATTAGGGTGTCAATCCCCTGACGTGGGGACACCTTCCACTAGACCAAGCAGCTCAAAGCCCCATCTGACCTGGCCTTCAACACTTCCAGGGAGAGGGCATCCACAACTGCTCTGGGCAACCTGTTCCAGTGTCTCACCACCATCAGTGAAGAATTTCTCCTAGTATATAATCTAAATCTACCTTCTCTCAGTTAAAAATGGTTACCCCTTGTTGTATCACTACTTTTCTTGAGCTGCTCACATCTGCTTGGCAAGCAAATGCAAGGGAATGTACTAGTCAGGGAATGTACCATTTTACCAATAACATGCTTAAATATGTCATTTTTCATGTGCAGCAAGTTAGTTTTTATTGGGATACTTAAGTTTCATTTCACTTAGACTATAAAATATTTTTGCACTGTAACCTGCATCAAATTCTACTTTTCCTTCACTTTAATGAAGTCTTATTTCTGCCTTGCTGACAACTAGGATAGTTACATTTAATTCTGCCATACACCAGGATGAGTATCAGATCCTTTGGATCATAAACCAAGTCTTTCCAACATATTTTCAGATCCTAGCAGATTCTCTGTGGTTTCAAATATATGCCAGGGACCACGAACACGACCTTTAAATTTCCAACTGACAATATAATCTAGTCTATCAGTATTTATTAACAAGTTTAACTAGATTTGAAGCAGACAAAATATACCTTCTTGTTCTTTTTCAAATGCTGGAAGATTTTTTTTCAGAGACTTTATTTAAATGTAAACATAATAGGCACAAACTATTCTCTCCCAAAGGAGTAAAGCAGTGTGAACTTTGAATAAAGAAAACCAGGCATATAGAGTTCAATTCAGTCTTCCTGAAAAAGCCTGCAGAATCTGTTTTTACAAAATGAAAATGAGAAAACTCTTCCATGTACTGAATGTGGGAGTGGTACACATGTACTCCCACATGAATGTGGGAGTGGTACACAGTGGTACCATGTACAGCTTACTTTGCCTAAGGCAAATCCTAAGTTTCTAGATAGTAGCTAGAAGGGGCATAAAACATTAAATGAATCTACATATGAAAGCATGGGTTAAAAGCAGCATTGTATTTATATATAAACACAAGAAATAAATGCAAAGGCTGAAAGCAACCATGTGTTAATCAGTGAAGGAGATGGGCAACAGCTGAAGCAACAGGATTGTTGTTAAGATGTTTCATTAACATAACTCACTTTACCTGTACTGTTTTTAATTGCTGGGTCTGCAAAACAGAAGGCTGTGCCGCAGTGTTTATCAGTTGACTTCCTTGTGTCAAAGCTGAGACACCAACAACAGGTTTCACTTCTGACCGACCTCCAATAACAACTTTGATTTGCTGGCCTTGTACCTTGGAGTCTCCACCTTGGGCCTGGGACGTGGCCTTCTGTGCCTGTTGAAGTTGGCTATGTGGTAATGCTAAAACAATAGGCTGGCCAGACTTGCCCAGAGTTGTTACAATTAGCTTTTGCCCATCTGGTTTAATACTCTGATTGCCTATTTTAATATCGGTGGTCTTGTTCAAAATAATCTGACTGGCTGATATACTGACAGGGGTCGGAGCACCAAGTTTATGGAGGCCACTTGGAAAGGCTGGCTTTACTACTTCATTCACATCAGTTTTGGGGGTTGTGGTGGTCACGTCACCCGAGTGATTGCTGGATGCAGTAACTGATTCTGTTGTGACTGTGGCTGTAGTTGTAGCCAAGGAGTCACCAGTGGAGTTTATATTCACTATTTCTTCCAGTTCTGTTTCCATGGGAATAGAATCTCCCATCGGTGATGACACAATAACTGCCTCAATGCTGTCATCTTCTACCAGAGTTATACCGGTGTCCATTATTTCTTCAGGGAGCAAGCTGTTGACTTCTGCTGAAACCACCTCCATTTTCACAGTTGTGGCAGTAATGGCAGGAGCAGGTACTGTAATAATATTTTAAAAAGTTACTGGCTTCCATAAAACATACATTTTTTAAAGCTTTATGAATAACATTACCAAAGAAAATATAGTAGCAAACATTTTTTCAGACTGAAGCTACAGTGCATGCACTGGAGGGATATAATGAAAAAACTTGTTATCAAAACATAACACATTAAGCTGAACTGACTCACACCAAGAACTTATATCAAGTCTCTTCAGCATCATCCACTAAAGCCAAGGCACTGACTTGCTGTAGATTACCAGTTCACTCTTGACAACCCAATACAAAAAGAAGTGGCATTTCTTCCCCAAGATACAGGCATCTTGTTCACAGACATTTAAGGTTACTGAAATAAAAAGCAAGGCTTAAACAGCTTTAAAACCCAACAGATGATAATGGCTTTTCCCATATATGTCAACACTGATTAGCAGGTTATCTTGCCCCAAGATAACCTTACCCATACCAGATGTAACAGGGGTTTTTATTTTGCCAAATCCTCATTTTAGAAATCTCAGAAAAACAGCTGTCTAGTGATGGGCTTTAACAACCCCACAAGCTCAATCAACAGCCCAGCTACCTCAGGACCAAGCCCTACGATGATTCTAAGATGAACAAGGCAATTCCTCTATACTGGCTGTGAAAAGAGCAGCTCAACATTTTCTTCCTCAATACTTGCAAGAAAATAAAATGCTCAGATTCATGAATAATTTGAAATGTATTCTAAACACAAAACAACATCTTATTTAAAACAAAACAGAGATTTCTAAGATGACTAGTAACAGTGACCAGTCTATATAAAAACCCACTACAGTGAGATTCAAAGCCAGAGACACTTCTCACTTGAGAAACCTTGAAGATTGCTGGAAATGGTAACCTCTACCACTCCCACTAAAACTGTCTGAAAACAGATCAGCTTAATAAGGCATTTTCCTCATTTGCTGACCCCATCAGCATGCTTGGGCACTGGACAGGTGAGCACATTACATTGATATGTGTACATACTCTTGAGTACTCATTATAAGCTCAAGAGAACAGGATCCTTGCAGATTCTTTTTCCCACTTACCAGGAAAAGAAGAGAGAAGTTATTCCTACTAAGTGACATTCATAATTAAGGAACTATGCCACTAAAAACACTAACCAAATGCTGAAGTAATAGCGATTCCTCCAGAGTCACTGTGGTTTCATTTTGCACAGCCGTTAACTACACAAGGTAGGCAGACAGGAAAAAAACCTGCTGTATACTTAGTTTCCATGGCAAGCTCAGGAGGCCATGCTGGAGCAGTCTGTAGCCTTCCTGATCACGAAGGTTGCCATCCTGATTCTCCTCACCTACAAGCCATATCAAATTGCCACAATATGTAAGAAACTTGAGATTTGAAAGAAGTTCAGATGAGTCATGGTCAAACTCACACACAGCTCATTTACTGACAGACATTTAAAGATACAAACTTATCCAATGTCACTGCCAGAAATACCTTAAGCATTTCTTTCCAAGTAAAGCTTGTAGTGATGCCAACCCTGGTAACTAGCACTAGACACAGCAGTTTATTCCTCTGGACATGCTAGTAACAGAATGGCATTGATTACTGATATCAGAGACATACTATGATTGCTCCTATGACTTAAGTGCTGGAATGGAAGGATGCAAGCTCTTCAGGAAGGACAAGCAGCAGAGAAAAGGAAGGAATGTCACCTGAAGATGGATAAGGAGTTGACTGAGAGCTTATGGGCCACAATTAAAGGGAGGGCATGGACAGGAGACATTATAGTCAGGATTTGTTACAGGCCACCAGACCAGGAAGACCAAGCGGTTGAAGCCCTTTAATAGATGGATAGGAGTAGCCTTATGTCCACAAGCTCTGGTCCGCATGTGGGATTTAACTGCCTCAGTATCTGTGGGAAGACCTCCACGGGCACCCCCTTGTTGTGGGGGAGGAGCTTGTGTGCTCTTGTAAGGCTGCGAGCTATGCTGGTGGTAGCATATGCCTCCAGTAGGATCTCCCATACCAGATAGGTCTCAACTGAAGGGTCAGACAAAGTGTGTCCATGGGCAGGACAGGCTCACTAGCCTTCAGGCAACCATCCTAGGACAACTCTAACTCCAAACCCAGGCAGATGGAGCTCGTTTAGCCCATCCATTTAAGACAAGGATACTCCGAGTCCTGAGGACTTCACTGTCACCGTCCAAGCTTCCTAGGCCCTGGAAGACAAACCTTAGAAGTAAAGGGTGGGGGCCAGTTCCGTGCACGCTGCGCCTCACCTAAAAAAGCCACTGCACAGGCTCAAGGGATATACCCACATTTGTAAAGCCCCACAGTGACAGGTGAGGGATGAAACAGCAGGTGAAAAGGTGCACTGGAAGCCACAGACCCAACCCTGCATGCAGGCAGCTCAGCACATTGGCCACTTGAGACTGACCCTGGAGATGACAGTCTTGTTCAGCAGCATCCAGAGTGACCAAGAAGCATTTTTCAAGGAGAACACTGCTTGCTCCACATGGAGAGGGGTCTAGAAAAGGTGGCCTAAGCAAAGGTCATCTCCACCCCCCAGCCAGTTGGCTATCCATGGTCAACGGGCATCTTCTGATGCGGTCAAACAAAGACAGAGACAAAGGCATCAACATGCCTCTAACGGCTTGCTCAGATTGACACTCGCATGTTGGAAGATCAGAACCATGCTTGATACAGTGGACAGTTCTGCTGTATCAGTTCTCCTGATTGTCAGGAAAACCAAAAACTGAAAGACATCAAGTGTTGGCCTCATGATTAAAAACTCCATCACTTCCAAACTTGAAAATTTGCCAACAGGTCATTCTGATCACATTATCTCCTTATGCCTCCCACTACACAACAAGCAACATGTTGTTCTCTTCAGTAGATACGCTCCAACCCTCCAAGCTGACCATGCAGAAAAAGTCAAATTCTACACCGACCTGTGCCACCTCACCCAAAAGGTTCCTGCAGATGATAAGATCTTAATCCTTGGTGACTTCAAGGCCAGAGTAGGAAAGAACTACGAAGCCTGGAAAGGAGTACTAGGCAAGCATGGTGTTGGACACTGTAATGACAATGGACATCTGCTAGAGTTTTGTGCTGAGCAGCAGCTCACCATCACCAACATTATCTTCCAACAGAAAGACAGCCTGAAGACAACCTGGATGCATCCTCAATCCAAGCACTGGCACCTCACTGACGATGTCTAAGTGCAATGTCTGTCATACCCTAGCAATGCCCAGTGCAGAATGTCATACAGACCACTGCCTTGTGTGATGCAAACTTACCCTCTACTTTAAGCCCACACCCAAAGAGGGGTGGCATCCCAAGAGGGAGGCTCAAAGTTAACAATATTCAAAGAGATACAGTGAGAAACAGCTTCCAGGCAAACCTTTAAGCTAGACTTCTAGATCATCCCATAGATTCCTCTCCTGAAGCGCTTTGGCAACACATTAAAAATAGCATCCTGCAGTCCTCTGAAGAATCCCTAGGGTTCTTCTCAAAGAAAAACAGACTGGTTTGATGAAAACAACCAAGAGATCCAAGAATTGTTGACAAAGAAGAAAACTGCTCACTAAGCACACCTCGCTCAGCTACCTTGCCACGTAAGAAAAGCATCCTTTTGTCTTGCATACAGTAAGCTCCAACAGAAACTTTGAGACATCCAGAACAAGCAGTAGATCAAGTTAGCAGAAAAGACTGAGCTATGCGCAGTTACGGGTGACTTCAGAGGGCTCTATGAAGCACTGAAAGCATATACCAGGTCCAAAGCTCCCTACTCAGCACAGATGGCCAAATTCTTCTCACAGATAAAATCTCCATCCTGAACATTTCCAGCCTCTCTTCAGTTCCATCCATGTAGTCCAAGGCTCAGCAATTCAGCACATTACACAACAACCGGTGAAAAATGAACTGGACATAGACCCTACTTTGGGAGAGACTTAAGGCAGATGAAAACTGGCAAGGCAGCTGGGATTGATGGAAATCCATCTGAAGTCTGGAAGGATGGAGGCCAAGCACTCCATGCTAAATGTCACGAGCTCCTTGTTAGTTGCTGGGAACAAGGCGAACTACCACCAGATCTCTGTGATGCAGTCATCATCACCCTGTACAAGAAGAGAGAAGAAAGGTCAAAGTGCTCAAACTACCGAGGTATAACTCTGCTCTCCACTGCTGGAAAAATCCTTGCAAGGATACTTTTGAACAGAATAGTACCCGCTATTGCAGAGGAACATCTACCTGAAAGCCAATGCGGTTTCAGAGCCAACAGGAGACATGGTATTTGTTCTCAGACAACGGCAAGGGAGAAGTGTAGGGAACAGAACAAAGGTCTTTATGTGACATTCATTCATTGACCTCACCAAAGCTTTTGACACTATGAGTAGAAAGGGCCTGTGGCAAATCTTGGAATGATTAGGATGCCACTCCAAGTTCCTCAGAATGGTCATCCTGCGGGGCCAAGTCAGATATGGCAATACACTCTCTGAATCCTTCCCAATAATCCATGGTGTGAAACAAGGCTGTGTTCTCACACCCACTCTATTCACAATCTTCTCCAGCATTATGTTCCAAAGGGCCATGGCAGACCTCGATGAAGAAAATGGCATTTACATCCGATATGGTACCAATGGGAGCCTATTCAGCCTGAGGCAATTGAAGGCACACACCAGTCAAGGACTGGAAGAATGAACTACCCACAGTAGGGGTAGACCAGGTTCAAGACCATCTCAAGAACCTGAAGGTGCACAAGGACCTGAAAAAATCCATCCACAGGTCCCAAGGGAACTGGCAAATGAAAATGCTAAGCCACTGTCCACCATATTTGAGAAATCATGGCAGTCCAGTGACTGGAAAAGGGGAAACATAACCACCGTTTTCAAAAAGGGAAAAAACCCAAGACTCAGGGAACTACAGGCAAGTCAGTTGCACCTGTGTGTTTGGCAGGATCATCGTGCAGATCCTCCTGGAAACTATGCTAAAGGCACAAGGAAAACGTGGAAGTGGTTGGTGGCAACCTACATGGCTTCACCATTGGCAAATCCTGCCTGACAAATTTGCTGCTCTTTTATCATAGGGTTATAGCAATGGTGGATACAGGAAGAGAAACTGACATCATCTACTTGGACCTGTGCAAAGGGTTTGACATTGTGCTGCACAGCATCCTCGTCTCCAAATTGGAAAGATATGGATTTGATGGATGGACCACTGGGTGGATAAGGAATTGGCTGGATGTTCACGCTCAAAGAATTACAGTCAATGGCTCAGCACCCAGATGGAGATGAATCACAAACAGCATTCCTCAGGAGCTGGTAGAGGGACCAGTGCTGTTTCACATCTTCGTTGGAGACACGGACAGTGGAATTGAGTGCACCCTCAGCAAATGTGCTGATGACACCAAACTGTCACTGGACAGGACAGTCCCTTCAGGACAAACACTGGAGGGAAGGAATGCCATCCAGAGGAACCTTGACATGCTTGAGAGGTGGGCCCATACCAACCTCATGAGGTTCAGTAGGGCCGAGTGCAAGGTCCTGCACCTGGGTTGGAGCAATATCAAGCAAATACAGGCTGGGGAGAGAATGAACTGAGAACAGCCTTGAGGAAAAGTACTTGGGGGGGATGGTTGAAAAAAAGCTCTCAGTACGAGCTGTCAATGTGAGCTTGCAGCCCAGAAAGTCAACCATGTATTGGACTGCTTTCCAGTAGCTGCAGAAGGCTTACAGGAAAGCTGGAGAGGGTTTTTTTATATGGGCATGTAGTGATAGGACAAGGAGTAACCATTTTCAACAGAAGGCAGATTTAGATTAGCGACTAGGAAGAAGTTCATTACTGTGAGGGTGGTAAGGCACTGGGATCAGGTTGCCCAGAGCAGCTGCAGATGTCTCATCCCTGGAAGTTGTCAAGACCAGGCTGGATGTGGCTTTGAGCAACCTGGTCTAGTGGGAGGTGTCCCTGCCCATTGCAGGGGGTTGGAATCTCTTCCAACCAAAACCATTCTATGATTCTAATTTCATAGCTGGAAAAATTACCTGACATAGTAATGCCAAATAATTTTAAATTATTTGCATTTGTACTTATCCCCTAAAAAAGGTCATTCCTAGCGTCTTCTAACAGCATAACACTAAGGCATTTACATACATTTAAGTAGTTACACAGTTCAACAGTTCTTCATTCTTACTGCTTGTTTACATTACAAAGCAGTAAATGGTTATCATATACCTATATCTATTTGAAATTATATTTTTATTTAAATGAACAGTCAGGGTTTTAAACAGTGTTCTGACTTCAAACAAACCACCTGCAAGTCAGAATGTGAAGAGAATAGAAACACATTACATCAAGTCTGGAATCAGAAACTGACAAGTTAAAATAAAAGTAATATTACACGTTTACTGAATTAACAGATTATGGCCATTGCACTGGCAGATTTCACAGTTTCATTCATTATAGTCCCATTTCACAGTTGGCTTCCACTAAGGTATTCAGACTGGTGTCATCAACAGCAAGAAAAGAACCACAACACTTGTTCTACTTTTCCATTGCTTATTGGATATGAGTGAAACAGACACATGAAATGCATCAAAGAAAATCTCATCCTAGCTATATGATAGGCTGCTGTTGTCAAGGACAGCTTCAACCTCCCAGATTTTAGTTCTTAGGTATTCAGCTAGAATTTCTCAACAGTTGTTATTTTTTTGAAATGCTTTTAGACCAAACACACACTTTTTCAGTTTTTCCAGCTCCTCTTCTAAAGTGATCTCCAACAGTAAAAGTATGCCAACATCTTTCAAGATTCTAAGAGCACAGATCTTGGTAGAGACATGGTAGGAAATTATTTTAACCACTTTAAAAGCCTTTAAAGTTTCCTTGTCTACAGCAATTATGCTTTGAGACACTCGATAATGCAAAAGCTGCACCTACTCACCTCCAAAAAATATATCACTTACTTAGGTGAAAATGTGAAGAAAAAAAGCAACTTAACCAAGCAAATTTATAAGCAAATTAACAGAGCAGGGAACTCCACAAAATTATAGGATCAGATTACTAAAGAGGTAATTTTAGCCTACAAAATATTGGCTACACGTCTAAATTTGAAGCTCAAGAAGAAAGTAATGAGGATTTGTTTAGAAAAAGACTGTCCCAGCATAGATCAGGATACCTAACCAACCAAATGCACATAAAAAAATTAAGCATATAATTAAGCATATAATCATCAAAGTCTTGGAGCAAAACCTTCAAAAAATGCTGAGTACTGCTAGGACATCGGGGACAAAAACAGCCTGACTAAACTACCTCTGACCACCCTACTCAGGTGTGCAGATCTTTATACCTGGCAGTCACAAAGAAGAATATTCATGTATAAATGTCATAAATGGTAAAGGGATTTAGAAGGAAGAATATAAATAATGCCACCATTGTTGACAAAAAATACAAAATGGTATTTGACTGGTACCTGTGAACTTTGATCTGTTTTTTTCCTTTTCTGTCACTGGTACACCAGCACAGAATTTAAGAAGCTAACACTGTTATAAGGTGTTGAAACCAACTACATCAGCACCTTTAAAACATACAAAGCAACCACATTAAACACAAAATTAAAAATAATCAATAAAGCATATTAATCTGCAAACAGGTAAACATAAAATGCAAGACACAAGAATGCCTGTGTTTTACACTAACTGAACCTTACCACATCACCAGATATGGCCCCATCTCACTAAGAATAGCTCATTTTCCATCTTGCTTCAGTCTGCAACCATTAGCAGTTCGAGTGCAGCACTCACATGATGCATTACAAAGTGATCAGCAAGGCTACATACTGTAAGGAAAACTGTTGAGAAATTATTAAAAAAAAAGAAAAAGGCTGCTAAGACCAACTCCACAGGATGTCCTGGAACAGTGCTGCACATTGGCAAGCTCATCACAATGAAGTCACAAACCAAAGGACTTCCCACCATTTGTGGCCCAATCAGCTGTTCCCTTCCTGTTTTCAGTACAAAGCACAGGCTTGGTGGTGCTTGGCCATGGGAAGCCTGGTATAACTTGAGGTTGAAGAACACTGGTCTTAATTCGCTGGCAATGTTAATTGTAAACTACATTGTGAAGTGTCACTTTCACCAGAAAACATAGAAATCAAATCAGTAACAGTTTTTCTATGAGCACATATCTCAAAGTGCCAAAAAACAAACAAAAAACCCCCACCACACTTCAAAACAAAAAACTTCGTAAGTTAATTAAACCTAATTACCTAAAACAGCAGGGATTGTCTTGGGATCAGCAAAAGTGTTGCTGCATGCTAAGCAAATGCTAACTGAATCCAATCATCTTTGCCACATATAGCAGCTACTAGCTCTTTAAAGCTAGGATACATGCACACACTACGTGTAGCATGACTACGAGTCAACAAGGGCAAATACTTAACTTCCTGAGCTAGGAACTGCAGAAATCCTCTAAAAGATGTCTGAAGAGTAATGGTGAAACATGACAAAAAGTCCCTACCCTCAAGAAGTCACTACTGTGGTGTGATTGTCCAGGAGAAAAACCACATGGACATGTCTAGCATATGTGAAACTAGTTACTACATCACTAACCACAAGATTGGAATATGACCATACATTCATTATTACGATTTTCTTCTTCAGAGATGTAACAGAATATAGCTTTGCAGCTCCCCCCCAAAAAACAAAAAAATCAGAATCCTTGCATTAGGGGACTTAGGTGTCTCCATATACCTTCAGTGCAGTGAAAGGCCAAGTCTTTCCCAAAGATCAATAAAGCTAAGGAAACATTATTAGCTTTCAAGAGAATAAAGGTGTTAGCCTAATAATTTGTAACGTGGAAGGAAGAACACCAGTAGTCACAGTATCTCTCAAGATATTTACTAAGACAGGTGGCAAGGAATGAGACTGGAAACTAGGGTCAGATTAATGGCAGTAAATAATAGTGGACAGCCTAACACAAAATTGGGCACTGCGAGCAGAATGGACTCTAAACAAATGTAGAGGAAAACCCCAAAAGAATACAGTATCACCAGTTAGCTAATACAAAAGGGGTAACATCTGGCATTTCCTTAGCTGAGAAAAAGTCACAGCTTCATCACTTCTCTTTCAAATAAAGGTGGGACAGGGGACTGTTGGCAGGCTATGGCTCAGATTTGAGCATTTTAAAACAAAATCCCACAATAGTCACATGAAGTTAAATTCATAAAATCAGCATAATTTTCTTACCTAGCAAATGCTTAAAAATAACTTGTTTCATTCTTAAAACCATTCATTAGAATGCAGGCATGAGCAGGAGAAAGTGAGGGAAATAGAGAACAGATCTTTGACTTATCTGAGAAGAATGAGATGCTGTCAGCCATACACAATCAAAGTTTAAGCCCTTAAAATTTAAGCCCTTTTCAAATTTTCCAGCTTCTGCTTATCTGTCCTCTCCAGTAGTAGTGATATGTAAGGCTGCCAAGCTGGAAAAATACCTTTTTGTTTAATACTTAGAGACTGAGCAGTTAGTTAAAACTACCAGGCCTCACGTAGTCAGAAGCTGCCACAAAATAGATCCAAGTAAGAACTAGTGGAAATACTGCAGTAGCCATTCATTAACCTCACCCCATTCTCTTTCATAAGCTTCCAGCTTTGGGGTAGAGGGAAGAAAAAAAGGCATCTTGCAATTATTCAACCAGGAAACAGTTCCTCAACTCTCCATGCTGCTACCATTGACATACAACACTAAGTATTAATGACATCTAAAGCATGATGGGAAAAAAACCAAAAAACAAACAAAAAAACCCCAACCAAACCCAAACAAAAAAACCAAAAAACACAACACACACCCACACACAGGTGACATTCTGTGTAGACATGCCATTAAAAAAAAAGAATAATCTTTTACTTGATTTCAAAAATCCATGTCTTCAAAACACAAAAATGTTTCACCAACATAGCGATAAGAAATACACTGTCTTCACCATAGAAATATTTAGTTGAACCTACCCAAACCTTTGGAAACAATGCACATAACATGGTCACATATTCTTTTACCACAGCCACTATTACAAATATAATTTACAACTCAGCTATCCTGTGACCTGCAGTTGTTTTCTTCACATCAAAATTAATTCTCACACACAAGGGATCACAGCATGCTACCACAGAAATTAGATTATCTAGACTGAGTAGAAAAGCAATTTTTACAATCAAACATACACCTCAGATATAGCATATAGCCAAAAATCCACAAGTCTCACACAAAATCCACGAACCTTTCAGACAAAACAGAAGTCAGAAAAATAGGAAAGAAGACAACTATTTCATGAAAACAGCATGACATACAAACTGTAAATGGCTGAATTACATTCAACACACGTGGTGTCACTGCCTGCTAGAAAAACAGCATTTTAAAAGACTCAAGATATCCAACTCTGGACTAGAGAATGTCCTTTTTAGCACAAGAAAATATTACACTGCACAAATGAACAATCAATTATAAAACAAGATTTGTAAGGAAGAACAATCTAAGTTCTGAATAGTATTACTGAAAAAAACAACTAACCAATCAACAAAACTCCAAGCACTAGACCAGAATCATTAGGATCTAGAAAACTAAACTAAAGATGAGATTACTTTCCTATGCATGGATCACAGCTGTTACCTAGCTCTCACATGCTAGTTACATGTCCACTAAGAAGGAGGCAAATTTGCATATCTATGTATGTATCTATCTATCCCATAATCATCCATTGACATTTTCAGTGTTTGCTATTTGTGACATACAGCAAGCAAAAAATTTAGACTTCCACCTCATTCTGAAGGTAGATCAGGATCAGCAAACTGATGAGAAATCTGCTTCTGGAGAAGTACTTAGTGCCCTTTAAGGGTCTAACCCTCAGCTGTGCACCGGATAGCAACATCATTACCATTATGCAAATACTGCCTGCTGATCTAACAGTGCAATTGTTGTGCAGAAGAAAAAGAAAATCAATGTGTGTATATTTTTCAAATGAATGGCATGTCCGGGCTAAAAAGGCAGATACATAGTACATTAGTACATAGTCATTAGGATAGCAGTTTATGCTCCGATTTCTAGAAAATGCATGCTGTCAACCACAGATACATTCCATACATATCTGTACAACTTTCTTTTCTCTTAAAAAGCAGTGCTGGAAGTTGCTTTATCATGGTAATGTTAAAGTTTTAAACACTGTTTAGCATACCTCACTTAAAGCAGCATCCCCAGAAAGAACAGGAAAAAGCATTCATTGTAGTAGAACACTTCAAAACAGTTCCCTTTTCTTTCTGTCACTGGAAACCACATTGTATTTTCAAGCAGTGTCATGCAAATTAATACTAAAATAGAAACCAAAAATCAGAACATTTCCCTTCACTCTTCCTTTGGCTTGCATCACAGTTTCAGTCATATTCACAACATACAGTAGCACAAAATTTGAAAAACAGAACTGCTGAGGTGTTCTTATGATCATTAAACACATCCTGGAGGTGTTTATTGCCATGAGCTATAGTTGAGTTTGTAGGTTCCGGGGCCTTTAGATTCAATGAAGCATTTCCAGTCTTACGATCTATTCAAAATTTGTGGTGAGACCAAAAGAAAAAGACCGAAAATATCTTTAACTTATGCATGTAACAAGCTCACCTTAACTGGAAAAAACACCAAAACTTAACAGATGTGAATGGAGTATTTATTACTACAGCCCAGTCAAATACATATTGAAATAAATATCTTGCTTTCCAAATTCCAGACAACTCTTGAATGTGGGGCTACAGAAGAATTCAGAACACAGAGCAACACCACACCAAGAACACCTAAAAACAGCATGCATGAAAACTGTCATCATAGGCTTGATACTGATTTCCCCACAGACCTTTAACAGGTGTTATTAAGTTGGACACCTTTTAAGGTTAGGCTTGCTGCCAACATTTCAGCAAGAATGTATTTTGGTGCTGTATTTTTGAGAAAAGGTTCATGGCAACAGAACTGTAACCTATCCATTTTATTGAAACATTGTAAAGAAGGAAGGGCAATGATTACGTGGTGCATTACATGTCTACTTCAGCAGCACTGCCCAGTGAGAAGGTACAATAGAAAAAGTTCTAACTGAAACAAAACCACAAAATGCTGATTTCAGTGGGGTATTCAATTAAAAAAATATGTTGATGTGGCACTTTCGCCCTAAAAACTTAATTCCTTACATATCTGATCCAATTATATTATTCTCCTCAAAGTTAGTAGAATGCAGAGATGAGAACATTTGTAGCAGAGATTAAAAAAATATAAGATCATAAACTGCTAGGCTTTCAGGGTAGAGCTGTCAAGATTTAGACAGCAGTGAAAGCTGTTATATGGCCACTATTGCTTTTTAAACTTGAAATCTAAGTTGGCTTTTTTAGTTTTTTAGTTTAATCGAACACTGAAAGAAAAGAAAAAATAGCAACAGCTATATTGCAATGATTTGCCAAAACCCGTGTTTCTAGCTGCACCTCTACCAGTCTTAAATGTGACAACAGTTAAGAGGTATGTAATATATTTACTTGCAGAAGGACTGAGCTGAAGATAAATAGCTCACCTGCAGGAAAACTCTGACTTGGTGCCTATGCCAAAAACACTATTACCCCCACCTTCCACTTTAATCTCTAGATAAAGCACCTTAATATTCCTTATGGGGAAAACTTAAATAACCAGGATTGTACAATAGATGACTGGCTTCTGTGGAATAAAATTCCACATTAATATTTTGAGTCAAGATATCAATGCAACAGGAGAAATGGGAATTTCAGTGCAATCTTCATCTCAGTTCCAGAACAACATGGACTACTTCAAATGCAGGCTTCTCAGACCTCTGAAGTTTCATCATAACACAAAAGTTTGAAGAGCTTCTGAAACACAATCTGTTAAGTTTCATTAGGTGTACATAAGAAAGCCAACAGTTAAGCCAAGTAGGACCACACATTTATCTCTTACAACATTTGTTTTCAATATCCTGAAAGCAACAGAGAGGTATTTACTGTGTCTTATACTATCCCTGGAGATGCTTTATTCCAGACAGCATACCAAGGCCACCTGGAAAGAAGCACTCTTTGTATGCATACTCTTACAAGGGTTACTCTTACTCAAGAAGAGTATCTTCAGGATACCCTTCCAACTTGACTTCCATGACAAACACACCCTTAGCTGGACAAGTCACAACTACATTGTCTGAGCTGAAACAGATCCAGCAGGTTCCTCTCATTCTCAGAATCAGCAGAAAGAAAAAAAGAAAGAAAAAAAAAAAAAAAGAAAAAGAAAAAAAGCAAAGGAAAAAAAGCAAAGAAAAAAAAAAAAAAGCAAAAGCGCCTTAATTGTGGTTTTCCAAGAAAAAAGTTGTTTTACCTTGCAAGACCACCTAGCTCTCTCCTTCCTACACATAAGACAGCTTTGTACACATAAGTGAAGATTTTGCCAACTGTTAATTTATAATTTTGGGGACTGGCAATTACCAGTCATGGGGACATTGAAGCTGACCTGTAGCCTCAGTAGGTCACCTGCTGAAACTGAGCTGCTCTAGACAATCACTGTGTTAAAGCATCATATACAATGAGTTGAATGCACCTTAACCAATGTCTCAGTATCTCAGTAAGTTCCCCCAGAATCCAGATTAGGACATGAATCAAAATGGCTCTCTGTCAGGCTACACAG
Organism: Florisuga fusca; assembly: GCA_038090715.1. Lineage (NCBI taxonomy): Eukaryota > Metazoa > Chordata > Aves > Apodiformes > Trochilidae > Florisuga > Florisuga fusca. The sequence goes on from JAAWXA010000013.1 coordinate 531,183, forward strand.
ACCATCAGCACCAACTGAACAACAGCAATATAACTTACAAGTGACTATGGGATGACTTTGTACAAAACAGTATGTCATCGGCATTGTTGAGGGTAATCTAGGTTCTTCTTATCTCTCTTCCAAGGACAAAGCTTATTTTGCAGCTATAAACAAGTATTAGAAGCAGAAGCAAATGGTACCTCATGATACCACTGCCATTAAATTTTTAAATTAAGAATCCAAGACAACCAACTTATCAAAGCTTTTTCAACTTATGTCTTTTCACTGACATAACACCAACATTCAACTTTCTGTTCAAAGACAATGAGTTCTTATTTTTCCCCAGCCATTCCAGAAGCACCAGCAAAAATTTACAAGTGGCCTCCCTCTCATGTTTCCTGCTTCTCTCCTGGGAGAATCCACAGCTCAGGTACAATTGTTACTTTTTTCTTCACAACAAACTGAAGAGACAACTTTTATTAATATTGTTGTAAGTGCTAAATTGACTACAGCCTGGCTGGTCCCTCTGCTATAGGCACCAGACCTGTCCTTTGCAAACAGAAAAGCCTCACTCTTCATTTACTGTTCCAGACCTTAACCCAGCAAACAGCAGAAACTTATTGCAAGAAATGATTGAATAAACTACATAAAAACACAAGGCTCATAGTTCCCACAGATTCCTAACTGCCTGCTAGTGCAAATGGCATAGCTACCTAAGCAAAGCAGAAACAACCTAAGAAAATTAACTTGTTAAGAAAGTGAACTTGTCTGCTTTAGTTAATTTCAAAGGAAAAAAAACAAACCAAAACCAAAAAAACTTCTGAGAAAAAAATTAATTTCATTGGGTCATCTTATAACCAAAAGAAAGAACATGTCAGTTTATTTCTTTGTTGTGTTCTCCCATCCCTTTTGCCAAGAACATTCAAGCTCACATCAACTGTTCCATGCAATGGTTGAATGGAATGGAAAAATGAATGGAAATTCAATGGTACAAAAACAAAAAAAGAGGAAGCTGCTGGCATACTGTCAAATGTAATACCACAACTGCACAATCTTACTGGACTACAGTTCTCTTAATTAAATTTCATCCATTTAAATCATAGGTTAAAAAGTGTCATTCACTTTATGCATTCATCATTTTCTTACTGACACTCCACATTTTGTCTCCAAAATGTAAAGGTTTGTTTTGTCATTAAGCAAAGAATTAGAAAATTACCCAGCATTGAATTTTTTCCCAACAATGTCTTTTGTTGAAGCTTACTGAGATAGAGATTGCTTAAAAAAAACAAACCAAAAAACAACCCGTAAGAAAGCTATGATTAACAGAGGTGAGTGTAAAAATTAATCACCTTAAGAGTGCAAACTCACCGTGTTTGCATATGTTACAGCAGAGTGAAGGCAAATCATTTTAACGCTAATAAAATATGCATGTGGAAGACATGAAGTAATTTCTGTTACCTTTTGTATTCTTAACAGAAGACAAGATATGGAAGCAGTTTGCACACATCTGAAATGATTTATCAAGTACAATACTTAAGCAAAGTATGGCAATGAAAAAACCTCAGCCATACTCATTATCAAATGCTGAATACATAACTAGTCTAAGTATCCAGTCTTTTTTCATCAGTTACAAGAAATGCTAAGAAAATATCAGGCATGCTTTACCACACATTTAACTGTCTATAGCAGCAAGACTCAAAATAATAGTTCCCAAGACAACCATGCTCAACCAACACATGCTGTTCCCTTACCATTACTCTACATTCTGGTAAGTGAACACTCAGTACATGATGCAACATAGGTACAACTGTGTGCAGCATCAGAGGAAAGGGCAAAGTAAATGAATTAGCATCTCGTATGTGTTAAAGTAACAGTTAAAGTGATATGGACATGAAAGTTTTATATTACACAGTAAAAGGTTTTGGATGTGGGTTTTTTTTTTTTTAATCATGGGTAGAAATACTAAGTTATGTCAGTAAACTGACATGTTTAACTAAGGTTCTTGCTGTTGTCTTTTTTTTTTGGCTACAGGGGAAAACAATCAAACCAATCAACCATAAGGAGATGCCTCTTCCCTCAGCAAAATCTGTGTAATTTAAGCTTCCATTATAATTTTAAAAGAAAGAAAGCAGCTAAAAACCCCTGATCTGTCAGGCTGGTAATTATAAAGTATCATTGTTCCACTGTTCTTTCAAATGGTGTCCTTTGCTACTTTGACCACTGCCTGTAAATGATCATTAGTATACCTGTACTCAAACTCCCTGTGCTTATTAAGAGAGCACTATTGCACAAGCTCTCCTGTCCTCCTTTGGCATCTGCCTGTTCATTTCCACACAAACATCTTCCCTCCTTGTGTTAGCAAACAGTTCTGTAGCTGCAAGGGCAGCTGAGATGAAGAAACTGAGCTAGGTTAAAGCTACCCATTGAAACTAAACTGTGTGCTGTCACAGCCCTGCTTTCTCCACCCTACTAATGCTGGTATTCAAGCCAGGAAAAAAACTACTCCACAAAGTATTGAGCAAATTCTGGTCAGTATGCTGTGACAGCTCAGTTCAAAGTCTATGAACACCAAATGGCGACAAGGAATCACACCACAGCAAAACGCCAGATGATCACAGGGGGGAAAACCCCAGTAACCTCCTTGCCTTCCCAATTTGTCATTTCTACTCTCTGCACAGAGGGAAGGGCAAGAGTACATCCAACTCTTTCAATGGTGGCAGTACGCTGGACTACATCAGGCCATTTTGTACATATTCACTTCCAAAAAACAAAAAGCCAGGCTAGTTTTAATCCATATCAGTCTTGAACAGTGGTTTCCATGTAGATAGCTGCTGAAGTTCTTACAAAGCACAAGAGAAGGGAAAACATGGAAGAGAAAGAAGCTGCCAGGGAAGAGCAGAGCCATCTTCTTCACGATCAAAGGAGCAATAGATGCTCACAGGATTATAGTAGTGGATAACCACATTTTCTCCCAAATAAGAGGGAGAGTAACATTTAAATAAATAAATAAACAAATAACCATTGTTTGCAGATTGTCTCTCCTTTTCATTGAAGAGCCGATTAAGATACCTTGAGAACTTTTTTGAGGAAAAAATATAAAACCCCAAAAATCTGAAAACACTTTCCACAGGAGCTACAGATTTGTCACACTTCTAAAATATTCTTTATGTAGTCTTCTTGAGTCTATAGCAGAAAAGGCTGTTAATCCAGAGGAAAAAAAAATTCCAGCTAGATCATAGAGATGGGAATTTGTTATGTGTCTGGAACTCATACCATAGATAACAGTAGAGCCCAAACCTAAGGACACAACGCTCACAGGGGTATCAGTATGCTTGATTGCAGAAGTGTAACTTGTGAAGGGGAACAACACACAAGTTGGAAGTTAAGGAGCCACTAATCTACATCCGGATCTGGAATATGAGAAAACTGAATCTATTGAATCATGTAGCTATGCAACCCCGTCATTGATCAAGGGATTATTCTAACAGTCTTGTCCTTTCTTGTGCGAAAAAACCTTTCCTATTTTCTAATGTTGTCAAGTGAGCAAGCTTAGTCACAGGCTGTACTGAAAGCCACATGCTGCTTACTAGTTTTCCAAACTGATGAAACCAAGCTACTCAAATATAAAGCCTGGTAAAATCCAGAGCCTTGATTCAAGAGTTCAAGAAACATTTTTCTCCTACAGCCAAGAATTCAAAAATCCCAAAACCAACCATTACTTTGTCTCCCAGGTACCTGTTATAAATTCCACCACTGTAGTATACAAGTTCTGTAGGGCATTAAGATGTGCTTCTAATACCATGTGAAGTATTTCTATAACACAGGAGGGAACAGAAGCACCAATTCAAACACACAGCCCAACCTACTTTACCCAACACCCCAGAAATATTCCTCAGAGAAGCCTAGGGGAAAAGAATCCAAGGGGCTTTGATTGTTTTTCAAAATCCAAAATAAAATATATCCAAACATATGAGATAACAATGTCTCTAAGACTGAAATCTGACTGCACTCTTCAACACCAAACTTCAAATTTATCCATGGTTAGCAGATGCTCAACCTGAACCCAGTGAAAGCTTTTTGAGAATTCTAGCTGAGAAGTTCAGAGTTCCAAATTATTTGAGCTGGGACATCACAGAAATACATGCAAACAAAACCACAGCTGACAGTTCTTCATATGTTATCTGAGCAACCAGCCCCGCATAACAAACTTTTAAAACTTACCATATTACAACAAGCATGAAGTACCCTAGTGGTCACGGCACCAAGCCTGCCTGAATTCATGAAGCTCTCAGGCACATGGTATGATTCTGGGCGTGCCCTACACAGGCACAGCAGTTGGACTTGATGAGCCTGATGGATCCCTTCCAACTCGGTACATTCTACTTTAATTTTTAAATTATTTTAATGTTACCTTTTTAACCCATTAGAGAAACTGGACTGTATTTTCTAACATACTCTCCAAGCCAGAGCACTTAGTCAACAGAACAATACAGCCATACAACTTTCTGCAGTTTGATACAAAACTGTACAAGGCATGTAACCAGCAGCTGCTATTTGCTGATGCATATGTAAACTAGATATCTTGGGAAATAAAAAAGGCAAGGTGAATGCATTTTGTTATACGAAAGGATTCCCTTTACAAAAATATTTTCTCAGCTGATAACTGGCCAGTCTCAGCTGTTATCTCAGCTGATAACTGGCCAAAAAGCTATTGTGAATAAACTAACCACATACACAAGGCATTGCTCGTTGTTGCTTCTTTTACATAAACATTGCAATGAATATTCCAATTTTTTTCTACATTCAGTATTTTCTACAATTACCATGATTCATTTCAAGCTCAGAAGAATGAGCCTAATGACAGATCATTTAAATATCTGTTTTTTCTTCACTTGAAATTTTAAATCTGAGAGCTTTCCCCCTGTTCACACTATGTTCTGGTGGACAGTTTCACAGGCTCTCAATGCTGCAGTGCTTTCCAAAATGTAAACTTCGTATCAAACATTGCATACTTAGTGCACAACGTGCTTCAAAGTCAAGGCCGTAAAATATTACACATTCTGAACACCAATATGCCTTGCAATAAGCAAGAGTGATGAAAAGAGAAGCTGGCACTACCCCCAAAAGATGGTCCAGCAAAATTCAAGCTCCGAGGCTGTCACTGAAGGCGCAGGTGTTGCCATCCCACTCGGGTGAGTAAGGAAGTGTGTGGAAAACACCCTCCGCAGTTTTCACCACGCCCCACTCTGCAGGGCAGACCCCGAGCGAGCATCCCTGCAGAGGAAGGTAAGACACCCTCACCCCAGACCAAGTGACCTGTGGCCCCGGCAACTCCTGGTGCGGCAGCCCGTCCCCCCTCCCGCGACCCACGCAGCCAAGTTTGGTGCGGAGACCGTCCTCGGGCCTAAGCCTGCCACCACTTCGTTCAGCGGTCGCCAAAACCAGGGACCCGAGATGGCCCAGCCCCGAGGGCTCCCCACCTGCCGATGTGGATGGAGTCCCGTGGGCCGGAGGAGCTGGGCCCCACCAGCCCCACTCCCAGCAAGAGGAACCCCAGCAGCCGCGACCGTTAGCATTGCGCGACCCCAGCAACCGACACCCCCTTCACCCCCCCGCCCGTTACACCTGCGCGCCCCTCGGGGCCTCACCCTATCTGCGGGCGGCAGGGGGGCGACCGGGAGCCGCGGGCTCCATCAGCGGCAGCGAACGTATTTCGAAAGATCCGCCATTTTCAGTCCGTCACTGCCGCCCCCCGGG